>VZTN01031869.1:123118-179853 GCA_013400515.1 Erpornis zantholeuca | reverse complement strand
GAAATTAAATTAAAAAGACTCATAACTCAGGTACACAAAACTGCATCATGACTAAGACCTTCCCTCTTGCTTACTTGTCATTGGCCAGCTCATGGAAGCGCTTGTTCACACAACCAACAGACAACAGGGACACAGCATCCAAATAGGAAAATATCTTCAGCAGCATTTCTGATGGCATGCTGGAAAAGAGAAAGAGGAATACTGTTAGACTTGTCTGCCAACTCCAGAAGTTACAGTGGCATGGAATTTTAATTTCAAACCAGAGGAAAATACTAGGTGAAACCAGCAGGTTGAAAATAAATGAATCAAAAATCACCGGAAGGGGAATCAAAAATCACCTGAAGAGTTAAACTGCAGAATTTGGGTTCTAATTTCACTCTCTGGTATGTGGCATTTGCCTAAAACAATTCATCACAACTTATATAAGTGGCACAGCACAATTACATGAAAAGTTATAGGTTTGCATTTTCATTAAGCTTTGTTAACTTTAACTATGTTTGACATGAAACCTCATTTAGCTTCACTTTCTTACTGCTTGTACCATGATTTTAACTTTTATTCCATAACCACTAGCACTTGCAAAACTGCAGATACACTCACTCTCCCTTTTGACTGCAGTACCAGTTCTCAGAATGCACCAGGACAGAAAGGTCCTGTCTACTTTATCATAATCTTCAAATTGTATGTGCTCAGGGGTCTTGTGCAGTTTTCATTTATGTCAAAAGAAAGATGTGAACTTCAAAGTAAGAGCCAAATGGCATCTTGAAAATATTCATGTCTCTGTGCATCTGGAAAGCTGCCCTGAAATGCAGGTGCCAGTCTAAGTGTGACAAGCAGAACATACCCTGCAGATGAGCCAATGTGAATTTTGCATTGACAGGAACCTCATACCATTCAAGCAGTACTTCATAACTGCACAGAGTTTAAAATACATGCATTTTATTCTCTTAGTTTCTTGAGCATTGAGTATGATCACATGAAAATCACTGCTGAAAATACAAGGTGCTGTGAAAATCAACACCCCAGCTGGGCCCCTTATCCTTTTACTACTGGGTTATTCGCAACACTTGTTGATTCATAACACTATTTCAGAAGCAGAGAGCTTTAAAGGGTAGCATGATAATGGCAATACCTCAATGTTTGTATTAAACTAAGAATCTTAGTTGCATTAACATAGAGGCAACATGTCAAAACCTTCTTCATGCCAAAACTTGCACTGTTATTATGTGAAATAACTCATACACTGTAAGCCCAAACCATTAGCGCGCTCATTCCAGAGATAATTTAGAAGTGATACCTTAAAAAGCTGCAAATTAACTAAAATAATATGATTGATCCAGAATTTTCAACAGCAGTTTTTACAACGGTATTCTTTCTCCTTTGAAGGAAGCAGAGAGGATTTTTTTCTTTTTTCTCTCACCATTCACACCAATCTAACAGCACAGAAGTATGGAACTGGCCATCCAATGCAAAACAGACAAATCACTACACAGGAAGCTATCCAATGTATAAAATAATGAAAACTAATTACTTTTCCCGGTAACATATTCCTTAGAATTTTTTTGTAAAAATGTAACTGATTTTCAAAAAGAAAACAACTCACAATTATATTGAAAGTGTCCTTTTGCTGTCAAATGGGAAGAGAAATACTTGCCTTACAGCAAATATGCAGCAGCCTCTTATTCCTCCCCCCTCATCCCAATCCACCATTCTCAACCTCTCTATACACTAAGATACACCTGATGACAACCAATAACCATAAGAGAAACATATGAAGTTTAATTCTGAATTGGCTTTCACTGAAGTAATAAAATAACAATTTTTATTCTCAACACTGCCCATGACTTGCAAAGGAGTTGCTGAAGGCTTCACATGACTTGGAAAACCGACATATTTCTTATGAACTTAGAAAAGAACACAAAGGAGAACCATGCCAGAAAACAGAAGGTGAACAAAGGATCCCAGTGTAGACCAGGAAACCAAATCTTTTTAACTCAGAACATTTGACTTAAGAGATCTCCAGGGTATGAATATCATTACTGCAAGCAGTCAAAAGATGCCTTAGAGTTTACAGGGAGCCTTCCACTCTTACTCCTAACATAAAGACATACTCACCTCTCAATGCACACATTTGGTTTCGTTCTTACGGGAGGTGTCAAATACAGGCTTTTAATTCCAGCATTTACAGTTTCAGAACATTCCCCAGACCTGGCAGCAAAGGTCCTTAACCTGCTTGTGAGAAGGAAAAGCTGTTCAGAGCCATATATTCACGAAATAAAGAAATATGCACATTGTGCTCACCTAGACACAACATTTCAATCAAGGTAGGATTCAGGGAATACATCACATGGCAATCACTACAATCAGTTCACTGATTTGAACAATTACACCCAAGTTAAAATACGTGACACCAGGGAGATTCAGGTTTAAACTCATAGCTGTCACTCCTTTGATTAATCTTTCACAGTAGTCAGAGGGAATAGTGTCGCTCCCACAAATCAGTTTGAATCCAGTAGAGATCTATTACCCTTAGACAGCTGCACTACTGTGGCCACCACAACCCAGCTCCACCGAGGCCCCTGCAGCAAGTTAAACTCACTGATTATTCTTCTGTTTCAGAACATTAGTCCACAGACATTACTGAGCAACCCAACTTCACTAAGCTATTAAAAGATACCAGATAAAAATAATACCTTGAAACTTCCTCAGAAATTGCTGAAGTTCAAAAAGAATTTCCTTGAATATACAACAGAATCAGACGTAAAACAAAGTTGAAGTCTCATTTCAGATTTTCCCCTGCTAAAATACTCACAAATCTGAGAGAGAAGTGTTATTTCAACAGGCAAAATGGATATCAATATTTCTATAGTTCATTAGTGTTGCCAAATGTGAAACACATAAAATTTTCTTAAGAAAGCATGTTCTTTGGTATTTGTACACTTTCAAGCATGAACAGCAAGAAAGGAGATTTAATCCATGAAACATTCAAAGAGCAGCTAACAAGCATTAAGGGATGTCCAGGTGTTGGACAGACAAATTACTTGTTGGTAGAATACTACATTAAGGTTTAGGTCTTGGTATGTATGCTTCAACGATTTCAAACCTAGCTGGAGGTTAACAAAGCTTGAGATGAAGGATGCCCACCTGATAGTGGACATAAAGAATGCAGAATTTACAGGCCACAAGGATACCTGGAAGAACTCCCAATATAAGGAAGAAACTACTAAGCCAACTAAGCCAGTAATTGTGTTGAAATCAGCTCCAGCTTCCAGAAGTGTGAGATGGCAACCACTGACCCAAAAAAGAGAAACACTGAGCATACAGACTAATTAGCATGAGAAGCAAGAGAATCATTAACCAATAGAAGATAGAATACTAACTAATAAGAGGACTATGTAACTTGTAGCCAATGAACACTAATTCCTTCCTTTGCTAGAAGGTATAAAATAGCAAAAGGTTGTGATAGTTGGCATGCTGGCTTTGTGGATTTGCAACCCAGCACCCCCTTCTGTGCAGAACTGCAAATCAAATACCTCAACTCTGTGTCCAGATTAGCCTCTGGCACATCAGGGTGAAAGAACCTATTTTGGCAACATTTGCACATCACGATACAGATAAAAAAGAAAGAACTTTACATATTTCTAACACAAACTCTTACAATCCAACTGGTCACACATTTTTACAAGTTTTCTGACAAGAAGGACTTTGTAAACTATAATTGCAAATACTATCATTAAACCACACAGAAATAATGAGACGGTTTCAATCTTAAATCAAGACCTTACACTTCATACCCACTAAGGCCACCGAGCAGGCAGAGCTCCCCTTTCACTGCATGACTGCTGTTTTAAATTGCTAGCAGATTTCCAACACCTGATCAAACTAGCTCTGCGTTTCTAGGCAACCAATCAATATGGGGGGGAGAAATAGCTAATTTTGAAGTATATGGTTACCACATACCTTTAATGCACACTGTTCTTGGTTTAAGATTGATTTATGCACAAAGAAAAATAAAATCGAAAGAAATTAACTCTGGTCTACATTGTCAACTGTGCTAAGTGTAAAAAAAAAAAAAAAATCCAAGACATTTTACTGAGAATTGTTTTAAGCTCAACAAAAAGACATGCACAATTCAGCTTGGGTGCCAGCCACTGACAGACCACCTAAATTAACAACTACAAAAAAGTAGCCATAGAACAAACACAACCTGGAGGTCAAACAAGGGCTTTACTCACGTGTCATTATCAACTACACTTAGATGATGAGGCACTAGTAAACCATATTTTTCAAAAGCCATTAAAGGAATTTAGAAACACAGGTCATGTTCAACAGTAGCAGAGCTATCACTTCTGCATGTTCCAGGGCAGCACATCCCAGGCCATTCTGCCCTGAATCCATGCTGAAAGGAGACAGTTTGGGCATAATGTACGGGCATAATGTTGTGTACCACGGAGTGATTTGATTATTGGGTGAAACCTGTCTGCAGTGTGGAATGTTTGTATGTTTGTTGAATGTCACTGTCATTGTTTGTATATAGCTGTATAAATGTGTATATATCAATGTGTGTGTAGAGTTAGAATATATTATTAGTTTCGGCATTGAGCCGACGATATAGGATAAGGGGTGGAATGTCTTGGGGTGATTTTTATGGTGTATGATATATCCTATATCGTCTGCTTTATGCCCAGAAAATGAATTTTATGCCTTTCTGTGCCTGAGAGGGGAGGAAAAAAAAAACAGTCCACAGGAATCTTTGTTCAAGGTCAGGTGTGGGGGACGCTTGCTGGCAAGAGTTTTTTTTTCTCTCGTCTCGGTCTCTTTTTTTTTCTTTTCCTTCGAGCAGAAGAGAGAGAAGAAGTTTTTTTCCTTCCTTTTTTTGGGACTTTGGTTTCTTTTTTTCTTCTGGACTTGGAGCATCAGAACCTCGGAAGACCTCACTGGGAGAATTGGCTTCACAGATTACAGGCACAGGAATAATTCATATAAGAAGTTGGATTCTGGATTTTAAAACACACTACCTTGGACAAGCACAACCTGCATTGCTGTATTTAGTTCTTCCTGCTCATTTTAACCACTTCCCCCTCTTCTTCACCCCAGGGAGTAATATCTGATGAAAAAAAAATTTTGTCTACATATGCCTTGAAAACCTTAATGTAATAGCTATTCTTTTTGTAAGCTTCAATTAAAAAAATAAAACAAAAAAACCTGCTGAACTTTTGCATCTTCCAAAACAAAAATATTCTCAAGGTGTGAAGAAACAAACTGCAAACCCAATCCATGAATTACTTTCCAAGTACTTTGTGTGCTAAGGTTTTTAAATTAGCATTAACAAAATGCTTTTACATTGCATTGACAAAGCTTGGGTAGATAAGCCTAAGATAAAAGTCAATGACAGCTGTTACACCCCCTCTTCAGAGACTTCCAGAACAACTGAGATGCTCTTACTTAAGAAGCACAACAACTTGAACTGCTTTTTCACTAGCTTTCAACCTGTGGGGCACAGTTTCACACCAGTATTTTCACTTTCACACCCTATAATACTTGCAGTGTATCTTGGTCTTTTTGATGGTCAGCAAACAATTGTCTTTCGAGTAACATTTCAAAAATGTACATAAAGTTTTAAGTAGTGAAAAAACCTGTCTCCTCCCACTGTTAAAGCATATCTCAGGATAAATAGAAATGACAATTGTGTTTTGACATGCAGCGGCTGGGGTTTTTTCCCTCAGCTAACAATTTCAGTCTTTCAAAAGGTGGATATTACCCCCAATCCATTCATTTATAACACAGGTTAAGAAGAAGAAAAAAAAAACAGCAGGGAAATGGAACTGCTATGAAACCCAAGGTTGTACAAACGGGTTAGCAGAAAAATCTGGTTTCTCAACTTTGCCTCTAAGAGTGATGCTTTAAAATTTTGAAAGCCAAACCTGTACTGGAAGAATTAAGGTAATCAGACCTTGCACAGTGAAACACTCCTATTTATTACAATGGCCTAACTGCCCTGAACACACATAAAGTAGCCACTAAACTAACTAGTACTTTGTGGATACTCATTATAGTACCTCCTCCAAGATGAAGGGCATGCCGAAGCTTAAGCTCCCCTTCCCAGGCAGAAAAAAAAGTATTAAACCCAGGCCTCCGTGCACCTGGCAACACCAGCGTTTTCCCACTGCAAGGTGTCACCTCCGTAGGGCCAGGGGCAGGGAGGGAAGAGCACCATAGCCACAGCCCCCGCCGTGAAGAGTCGAAAGCTAGAAACCAGAGCCGTGGAGCAGATGAAAGAGGTTTCCCAGAGGAGCAGCGGGAGCTGAGGGAGAACAACAAAGCACCCTGCCCGGTCGAAGTGAAGAAGGCAGAGCAGGGAGCCCCGGACCGGCAGAGCCCCGCTCGGCGCGCCCCCGGTTACCTGCCGCGGCCCGTCGCCATGGCCGCTCCGCCGCGGTACAGCGGTGGCTTCGCACCGGCGGCGGGGAGGGGAGGGAAAGGATGGGCGCTACCACCTCCCGTGGTACGCTCCGGGGCGGGGTGGGACGGCGCCAGCCCGAGGGAGGTGGTGCCCGGGAGCGCTGGCTCGGGGCAGGCGGGGCTGGATTCTCCAGCACGCCCGTGTGCGGCACTCGGGAAGCGTTAACGCCTCGGGAGCCGCAATGGTGCTGCCATGACCATCCTGGCGCCTCCTCTGCCCCACAGTGAGCCCGGAGCTCTCGGCCACTGTGTTCTCGAGTCTCAGAATCACAGAATTAATTAGATTGGAAAACACCTCTGAGATTATTTAGTCCCAGCTATGAGCAAACACCACCGTGCCAATAAGACTAGGGCACTAAGTGCCAAGTCTCGTTAAACACCTCCAGGGGCGGCGGCTCCATCAACTCTGGGCAATCCATTCCAATGCTCAATCAACCTTTATGTGAAGAAATTCTTAAAAATGTCCGGCCTAAACCTCCCGTGGTGCAACTTGAGGCCATTTTCTCTTGTTCTATCACTTACTAATTGGGAGAAGAGGCCGACCCCCACCTGGCCACAGCCTTCTTTCGGGGATTTGAAGAGAGTGATAAAAGTCCCCCTGAGCCTCCTTTTCTCCAGGCTAAACATCCCCAGCTCTCTCAGCCGCTCCTCATCAGACTTGTTCTCCAGACCCTTCAACAGTTTCATTGCCCTTCTCTAGACGCACTCCAGCACTCCAATATCCTTCTTAAATCGAGGGGCTCTAAACTGAACACAGTACTCAAGGTGTGGCCTCAACAGTGCCAAGTACAGTGCGACAATCCTGCCTAGTCCTGCTCACCACGCTGGTTTTGACACCTGCCAGGAAGCCATTGGCTTTGGCCACCTGGGCACACACACTGCCTCATGTTCAGCCGCTGTCGAACAGCACCCCCAGGTCCTTTTCCACCAGCAGCTTTCCTGCCACTCTGCCCCCACCCTATAGCGCTGCCTGGGGGTTGTTATGGGCAGGACCTGGCACTTGGCCTTGTTAAACCTCATGCCGTCGATTACGGCCCATCGATTTAGCTTATCCAGATCCCTCATGCTGTCTCCATGCGTGGAAACGTTAGCTGCATCGCTTTAACACATCTGTGCGTGTGTTACCACGAAAAACATGTATAAAAACACAGCTTTAAAAAATCACCGAGACCGCAGGCGCCGCGAGCAGCCTGGCCCGCCCCTCCCTGAAACGGGACGGGAGTTCCCGCCTGCGGAGGGTGGGCTGTGGCAGTGGCGGCGGCGCTGGGCATGGCGGGCGCTGTAGTGACCTCGCTGGGAGCCGCTCCCGGCGGCGGGCGAGAGAGGGAGCCCGCTCAAACTACCACTCCCAGGGCCCGCCGCCGTCGCTCGCTGCTCCGCCGTCCTAAACATTTCCGCTGGGGCAGCGGCCAGCTGCGGTGAAGGGTCAGGTGGGCTCCTGAGGCTGGGGAAGCGGCCGCTCGGGGCGGGAGGCAGCCGGGGCACTTCCCCGAGGGTTCCCCGGGAGAGCGGTGGTGAGCGGCACAAACTTTCCATTCGGCTCGGCTGCCCTGGCCGTGCCCCTGCGAGGGCGGCGGGAGCCGTGCCTGAGATGCTGCCCGGGGCGCTGCCCGCCTCCCTCGGGCGGAGCTGCCTGGGCCGCTGGCTGCTCGCCACTCGCGGGTGGGCGCTCCTGGGGACCGGCACCGGGACCGGGTCCTGCTCCTGCCTGAGGTGGCGGCACCAGCCCCCGCTGCCGCTCCGGGCCGCCCGTCAGAGCATCGGGACGCAGGCGGGAGGGCTGAGAGCTGAAAAACCTGGCGATAATAGCAAAGATGTGTCCGTGCAGAGGGCGCTGAACGAGGAAACGCTGGTGTCGGCGGCTCAGAAAGGTAACGCGGGGGATGCTGTGTGCTGCTCAGAAGGGCTGGAGACAGTTCTTTCTGCAGCTGAAGTTTGTAGCTCCAAACCTCAACTGTCTAGAAAAAAAAACTTAGCACACCAAGTCCATTTCTTTTCACATCGTTTTGTTTGGAGCAGCTGTTACATTTCTGTGTATGCATTGCACAATCAGAACAAATTATGTGACTTCTAAATAGCCTCTTAATTTAAGTCTTATTAGACACAAGATGTAACAGCCTTTCATTTTCCTTTTCAGAAGGAAAACCTGTCACGTGCAGCCTGTCTGTAGGGCTGTTGAAACAAGTTCACCTCCAACAAAATTGTGAAAGCTCTGCATGTGATAGTAGTTTCTTTATAGATTGCCTTCACTTTGGTTGGTCTCATTTACTTCAGTGACAAGTAGTTACTACATAATTCGCCTACATAATTAGAAATTTTATGCTTTGAAGTGGCTTATGAAAAACACCTTCAACTGATTAGAAAACTGCAGGAGAAATAGTTATTAACGTTTCTTCCATACCTTGCTCTCCAATGAAATGCACACTTTATGTCTAAAAGATAGTAGTATCTTTCCTAAAACTCAAATATTTTGAAAGAGAATCTCATATGATTTATTTTGCAGTGTGTACTCGTACTTTAGATCAAAACTGTAAGATAAAACTTAATTAGATAAACAGCAGTTAATTATGATAATAAATAAAATGCATGTTTTGGTATAATATTCCCCCTTTTATTGTTCTATTGATTGCTAATTCATAAAATCATTTATTTTCAGTATGTGCAATTTATAAGATTTCACTTTTTTTATTTTTACTTCTCTTTTTCTTTGCGTAAGGATTGCAATGATTGTAGTTTAGGTGGTAGTTCGAATACTGCAGTGCTAAGTACCTCATTAGTTCCTAAAAAATCCGGCTCTCATGTACCCAAAAAGTAGCAGTAATTGCTACTTTGGATCTTAGAAACATTTAGCAAACAGAAATTAATAAGGCTTAACACAGAGAGTAAACATGCCCTGTACAATATAAGAGATGTTCCATGATCTCTTTTACAGTGATGAGGCATTATGGAAACTGTTACTGGAATTCTTTCTTCTGCCAGAATGTTATTTGAGCTGCAGACTAACAGAAGATCATATATGTAAGAAAGTCATACAAGTCTTATTATCCAAGGTTGTAACCTCTGTGTTGTTTTCTGTTTAATTTCAGTGAAAGAAGCTGGAAGAGACTTTACCTATTTTATTGTGGTGCTTGTTGGAATTGGTGTTACAGGTAATTTTTTAAAATTACGTTCTTTATGGGAAGACACTTTTCATTAATTCCATCTGGTTTGATAAGTTTTCATTCCGTTTGCTGTTGTTTTTGTTACAGGTGGTTTGTTCTATGTGATTTTTAAAGAGCTATTCTCTTCTTCTAGTCCAAATAAGATTTATGGAGATGCCTTGGAGAAATGCAGATCTCACCCTGAGGTTGGTTTTTGAACTTTAGTCATAAGTTTATGTTTCTCAGTAGTTGCTGTCTCTCTTCAAGTCAAAACTTCATGCAAGGAATCTCACAAGCTATGTGAAGACCCACATGGTGCTTAGTAGTTGTGCCAGTGCTTTTAGCTAGCATGGGGTGCATCAGCTTCAGAGCAGAGCTTGCATTAGGAGAAGTCATTGCAAGCATTGAGCATTTGTGAGCAAAGCCTGTTAGAAGCCAAGTGAGTGTGCCACAGCACAAAAACTGATGTATATATGGTCTGGCCTTCTGTGTCACCACACAGAAAGTTTTAGGGACTTACCTGATGGCCTGCTAAATATAACACTTCAGTTCTGCAGTTCAGAGAGGCAATTGGTCCCACTAAGTTCTGTAGATCTAACCTGCTGCCTTTTCTCAGCACACTCATTCTGCTGTGAGACTTTGCTATGGTTCTGTCATTCTGTGAAGCACTGCTGACATTCAGGAATTTAAATTCTTCATTTTAAGAACGTGCTTCATTGAAGCAAAATTAACGTTCCTGTGGCTAACAGGAAAAGAGGCAGACAACAGTCATGGGATCACACGGTCATCAATAGCTAGGTGTAAACAAAAGTCAGTGTAAAACTAGATTTTAAAAAGCACTAATTTAGACAAAAAAATCTTTCAAAAAAGGTTACCACAAATGCCTTTGAGAATAACCTAGAAATGAAATGACAAGTTGTTGCTAGAATAAAAATGAAGCCTGCTTTGGAACAAGTTTGTAGAATTAAAACTTCTTTCTAGTACTTGCACAGTAAGACTTAACCTCCCTTTCTAACCAAATTTAAAGTAAGTTTAACACTAAGTTCATCTACTCTGACTCTATGGGTCTGAAAAAAAATTACTGAATTTCTTATTCAGTAGGGTTTGTTAGAGAATGTGAAGGGGAATACATTTGTGCTTTAAGCTTTGAAACATACTCTCTTGGAGGAGACATGAGCAAACACTTCATGCTTTTTTTTCCTTTTTGCACCTCATGTCAGTTTACATGCCTTCATCTCAGAGAACAGTACAAATGGAAGATACCGGCAGGATGTATTTTAGACATTTAATATGGGACTGTAAAAAAAAAAGGACTGGAATACAGAAGACTTTTCCTTAGACTGTTCATAAACTCTTCTATTCTCAACATGTTAGATTCTCTAGGGGCATTTTGTTAAAAGAATATGCATTCACAGCAGAGGTGTGAGCTGATACTGGAATGTCTGTTTGTATGTGATCCCTTCTGACAACTCAAACCTCTTTTCTCTTGTAGATAATTGGTGTTTTTGGTGACTCTATCAAAGGGTATGGAGAGGCAACACGAAGAGGAAGACGACAGCATGTCAGGTACCCCTTGTTGCTTGCCCCAGAAAGACATCAGTTTCTGCACAGCTGAGATACTTTTGGGTCACAAGTTAGATCAAGAGTGATGAACTATATGTGACATATCCTGTCACTTTTGATTGAACATGACAGTTTTTTGCAGTACCTCTTGTGTGCCATATACCACTAAGTACAGTGCATGTACAATATAAAATGCCAATTCTGAGTGCCTCAAAACAAGCAATGGTCATCATGGTAAACATAGAGCTGGTGTCTCCAAAAAATAGGATGAGTCTGAAGAGAGTAGTAGAGAGGCCTAGGGGGGGAGCAGGACATGGGGGGAGCAGGAATCCAATGTTTACAGTTTGAAACCATTCTGAGCTGATATGCAGAATGCTTTTTGGTACTTGAGGCCACAACTCTACTGTGTATTTAACAGAACATCTATTATCTAAACCTTTCATGAGTGTGTCTACTTATTACTTTCCTTTTGAAAGAAACAACAGAACTATTTCTTACAAAACGTAAGTCCCCCCTGCTTCTCTATTGGATTCTTTGGCTGGAATATATTCAATGAGATTTCATATAATATGAGACACATAAGCCCAGATATATGGCTTGAAACATGAAATTGAGATTTTTTTATTTTGCCTAGAGGAAAGTGACTTTTACTAGTTGAAGCTTTATCACTTTACGAGACTCTATGAAAAAGTATTTAGAGTGAAACTGCTAAATGAAATTGATGTGCACAAACGTTTTAAGCATGTGTCTGTAAATAAGTAAATGTATTATGAATCGGCTTTCTTAGTACTTCATTTCCATCATTTTGAATGGCTAGTATTTAAAATAATTTTTTGAACTGAGACCTGTGTAAGTTTGTAGAGTTTGCATTTGCAGTATAAGGATGATCTTAAATGTCTCAAAAATCTACAGGTTTTTTTTTATGAATGAACACCTTGAATGTAAATTTACTGCAGTAAGGCTCTTCATTCATATTTGTTCTCTCAACCCATTATGACACTCTAAACTGTATTGGAAGTTAAATTCACAGGGTGTGCCTGGTCATGACTGATGGAAATAAGAGTTTGGTGGTAAACAGCAGTTAGTAGTTTCAGTAGGAAACATAAACTGGCACCATAACTTTCATGGGACCATTAGTTTCCCAAAGTTGTCACTGTGAAAGTGATGTGCTATTTATTTAATACTTGAACATAACCCAACTCCAGTCTAAATCCTAGCATTTAGGTTGGAGAGCTCATATCAGTGCCAAAGTGACACAATTTCAGCAGAACAAAATTATTGCCAAAGTAAACAAAGCACATAGTGAACTGTTTGTTTTCATGTGGTTCAACCAACTTGATAATTAATTTGAAAAAACATGCTGTGTGTGTTTTGGCTTGATAACTTAGTTTAAGTGCCTAAAAAAACTCTGGAAGTCTTGGTGATGTGGGTTCTAGAGGTCAGGCTCCAAATCTAGGGTTTTTTTAGAATAAATACAAGGAATTTCCATAGTCTTCAGCACTGGATCACTTTTCAGTTTTAAGGGGAGGACTGGGGTGAGGACACTTAAGCATTTCATCTCTTAATCCTCAGCAGCTAATTAGCTCTTCTAACTCCACTAGTCCTTAGGCCCTCACAGTAAAGCTTGAGAGGAGCCATAGAGAAGGAGCCCAAGGTAGCATAAGGACACCACCGGAATACACTTTCTTACAAAATAAGTAAGCAACTCCTCTAAGTAAGTTTTAATTCAAAGTCTTAATGAGCGTATAATCTGTATCTGTGCTGGGTGGTTGGGTTTTTGTTTTGTTTTGCTGTTTTTAGTCACATTGAATACGTAAAGGATGGACTGAAACATATGCGTTTGAAGTTCTATATTGAGGGCACTGAATCAGGGAAACAGGGAACAGTCCATGTGGAAGTCAAAGAGGTATGTACAATTGCTTGATTCACCTGACAAGCTTAGTCTTCAATTTAAACTACCAAAGAGAGAAAAACACTCTGAAATGTTTTCTTTTCAGAATCTTGAAACGGGAAGATTTGAGGTCCGCTACATATTCGTGGATGTTGAGACCTATCCAAGAAGAACCATTGTCATAGAGGACAACAGACAGCCAGCAATCGAAGCTGCTGCCTTATCTCACTGAGCGTTGGATTATGTTGGTGTAGCCAGTCTGCACACCAATTGTCTGGTGTTGCCAATTGTGTCTCGCAACTTCAGGGCTGTGTTACAGGAAGTAGTCTCTCAGGACCTCCACGAAGGACTTCTGATAACAGATACAGGATTTAAACTGAAACCAATGAAATGTAGCAGAGCAGTCGTGGCAGATATTCTTGACATAGGAAAATAACGTCTCCTAGTAAACAGTGCTGGATAATACTTCTCCACACCCAAAACCAGAGTTTTCCAAGGTTTTAGGTTTGGATGGGGAGTTTTTTGTCTTCCTTGGCTTGGATTTCTCACTGCCACTGCAATAAAGTAAGGGGTAGTTTAACTGTAGACAGAACTCTACTGTTTTCATTTTGGATACCTTTGTAGGTAAGAAGGTAAAATAAAAATGTTAGTGATGCAAAAGAGATGTAGCCCAAAGGCATGTAAGGGTAGGAATGGTGGAGGTACACACCTATGACAAACAACTGAAGTTAAAGGACTTCAATATCGGTGTCTTCTAAATGAATTACCAGCAAACAGAACATCACTACCATCTGCTCCTTCCAGTGTTTGCCGTGCTGCTCAACGAGGTTGTAGCAAGGTTGGGACTGGCCTTTTCTCCTAGGCAGCTAGTGATAAGAGGACATGGCCTCAAGCTGTGTCAGGGGGGATTTGGATTGGACATCAGGAAGAATTTCTTCACTGAAAGTGTGGTTGGTGATGGAGTCACCAGCCCTGGAAGCGTTCGA
This sequence comes from Erpornis zantholeuca, assembly GCA_013400515.1. NCBI lineage: Eukaryota > Metazoa > Chordata > Aves > Passeriformes > Timaliidae > Erpornis > Erpornis zantholeuca. Next base: position 165,811 of record VZTN01031869.1, on the reverse strand, counting down.
GGAATGACTGGACACGGCACTTTGTGCGAAGGTTTAGTTGACATAATGGTATTTGGTCAAAGGTTGGACTCAATGATCTTGGAGGTCTTTTCCAACCTTAATGATTCTGTGATTTTTTGAATATAGCTGTAGTGCCTGGCAGTCTTCCCTTTTGGTCACCTCCCTCAAGATCATCACTCCCAAAGAGAAAAGAGAAGCCAAAGCATCCATAATTAAGTCCTGACTTTCTTGTACTTCTGATTGATGACAGGGGCCGTGCCCCTGGGTGAATTGTGTAGCACAGGTGGTCTTTTTACCATGCGGTGCTAGTTAACTCCTGTTGGCAAAAAGGCATATTTATAGAGGGGCATTTTATTTCTAAAAGTGTTCTGTAACTTCAGCAGAGCATTTGGTATTTCCTTTAAAGTTGCCTTTTCTGTGGAATAACCAAAGTGTCCAGGAAGTATTGTACTTAGTCATACTTTGTTTTTAAGCTCTGACACCAAAATGCTAGCCAAATGCAGCGGTAAGAGAGATGGGCATACACAAGAAAATGTTCACAAAGCTAAATGGTCATTGAGATCTTCAATGGTGTCTCTTTAAGAAAACTGTCGAGCTCTGGATATCATCACCTTCAAAATGCTTTGAAAACTACAATATTCCATTTAAACTTTTCTCTTTCCCCCTTTGTCTTCATCTACATGTGATAAACACCTGTGGCTTATTTCAGGGTGTGTCCTTCATCCATAAAGTGCTCCATATTATTTTCTTTTACTGTGTGCATCACCTTGCTAGCTAAGCAGATTTATGAGAATGCTCCTCTATATTTCGAGAATGGGGGACACAACTCCAAAGGACACTACTTCTGCGTTGTGAAAAAGCTGAGGATATGCTTGCTAAAATGAAGAGAAAGAGCAGAAGAAATCCTCCTTTATGTGAGCTTAGATATATTAGTGTTCTTAATTTGAACATACTACAAATACAAGGCTCAAATGCTTTCCAGTCTCACTGGAGGAAAGCTTTTTGGAATCCTTTTTCTAGGAGTATCTCATCAGTGAGGGAAAAAAAAAAAGAACTTCATTGCTTGATTTATCACCTTTGTACTAGCTAGATATGTAGCACCAGCAAGACTATTTAAGCCCCATGACATTTCAGGAGTACTAAAGCTTTATAGGGATGTAGGTTGTCTGCAGAAAAAAAAGTTAAAACATTTTTTGCTAACAGAAGTCCTATGGGAACCAATTACTTCTTTCCATATTCCTTCTGAGGCTGAAGTTCTGTTGGTCTTTATGGACCGGGCTGGTACCCATGCTTACAAAATTTTCTTAAATTCTGTTTCGTGCAAACACATGTGGAGACACTTTAATCAAAATTAGGTGAAGATTAGTTGAGCAAGACATCTGGAATAGAGAACATCAATCTCTTCTGCAATATCACCTTTCCTGGTGGTAGTTTGTGCCAAAGGGGAACAGCTGTATTCACTGAGTTTAAACATACTGTTTTAGAACACCCCTTATGTAATTCTGAAGACTTAGCCTCAGTTTTCCTTATGAAGCTGCCCCTCCATGGCAGGCAGTTCAGTGTTCCATCCTCTCACTGGAGGATATTAGGCTGGGGAGATGGCAAAGTGACTGAAAGTTTTACCTTCAGTTGTTGGTAAACAAGCAGTAACCATTTCACTGTTTCCTTTTTAAAGGTTTTGCTTCTTTTCTCTTGGGAAAAGACAAAATTACAGCATGTGCCAGTTACTTTCTGATATTAAAGTGTCATGGTATTGTTGCTAAAGCATTGGGGAAAAAATCACTGCCAGTAACAGCCAAAGCAATGATGTTTTCATGGAAATGAAACACATTTTCCAGAGTTCAGTTTTGATTGTTGCAGAATTAATAAAAATATATATTCTCAAAACCCATCTCTCATGTCACTCACCAGTGAAAGGCTGTTTTTTCTAGAAGCACTATGTGGCAGACTACTCAAAAAGTATTTTAGGTGGGTGTACAACTTGGTCTTAACTTTCCCATCTCTACATTCATTTTTGTGGATGCCATAGCTTAACTATGCAGCATAGACAGCCGATAGCCTTACAGCTGGTTTGTGAGAATAATATTACTATGTCATCTCCGTGACCTGTGTTTGATTCTAGGTCCTGTGTATGCTTGCTGTATAGTGACAAAAAGAAATATCCCCCCAGGAAATGAACTCAGTAGAAACTTTAAAATATAAAAAAAAATTGATTACTCTTTTAGTAGGCTTCAATAAACAGAAGCTCTTGCAAAGAAAATGTAGTTTTAGACTGGGGAGGAAAAGTTGTGTTGTGCATGACTGAGTTTAAAAATAACCTTGATAACTAAATATTTCCAGCTCAGAATTCAACAACTCATTCAGGCAATAGAGTCATGACCTTAGAAATGGCTGCAAATGAATGTGTGTCTGATACAAGAAATTTCTACAAACTCTCTTAACTAGCAGAGAAGACAGGAATGTGAGTAAGACAATTACTGTATCGTGTGCCAACTGCAGAGATAAAAAGCCAAGGAAGATGTGCTGGAAGTTTCCACAAGTAATTTCAATTCACTTTACTTTCAATCTCATTCACTATCACAAGGAATGCTATCCACCCTAATACTTGTGTTATTATTCCAGTATGTATACTGTCAGCAGCCTAATCTGTTACAGATTGTGCCCAAGCAACATTGAGGACACATTTTGAGTCCAAGCCCACTTTGAGGATTCAGTGCAGCTTGTAAACTGATGGAAATACATAAGGCAAGCACAGAGATTGGAGAGAAAATTTAAAGGAAAAAAAGTTTGAAGGGCCAAGCCTAAGGTGACAGTAAGGGCTCATAACTGGTCTCTCTATATGGGGCTGTGAACTCTGCTTGAAAATCTGGAATACGCTTGATGCTGGAAAAACAAAAATTTAAAAGCAAAAAGATCTTCTTCCTCTCTTTTTTTTGAGAGAGGGAAAAAAGTCACTCAAAGAAACGTTCACTTGCTCCAAATAGAGAATAATAGAACTCCAGTAGAAATTTTCCTTAGGCATCTGGGAATGTATATCGTTATGATATGCAGTGAGTCCAAACAGTACTATAAATAATTGAACAGCAGAAGTATTTGATAGTTTTTCTTAGTAAGATCTCAGGGTTTTTTATTCTGTATGTGTTACGTAAAATACTCTGTAGGAATTACAGGAAAGTGGGAATTAATACCATCCTATATTCAAATTCAGTGTATTTATATATATTCTTAATGATATATAGTTAAAAGTTTAAAATTTAGCAAAAATATTTTGCAATTTAAAGGAAGCAAAGGAAACAAAACCAAAAAAGCATTTTTGGGATTCTTATGGTTGTCCTGGGACAAATATGCCATATATGATTCCCTTCATCTCATACATGTTATTGTGAAACATTTGTAACTCAGCAAATAAAAATATTAAGCACAAATACCCCTTTCAGTAAAATAGATCAGTGTGGAAAGCCTCTCTTTTGCCTCTCAGTGCTCAGTATCAAACAACTGCATTTCATTTTAATATCCATGCAAAAAAATCGTATCAGTTATGGAAAAGCATATTAAGGGAGGGATGTCCTCACCTGCTCCAGCCCACAGCCATCCTGTGGCAGATCAGCCTTGGCCCGCACCCAGAGCTGCTCCCCCCCGGCAGGATGGGGGTGGAAATGGGGACCAGTGGGAATGAGAAATCTTGGGGGTTGTGATGAAGACCGGGAGATCACTTGCCCATTAGAGTTGCAGGGGAAGTAAACTTCAAAATGAGCTCAATCTATTGCCTTTTGCCAGTGCTGCTGGCCAGAGCAGCAGCGTGGGCAGAGTGCCGCAGTGGTGAGCACCCAGCAGGGCTGGCAGCAGTGGTGTCTCTACTTCCAGATCACGTACAGGCGGCTGACTCCGCATCTTTAAACTCCTCCCTTTAAACCTGTGCTGGGAAACCTTTCCAGGATAATCGTGTTTATCCAACCTCTATTTAATTACAATTCCCCTTTATCAGAATCACAATCATCTTCTCTAGTGTGAGTTGCTGTCTTGTATTACTCCCCACAATTAACTCTATTAACCTTTTATCCAAGCACATTTTTACCTTTTATGGGAACTGGGTTGTTTTTCAGTTTCAATCCTAATTCTTCTTTTTTTCCATTAAAAAACATAACAATCTCAGCCATAACAACATTTTATTACAGTTATGCCCATACTGAATCATGGCTATATTCCCTGAGATGTGATTTGCATCATTAGTGCTACAACCTCCAAAGAGGAGATGGAAGTAAATTGCTGTTGTATGCTGTCTGAGGCCATGCATTATCCCGTGTTTTAATAAAATGAAGCCAAAGTGTTGGAGTGCAGATTTGCAAAATGCCACCAATTGCTTTTTGGTGTGATAGCTGGCGAGGTCCAGATGCCTTCCCCTCTTCTGTGTGGCTGCAAAGCTACCACATTCAGGGCTCTGACACTAGTAAGGATAATAGCGGTGGAGAGAAATAACTGAGACATCTCAAGATTTAAAACAGCAACTTTCTATCAACTGCCTTGAGCATAAAAGCCTTATAATAAGCCACAGCTGTTTTTCCCTGAAAACATCCATGAAAAATGTCCTGCTGTGTTAATTTTTTTTGTATTCTACACATTTGTTTTGCTTGAATTTCTCTTTTTAACACCTTTTTTGTGGGGAGTCCTGTAAGCTTCTGCATATATTAAACTTTGCCTTCAAAATATAGTGCTTAACATGTGTCTGCGTCTCTTCTTTACCTATGTTTAATTTAGCAGAAAAAAAGCTAATCTCCTTCAACTTCTCATCATAAGATATGTTTTCTAAGCCCTTCATCAGCTTCATTGCCCTTATACATATATAGACCTATGCATAAAACCACTATAAATATATAATGTGGATCGTATATGTTATATAATGTATATTATGTAGACAAAATAATACCTATCTACATATATATATTTATGTTCTTGACTTCGTCTTGAAAGCTTTTCAGGTCTCATCAAAATAAAGCAGGTTCTGGGACCATTTCTAAAGCAGACACCTCCCACATTGCAGAGCTGGTCTCCGGTGATGTTCCTGTGATACTCATAAGCCACATGGAACTAACAAGCCTTGAATTCTGTGCGGTGGGTCCGATTGACACCTTCATTTTTAACTGATATCCAGCACCCCATGATTGACAGGTACAAAAGCTCCAGACATCTCTCAGTGGCAAATACTTCAAGGTGAATTATGAGGAAATTAGATAAACAAAAGGATGTGGCTTGTACTATGATTAGAGCCAGTCAATTCTAATCTCTTCTGTACTGAGTGAATCATGATGGCAGCTCCTTCTTGATAATCCATCCTGCATTGTAATGGTAAAGGCCAGTAAAGTTGTCCTGTACTTGCTGGTGGTTGTCAGCTTTTGGGATGGAATGAAGGGTGGAAGTATATGAACATGGCTTTGGTTTTGTAAAAACATGCATTTTTCATGTGGGAATTCCTAGAACAACCACCAATGTCACAGTCAGCCCCGTTTACTCCCAGGCTGTTCATCATGCTGTACTGCTCACACAAGGGATGTGACATAGGGACCGCCTTTTCATGTAGGACTGGCTCCATGCTTCCTAAACAAAGTGTTCCTAATAATGTCTCCAGAATAATTATCCACCACAACATAAACTTTACTGCGTACACAAAATCGAGGAAAATCGAATACTCTAAAAAATGGGACGTCAAGAAAACGCTATGTATTCCATGGACTGAAATCAATGTGTTTAGATTTAGCACACTTCTGTGAGCGTTACCAGGTAATGCTGTAACCAGTGAGCAGCGTTGCTGTGTGAGAGCATTAAATACTCTGCTATGTGCCCGTTTGGATGTGGTTACATTGCTGTCCCTTGCCACGGAGTTCAGGAGCAGCCAGCACACACATATCCCTGTTGAGGTTATTGTGATGACTTTTATAAAGCGTTCTGCTGCTGCGCCAGCTGGTGTCCTGCTTGTGGGAGTCTCCAGCTTTCAAATGGCAGACATCTGATGGCTTTCTAAAAATGCCTTCTACTCAGTCTTGGAGCCCCAGGGATGGTTCTTGTCTCTAATTCATCTCCTCTCAGGGAATAAGCAGCCGTTTGCTGGAGGCCAACTGCAGGCTGGTCTTTAGACCTCTGCGTACCACACATGTCCCTTAGGCCATGCCTTCTGCAGCAACTCCATGCAGATCTCACTGGGATTTTAAAGACAAGAAATAACATGGATATTTTTGGAACTGCCTGTACATTGCCACTGCTTCATTCAGGGTTATGTGAAAATCACACTTTCACACTGAAATAATTTACTTAGTAGAAATAAGGACATGTTAGTAATGATGCAGCTATTTTTTTTTCATCATACAAATGGGTAATGAACACAGACCTGGGACTCAAAAAATACTGATTCTATGATAAATTCTACCATCCTTCTCTTCTGTGGACCAGGAGTGAGTATTTTTGTCTTTCTCTCTGCTATAATAATCACCTGTCCCAAATGCTGTGAGAATTGGGCAAGGAGCTGAAGCTGCAGACAGCCTGGGCAGGTAAGCAGGAGCCCTCAGAACAAAACAATGAGTTTGAATACCCCAGAGGGATCTGTTTTCAGAAATCCTTTATTTCTAAACACATTTCAAGTAAGTACTTGAAACCATTTTTCCAGGAAGATCTCATCACTTCTGTCTATTAAAGTGATGAGTAAAGAAATAATTACATAATATGTCACAACATTAAGGAAACAAACACGATTAACCTTTCTCTCAGGCCATTCCTCTAAAAAATCCATGATTGTATAGGAAGTTTCCTAGAAAACTGATAATACTAGCACTGATAATGAAGGGTCAAAGTGTCCAGTAGCCCAAACCTGGTATTCCTGGACATCCCACATGCCTGCACTGCAATTAATCTCTAGTTTTCGTGAAAAAGTCTTCAGACTTGAAAAAGAATGTGATCAGAAGCAGAAGCTCCCTTTTAACCTCAGGTTAAAAAACAGCAAACCAAAGAATTTTATGCATAGTAGAACAAAACCCATCACTTGAGGACAGTATAAAATTATTTATAGATATGAAGAATAAAATAGATTTCTCTGAGCTCGGTGCAGCCTTCTTATGATGCAAACAGCAGCCCTAGCACCGTGTGCTGTGAGTGGGAGCACATACATTGCTCCACAATACAAATGGCTGCTCAGCTAAAAGCCACAAAGTTGAGAGCAGATCTTGATTCTCGCATGACAAAAGTAAGAGATGCTGCAGAAAAGATTGAGCATTCCTAACACTGAACTGGGAGCTTCATCAGGAGATGATAAATACTAGTATCCTAAGCCTATTCACCTTCCTTTTTTCACTTCCTACAGCATCCCTGCTCCAATCTTTCTGCATTTTAAGAAATGACAACAACCATTAGTAAGTCCTTTCACTGCAGAGAGTGCAGTTCCCGCAGCTTTGCCATAATTTGTAGTTTAGCACCACCTTCCTAGACAGCAAAGAATGGCAGCTTTGCACTGCCAGAACATTTGGCTTGAAAGCCTTAGAACAAAAACGAAAGTGCAAAGAAAGGTAGTTATTTCACTATCTGTTTAAATTACTAGACGTTTTTAACAGCAAGTTTTTAACATTCTCTGTCCTCAGCAATTTTTGCAGCTCATCAATTTTCAGAAACCATCTCACAGACTAGTGCTTCCTTTAGCACTTCAGTTAGAGCTCGGTAGCTGTGGCTCTGTGCTGTCACTATTTCAGGGCCCATTGCTTTTGTTTCCAAGTAATGAAAACTGAAGTTTCTAATGTAAACTATATTTTATGCTGAATATAGTGTAATTTAATATTTAAATATTGTAATAGTTAAAAATAAGCTTGTGAGTGCTTGATATGAACATGGTACTCAACATTCATGGGCAACAAATTTCAACTTATAATCTGCACTTAAGTAGCTGTTAAGGAGAGAATTTCAATGTCTGATTGAAAAAAAACAGAACTGGCAATGGTAGTCTGTAGCCTCATAGTCCAAAATATAAATATTTTCTTCCATAATCCAAGGAGTTGGTAAGAAAAATGGTAAAAGTGACATGGATAACTAACCTGCACTGGTGTCAAAGACAAACTCATACCTCAAAGCAAATTCATGTGAAGCATGCAGATTATTTTTTTTTTAATTCATTCTTCAGTTTTCCCTTTCTGTGTGTTCCCCAGCATGCCCTCACTTGCATGGGGCATGTCTAGGATCAGCTACCAAAGAATAAGCTTAATCACGAAATTACAGTCACCCCCTGCAAAACCTTCTTCTAGGCTGAGCTCCTTATCTTGTGACCCAGAAACTGCAAATACCCACCATGACATGACCTGTTTTGTAAAATTCTCACTTATTGATCCCTGAAAACAATCAAGAGGCCTGTGTGCTTGGTGCTTGACTTGTTGCTTCCCATCAGCACTGTTTGAGGGAGTCCCAGGAGGTGCTCCCTAAGATGTGGTCACAAAATTCAGGGTGACACATCACCCTCCACCCTATGTTCCTCGGGACAGTCTGGTGGCTAAGCCACTCACTGCCATGTTGGATACTGAAGCTGCATCCCCTCTTAAGCCTTTGCTTCCCTCCAACTAGAAAATACTTTTAATATGGGGGAGACCTCTTGGGTATTTTGTTCCTTCATTTGTTTGCCCATGCAATCACTCAAGTCTAATTTTGCTGTGAATATAAAACAACCCCTCATTTTTGTGTCTTTGAGGGAAGAAAAAAACCCATGATATTGCATATTAAGCAACATTTTCCCTGCTAGGTATCCACCCTTCTATCACACACTTTCCCAAAATTGGTACCTCAGTGGCAAATGATGGCAGTTTTAATTAAGGCAGTGAGTTGAGGAATGGACACTCATTTAACATCTGTTGACTGTGGGCAACAAGACAGAGAGAAAAGTAGATGATAAGAAAGGAGCTGTAGGTGTCAGTAGGTAGGTGTCAGATTTTAAAGTCTTCCCTGAACTCCACATGTGAATCAGGTAAGGTTTCTGGAGGCAACCTCAAGAAAATGCATGTGAATGGGTGTTTTAGGATGTATTAGTTTAATTTCTTTACACTTTTGTCTGGATATTCTCATTCAAAATGAAAAAAAAAAAAACCCTGAAGTAGCCTTGATTTAATTTATTTAATTTCCAAGGAGAACTAAAGCAGATTGAATTAAGGAAACTGAAATTCTGGCTAGGAATGTCCACGTAATACTTTTTAATGCAGTTTAATTCTTGACTTTTCAATTCACATCTTTAGTTTGTTGGGGCTGCATTTCCAGTGTGCCCCTGAGAAGCCAAACACCAAATGCATTACTGAGAAGTATGTCATGATAGTGTACGATGCTAAACAAATCTGTATTAATTTTTGTCCCTGTTAATGGATGATACAAATATTTCTGCAGACATTGCTACTCAATAAAGGCAACTGCATGAACACATGCAACTTTGTGCTCATATGGCACATATTTTTGATGCTTCTGTTAAAATTTGAATTTTACTATAATTGCACCTGGAGTTTGTGTAGAAAACGTGTTACGGTATTCTTTCAAGAGTATATTCATCTTTGCAGGATACTCATTTTTATGCAAACTTGCCCAGTTAAACAGATAAACTGCTATTCAGCAGGGAAACTGTTTTTAGTTGTCTGTAATTCCTTGGCTGTCCAGACATTCTCAGACACCAATCATTATGTCTGGAACCCCTCTGAGGTTCTCCAGTATCAGATCCAAACCAACCACAGTGTAGGACAGGTAGCTTAGTTGGAAAAGCCATAAGGGCACAAGCATCATGGGATTTTCCAGTCATAATATTTATATCCCTAGTTGATTGAGTGAATTTTGGTAGGCTCTGACTTCTCTTTGTAAAACATTAGCTCTGTAAATGAGCCAGCAGGTGTCTCAGAGGTGATAGCGTTAGCTAACAAGCCCTTTACAGCTGCAGTACATCAAAAGTCATAGTCCTGGCAAGCACAGCCAGCCAAGTAGGCAGCTGCCCTGGGCTGGTAGTACTTCTTCTTCCTCGCCATCTCCCTTCACCCTTGGCACTGCTAGCAGTGTCAGAGGCCACACAGCAGCACCTGGGGACTCTGGGATATTGTGAAAGAGGAGCCTGGAGAAGGATCTGTGGGCTGCCCATGAGCAGGAGTTATTTACTTCAGTCACTTTGATTTAATTCTTTTCTTCAGCATAACCCATCTCTACTCATGAACAACAGATGAGAAAGTCAAAGTATTGTGAGCAGTGAGACATTTCTACCTTAAATGTACTGGCCTGGTGAAGATATTTGTTTGCCAAGCAGTTTTCCATCTTTTAGGTAAGTGAACTTCACAATTAGCTCCTGAGCATGGTATTTGCATGAAAATCATTCCATTAACGATGCTCTCTTTGTCTCCAGCTGCTGCACTTCAAATTTGATGGCATTGTGTGTTGTTTGAAATTGAACAGAACAAAAAGCATACAGAGAGAACAGAAGGCACACAGAATTAGCAATTATTGTTTGATGAATACAAAGTGATAGCGCCAGCTATAAAAGCTGGAAAAGTTGTGCTTACAGTTCTTTAACAACTTGGAATTAAATTTTACACAATGAGCATCTGTTATCAGTTGATTTTCCCCCATACTCCAAAAGCTTCAGTCAAGATAGTTTGCCCATTTCTGGGGCCAAGGCTGAGGAAAAAAAATGTATCACTGCTTTTTCCTCTGCTTGCTGTAAAGTATAAAGACCTTCTAGAGTTCCAGCCCCTCAGATTTGAAATAGGGATTTTGGATTTGCCTGCAGGCACTTCGTGCAGCAGAAATCTGCACTTTTATTCCCATGAAAATCCAGACAAATTTTCCAATAAATAAAAAAATGATGATTGCAGTTGTCTGCTTTGCACAGACCAAGGCCAAAGCCCTCTGTCTGTGGTTATTCCCCAGTGACTAGGACGGGGCAGCCATCAAATGCCTTGGGGCTCTTAAGCCCAGGCACTGCAGGGTGACCATACCCCATGGTGCTGGGTCATATCCATGTGGACATCCTGCTGGGCAGCAGGAGATCCCCTGAGCTTTGTAAACAGCCTTTGTCCATCATCACCCTTTCCTTCAGCATTCATAGCAAGCAACGGGGAATAGCTTTCCTGTGAATTGTAGGGCAATAAAAGTGCTGAACAGCTATAAAACAAATGTCAGAAAATGACATCAAAGAAGAGCCAGCTGCAATAAGATGCTGGAGACATGGTTTTTGTCTCTCCTGGTCTGCCACAACAAAATCTAAGTGTGGCTTTGGGTCGTTCCTTCAAGCTGTAAAAAACATTATAAACATCTTCTGTCTTATGGTGAGTGGTGGCAGAAAGAGGGGTTATACTGTGACTGCATTGGACTACACATTCATTTCAGAGTGATTCTAGGGATAGAATTAGAAGGCCATAGTATTTCTAGGATGTCTGGTTAAACATGATTCTTGTCTTAGTGTCAGTTTTAGCTCCGTGGCATTCTATGTCTACGGCTACTAGAGACAACATAAAAATATTGCAAGATACAAAATAACCTGTTCCTAAAGTGGATGCTAAAGTGGAGCTAAGTAAAGAAGTGAAGAACCGAATGGAATGCAAATCTTTTTGCAGAGGACTCCAGAGGACCCATACTTGTGGGAATAACACCTTTAAGGAATTCAAGGAGTCAGATAAGTTCAGTCAGAACTATGCACTGTGTTCTCCCTCGTATGTTTCCACTGGTGGCAGAGAAGAGCAACCGCTCTGCTCCTAATGGTCGTTCTCCATTTGCAAAATACACAGGACACAGCCTGGGGCAGCTTGCTGCCACACAGTGTTGGAAAGCATTGCCTAGAGCAAGTGGGTCTCTGGTATTGGGGAATTAAAAAAAAAACCCTGGAAAGCATCTGAGTGTTTATTAAGGGCAGGAAACACCAAGCTGGCCGCAGCGCTCTGCCAATGTGCTCTGCCAATGGAGCTTTGCGGCCAGCTGGGCACTGGGCCTCCCCCCTGGGCCTGGTGCTGTGGTGGTGGTCGTATGAGGGGACCATGTACTGTTCACAGTGGCCATCTGCTGGCACTGAGCACTGAGCAGGTGGAAAGGCTGCCTGCAGAGCGGGCACATCGCGCTCTGTCTGGCCCAGTGCTGGATGCAGGCAGAGCAGAACCCATGGAGGCAGAAGGGCACATAGGCTGAGTCCTCGACATCTGCCAGGCAGATGAGGCATTGATGGGCTCCTCCAGGCCTGCCTGTGGCAGCTGGCTCATGCCGCTGTCCCTCGCAGCAGAGCTGCTCTCCTGCAGGTCTGGCTCAATGGTGCCGATGCCATGTCCTGCCAAGAGACATATGAAATTGCTGGAGTTTTTCTGGTGCTGAGAGAAGCCCAGAGAGCTATGGGGGAAGCCCACACGGGTCTCCTCAGCACCTCCGCAGCTTTCAAGCCACCTGGGGCGAGACACTTGGGGCAAACTGTGGTGAGCTGTCAGGGGGATCTGAGGGAAGAGCTGGAGCCTCTGAGCCCCCAAAGCACCGTGCTCTTCACCATACACCCGCTAAGTTAGCACAGGGCGCGTGCCTTCAGGAGGTGGTCAGAAAATCTGGGCTGTAGAAAGGAGGCAGCCCTGGTTTCCCAGGGCCTTTCCACAAACCACTCATGTCCATTGATTGAAGATCAGTAACCAGAAGGCTTTATTATTAATATCAAGAAAACAGAACAAATCTTTCTCCCTCCAGCCACATTGTGTCGGAGGGATCATCTGTGTGTCTCTCCATGTCCGTGTCTCCCAGCATCAGAATGGAATGCACAACAAGACAGAGAGGAAGACATTTCCTTGGTCAAGGCAATCATCTTACCATAAACATTTTTCCTATTTACATACTTTCATCAAAGCTTTCTCCTGGGAAGCTACAAAGAGTTCCCTTAGAAATGTATTTCAGGACAAGTTAAAAACAACTTGCATTTCTCCAGCCTTTCTCTGAAATTTCTGAAAAACCCACTACCAAGTCATCACCACACTGATGTTCGGTGCTACTGAATTTCCTGGCTCTCTCCTGGTATGTCTGGTCCCAGGGCAGGCACCAAGGATTCTACACAGCCCCGTCCAGCCAGGTAGAGGAGCAAGGAGTGCTGGAAGTGGGTTTGAACCTCAGGGTCAATGTGTGATGAGAGGCCAGTGTACTAAAGATGGAGACCTGGAAAACAGGCAGCCCCACAATAGAGCAGGGGAGCCCTAGTGAGCTCCTGAGTGCCAATGGAGGGAGCACCCCGACTCAGCTCCTCCAAGGGCTTCACTGAGGGAGAAGTTCCTGCCCCTTGTCACTGAAGGGAAAGGCTCTGAGATGACAGCTGAGGTTGGAAGTGACCTCTGGAGGTCACCATGTCCAAGCTCCCCATTCAAGTTGGAACAAGATGTACAAATACAGGTGTTAGAGAGAAGTTACTTGAGAGTAAAGAATTAGAGTTTTTATGCCATAAACTTTTTATCATTATCTGCCAGGCTCTGTCTTTTTGGTCCTCCCGGTGCCGGTCTGCAATTGAGTGATCAACAAAAAATACAGTTAATTTCTTTACTGGAAACATGTCCAGCTGTATTCAGCATTTGTCCTTCACGAGCAGCAGCAATTGTATGCTTTATGTGTTAATGAATTCTTCATCCACCAATGCTGAAGGCTGTGAACATTTTCACTGTAAATTTACAATAGCCTAACACACACCCCAAGAAACTGGTTTTCCCGCTCTTCTCTGTCTTCTGCTCTGACTTGCCCTGTTACTACTTCCATGCAGAGCTGGTAAGAGCCAGGTTTCCCTGCCAGGGTAGCCAATGGCAATATTTAGCACCTGATGTACTCACATATATGTTTATTAATTATTTCAGTGATACAACTATTTGTCTTTCTGCTACTGCCTGAAATTCTGTGGCATGTGACAACTTATTTTCAGGCTTCTGTAAATAATATTCTTAGTAGCTATTAAAATTATTAATATTTATATTATTATTTTTGAAGTTATTACCTCTAGCACTTCAGAATTTAGTGAAGAACTGTGAAATATAAAACTTCTAAAGTTTTCTATTTTCTACCTACTCTGGAAGGCCAGTAATTCAGTAAACTTTTTAATAAGTGTAAATGGATCTCTCATTATCTGAGATTTTGAAAGTGTTAGTAGAATTCTTAGGTCCAACCTTACCTATTCCAAATATCCTTGTGTCCCTATATGTCTTTCTGTCTTCCTTGAGTCCCTGATGTCTCTTTGAGACAGGATGCATTTAAGAACTCTTCTTGTCTTCAGTTGTTTCAATGAAAATTCCAAAAGGGAAGATTCTCCATAAGGAATAAATGTTACATTTCAAAGGACATTTTTAGATTTTACAACCCCAGAATTTAAGACTTTGAAAAAACATTAGACTTTTAGGGAAACGGAGCTTTATCAACCACAGTTTTTATGAAGTGGTTGTTTAGTTGTGTCACAACCAAACACTGCCTATTCACTAATCATGGATTAAGCTTCTTGAAAAACACTTCTTATCCTTTTAATTTTCTTATTTATCTTTTTAGACTTTGAATTGCATGTCAGTGTGCTCTGATTTCCATCACATAAATTGAGAATCTTGGATAAATCACTTGACTCCAGAAATGGAAGTTTGTTTTTTTTTAAGTAGCACTGCAAGTAAAAGCCTATAAACTAAAATGAAAGAATAGTTTGTTACCTATTTATTATCAAATTCAAGGAGGAGACAATAAAATGAAGTAGAAGAACTAGATTGGATGTTTTAAGTCTTTCTTTTTTCTGTAACAACTCTTGGTAGACAAGATGAGGATCATTTAACTGCAGTATTATATAACTGCAAGTATAATTTAATTGTTTAATCTTCACTGTTGTGGTTCCACTGAGAGTTCCTAGTCACATGAGTTGGCTGTGGAACATGGGTGTTTCGGAAGATGGACAGGGCAATGGAAATTGTATGGCAATTCCCAAGGAAGTGAAGCAAGGCTTCTTACTTCATGTAGAAGTACAGAAAGCCTAAGTTCACTTCTCTGGAAATGGAAAAACCTCTTCCCTTTGGTTGTTTCTTTAGAATTTATGACATTCAGAAGAAGGCTTGAGCTTAATGACAGCAGGAGGGATTGCATCAACCCCACTCAGTGATGTCTGCTGCCTCAGATCTGCTGATGCTCCATTTTGAGGGGGATTGATCACCACATAAAAATCAGTCCTGTGAATTGTCTTTGCTTCAAAACTGTTTTGTGGTTATCTAATGCTTCCCACTACACTGCAGTGTTGCAATGACAGGCATTTTATCCTGAATGAAAAATAGATGAAAGGTAGCTGAAAATGCAGTTTCTTCAGTTTTTTTCCTGAATAATATCAATTTTTTTTTCTCTATTCATAACCTAACTTGTTCAGCTGATCTTTACAAAGAGCAGGTATAAGACTTCACAGTGCTTTTGTGTACATCATGCATCACTTTTTACGTAGCTACAGTGACACACTATAAAATGGAAAGACAGCTTCCCAACCATGCTCAGAAGTTTACAAACTTTTCCTAATAACCAGCAAATTTGGCTAGACATTTGGGGATTTTCTTTCCAATGCCATATGTCAACAAACTATGACTCATACCAAATTCACATAGCCCCTAAGAGGATACTATTATCTCTGAAGCCAAATAACTCAAAGTCTGTGTGTCAACAGGAAACAGATTCAACACCATTTTTTTGTTAGATTAACATAGCTATGAAGGGGCTACAGCAGGCAGAGGAATGAGCTCTTGGGTTGGATATGCCTCTTGATTTCTGAGAACCGAAGAAATGGCTTTCAATGGCTATGGGTATTACCACAGAATCAGTACGTCATGGCAAAAGTCCTACTGCTTAGGAAAGTTAACTGAACTACTGCTGACTGGATGGATCTTCCCAGATATTAAACTGAGGACTTGCCTGGAATTCATCCTGGCAGGTCAGCCTGCAGGCACTGATCCTGAATTAACACAGAAGAATGTGATAGCTACACTGGCTATGCAGTATGTGTTGTGTACTGCAAGCATAATAATAAAAAAGTGTTACATTGCACAATAACCATAAAGAACATACACATGAAACCATAGTAACTATTGAGAGTTAATAACTTTTAATCTTTCTCCATTGTGGCAGTAAAGCAGAAGGAGCCTATTAGCTCAAGACATGCACCTTTTTTCTAGTGAAGCTGCAAAATATTTTAACGTATCATCACAAAATTCAAGAGAAAGTGTTAAATGATCATATACCGAATATACAAGCAGTGCAATAGTTCTTAATGCAATTCTTAGCCAGTAAGGAGAAAACATTAAGACTATAAGAAGAAATCACAGTAGCTTTTAGCTCTTGTACAGTCCCCTGCAAATTTCCTGAAATGCAGTCATCCATTTTTTCCATTAGTTAATACCTTACTAAAGCTGGAGTATTTTCAACAATGCAGTTCTTTTTTTCTCCCACAACTTTTACTGCTGTTGGTTTCCACAATGAAGCCACGCAGCCAGCAGTCACTTGCCCTTATCTGTGATGCTGTGATTCTCTGTGAGGCAGAGGGAAGAGGGAGTGTGCAGGAAGGTGAAGTGTTTGGTCTCCTGCTGCTATTCATACTGCCCCTGGCTCCAGGATCCTTGGAGGCCACCAGTCTGGGTGTAGAGTTCCATACTCTTGCTTCTTTCTCAAAGAAGAGCAAAGGAAAAACATTAAATTCAAGCTCCTCTCACCCTCTGAGTCTCTAAATAAGCATTGTATAAATACACAGAGATTGAAGGTAATTAGGGGACAACATTATAAAAAAGAATATTACAATGGGGTTCCTTACTAAGGGGCTCACTCAGATTAACTTTTTCACCTCAACTTCTGCTTGGCAGTTATAATAAATGAAAGCTCTACACTACCAATTACTGAACAGGCATCTGATTAGTTTTATACCAATTATATCATTGTAAATTTAAATATTTTATTTACAGTTGTGGCTGATGCATTATGTCTACTTTCCAAAGTAGTACCTGGGAATACTCTACCACTTTATGATTAAATACTTGTAAGAATTACTTAGCTTTGCTGCTAGAGCACAGGAGCAGGGTGTTTGGCAAATGTAAATTGGTGTTTCACTGAAACATGTTTGTGCAGAAAGTTGCAGCAAACAGGTACTGAAACTAGTCAGCCCCACTTCTGTACACTCAAATGGGGGTTAGAAAGAACACAAGACATATCTGCTGAAAGCATATGCCTCCAAAAGTATTGTGGCAGCATGAAAAACTAAGGGTATATCTTCAATGTACAGCATGGTGCTGAGGAGGTATCTGCAATAGCTGAGACATTTGAAGCAGCATGTTAGGATCATATTGATCCATACTGCAGCTCAGGTCAGATATGCTCCCTCAGCCCACAAATGCTCTGTACAGTATAGAAAAAAGCTCTGATAAAATAAAAATTGACTTCAGTTTAAGAAGTCATCAGCTTACCCACAGAAACTATGTTCAACAGCTTTGCTCCAGCTTTGCCCCAGCTTTGCCCAAAAGCCCATGCTGACCCTGTCACTTTTGCACAGTGCAGGGAGGACACCCAACAATGTTCTCTGAATGTCTGTGATTCACATCCCCACTGCTACAACCTGTCTTCGTTTCACTGATGACTTTTGCTCTCTTGTTCGTACTGCCTTTGACCTCAGTGCCTAGACCTCCATTTGCTAAACTCATAGGTAAAGCACCCACAGGAGAGCACAAGGTTCGTGCAACAGAACTGTGTCAGAGAAACATATGCAAAACTACCCAACACATCTTTGCACTCACCAGGATAAGTAGCCCCACAACAAAATCTGGGAATGCGTGGGACTTGCCCACGCACACATCAGGTTACCATACACATCTCCATACCCGACTTCTCGTCTGCTTTGCAGGCACCAGCCACAGCAATTACTCAGTCTCTCTGGAGCAGCTGTTCTCAGTGTGTATTCAGCTGCACAGGTTGCCAAGAATTTTAAACCCAGAGACCTTTTGCTATACTTGCACAACAGAATGTTTGTTATGGCAAGCCAGTGTGTGCACACCCACCCTTTCAGATTCCACTGTATCCTGAAATTGCAAACTGCTTTTGGACCTGAGAAGTCATGGAAGAGAAAGACTACTCTTATGAAAGTAATCTGAAGCTAACACATCCCACACCCACAGCCAACACTGCCAATACCAAACAAATGGTAAATGGCAATAAATTAAAGGGAAGTGTGTTGTAAGTGAAATATTGCAGAAGGTTTATAAACAACAGCCAGGGACTTTCCAGAGATGTAAAACAGGATCATCTTTTTCCTGAAGAAACTCATAAACAAGGGCAGAGAAATTCTAGGGGATTCTTATGCACAAGATACAGTAGAAAGTCACTGAAAATTACTTAATTAGAATTTAAAGAAAAAAATAATTTTCATAATCAGAGGGAAAGTTGTTTAACAACCTCTCAGTGCAGGTGAATCATCTTTCATCCAAAATTACCCTTACAAAATTTGTCATCACATACCATATTATTAACTGCCATCTTTAACAGGGAAAGAACTTCAAGCTTTAAAATTCTGCTAATTTAAAATTAATCAGTAGATCATCAGCTACAATAGCAAAGGCCTCAGCAGTGTTGTAAAATAAAAACTTTCCAAGGCTGCAAGAGAGAGTTCCTGCAGAAACCTGAATGGAGCTGCATAACAACAGTGCTGTTCTGTACCTTCTCTAGGACATACACAATGTGGAACAGACATCAGAATCTGTCTTGTGAGAATGCCAGCAACCTCACTGCTTCCCTTGGTTTCATGTAGGATATCAGCTTCTTATATGGTAAAAAATGTTTACAAAAATGCTTTTTGTGTATGAAAATTAGGTAGAAATATTGAGGGCAACTCATTCTGGCTACAAAATCCATGAGTTTTTATTGCTGTTACTTTAAATATTTTTCATCAGCAGGTACAGAATCTTTTCCCCCTGGGTTTGAGAGAAAACACTCTCCCAAAATCACCATTAATTCATATTGATCAGCAGTTTATAAATGGGCCAGTTGTGTGACTGAACTGCTGCAATACCTACTGCCATACTGGAGAGAAAGTCTGATGGCATTTTTCTCATCCATGTCCCTGGGAGGTGATGGGTTGTCCTAGTCCACGCTGAGCTCCTGCCAAGGCCTGGGATGACAGTCTCAGAAGAGAATAAATCCCAAAGAAAAAGAATTGCTGGCCTCTTTCTGTACATGATTGATCTGATAGCTGGGAGCATAGAAATATATTCCTTTGTGTATTACTAGCAGAAAATAATAGCCCCTTTCTTTTGTCTCAAGAGTGGTAGGTGCTTGCTTCGTGGATTCTGTCACCTTTCTCAGCTTAATTAGCAGGAATGAGTTTAGATGAGAAGCACTTTGGATCCTGGACCTTAGCTGATGATTAATGCTTTTGGGACATTTCAGCATGGTAGTGTTTTAGACCTCCTCTAAAACATACATGATGTGTTCACCCTTCTCCAAGACAGCTCTGTTCTGTGATATGCAGTGACACGCTACTCATCTCTTGGAGTATTGCTGGTTTTCACAGCTGTGTATGCCTTGCCTTAGAGTTCTCTGACACAAGTAAATAAATACCCACTGAAACACATTTAACAGCTTTCTTCTTGTATTTATCTAAAGCTTTTGTGGTCTGTTCTTGTTGTTCCCCGACACAGGAGTTAATCGATGTGCCAAGCAAAGCTGCTCTGGCATCCTGCTGCTGAAATGTAAAGCTGTAAAGCACTTAGGAGTTGATCCGACTTTCCCAGTTTAAGGAAGGCTACTGCATGCCTTAAGTCAAAATGTCTATAGGAGAACAATTCTTGTCTTAAAGGGGCTAAAATCATACAACATTGCATAGATGTAGTTAAAGAAAGGTACTGACACAAAATAGGTATTTTGGTTATCATTCAGTAAAAAAATTAATTTTTTTAAGTAATTTTTAAAAATCAATTTAAATCTTCTTTTTTTTTTTTTAATGAAGGTTTATATGTGCTTGAAGATGTAAGTTTGAACAGAGAGGTTTTAAGCAAGTGTGAGAATGAAGCTTGGTACCTACCCTGTTTCTCAGATGCATTTTGAATCTGCTGAGTTTATAAGGTCAAACAATTCTCACATAGTCAGCCCTGCAAAGCCTGCCAGAGAGCTGTCAAATTAGGGGGGTTTTGTTGGTTTTTTTTAATCTTCATTAATTAAGTTCCCACAGGAGAGAAGGTTTCCATTTTTCAGCACCAGCAATTGTATCCTACTCTTTATTAAGCCATTTAAACTATACTGAAAACCGAAGTGGCTTGAGAGTTTTTGACTGGCTTCCTGATTACAAATCACATTGATTCTCGTCCCAAGTGCACTTGCAGGAGAAAAATAATTTGTCATGAGCCCCTTAGTTTATGTGTCTTGCCTACAGTAGGGATTTTTTGGACAAAAATCCCCAGTCACTGCAAGTAAAGCTGAGAAGATACATGGTTAATGTGCTGTTGAGAAAGAAGTGAGGTTCCCTTAAGTTTTGTATTGGCAATGTATCCAAAATTAACATTTGGAGACGTGATCTCATTAGAGGGAAGATAAAAGATCTAATTATGGGTGGGGTTTTTTACATCAGGATTGTGATGCTAACAACTCTAAACCACAGAAATAATTTATTTTAATTTCTAAAATATGCATAATTGACTTCAATTGTAGCCTGGATGCATATTTACTGACACAGAAGTCAACATTCTTGTTGTCATGTCAAAAGAAAAATTGCTCTTTAAATATAACTAAAATCCTCAGAGAAACTAGTTCAAATATTTACTGATTTTCAGGTCTTGCTGAAGCGATGCTCATTATTTTTCAGATTCTGCAGTCCTCCAGATTTGGGAGATGTTTTTGCTGTGAGTGTTACATGTTCACATCGATATCTCATGACCACTGAGACTGAAATTTAAAATTAACAGGATGGTGGGGTTTTTTTTTCCAGTTGTAATGACCACAGTACACAGGATATGCAAAGTATGTGGCGACTACAATGCCCTTCTGTCTTCTGCATCTTTAAATATTTGTTAACACTGTCTTTCTGCACATGCTTAGTATTCTGTGAATAAAACCACATTAAATAATAACAGTATAATGTGTAGGGAGGAAGATGGGGGTAGAGGGAGAGGCAGATGACTTAAGGAGCAAGCTGGAGGGAAGAAATGAGATGATGTCTAATGAGTAGGTAGACAGATGGTCCCTGGCACAAGCTGATGCCATCTGTCTCAGCAGGACATGGAGAAATTGCTGGTGGTGACAGATGACAGTGGGAGAAACTGGGTTTCACAGGGGGCTGAGGGGAAGGTGTGTGAGCAAGACATGACAGCTGAAGGTTGTGTTGGACCACACTGTACCTCCCAAGGCCAACAAGACCTGGGGATCCACTTTGGTAATGCCCTCCAAGGCTGAGGGTATCACCAATAGCAAAATTGAGGTGGGATGCAGCAAAACTGGGAGCAGTGAGGAAAAAGTGATTTGGGGCAGGGTGTTTATCTGAGTGGACATAGGGGGAGGTGGAGAAAGGGATGTAAGAGGGAAGTTAAAAAGGTAATCAAGAAAGCAAAAAGGAAAGGATAAGAGAGAGGAAGATAAGGTGAAGAAACAATGCAATCTGGAGGTAGTTGCAGAGCAGTCCAGCACTTGACATGAGCTCACAGCACCATTCAGAAGGTCTCAGCCCAACCTCCTGCTCGTAGCCCTGAGCTCAGACTTAGTTGCTGGTGGGTTTGTCCAGTTGAATCTTGAAAAACTGGGGATCATCAATACCAGGATCCTTAAATTACATTGGTTGTCTCACACACACCACATTTCATCCCTGCATCCACAGCCCAGATGGCTGGAGGTGGTTGGGTGCTTCCCCCCTCAAGAAGTTGGACACATTGGGCACAGACCTCCCTTACCAAAGCTGCACATGATGGCAATGAAACCCTCCAAAACTGTGTTTGGCATGTCCCCAATGAATGTTTGAAAGCATCTTACCACTTCTGCCCCACCTTGTCCCCCTGTCTTAGGTCACCTGATGGACAACAGACACGGGGCAGGGTTTGTTACAGGTGAGTGACTGTACAAGTAAGGATCAAGCAAAAATTTGCCACAGTTCACCTCACTTTAGCACTTTGCATCAAGCCTTTCCTGCAAAACTAAGGATAACATAAGAAAGTGGTTTTAACCAGGATATAAGCCATTGATGCAAACCAGGCTGCCTATCCAGTGATTCAACTTTATTAAATTGTGGCCAACTATTGAAGTAACTCATTAAAAATTTTGGTACCTAATCATGTAATCACTCAGTTTTCTGCATTTGTCAAATTAACCAGGACTAGAGAAGTCCAATTTCCTTATGTTTCATTTTTAATTGACTCTTTATATGAAAAACTCTTTAATCACAATGCCACCACCTCATCCTGAGGCAGCAAACTTTGTGATTTAATCACAGGAAATATCATTCATGTAGCCGTAAGGCAGTAAAAGACCTAAAGAGGTCAGCAAGTCTAGTTCTTGCATTAAGGCCAGGGAAAATTACACATAAAAATAAACTGCCTAGTCTGAAGACCTTTGGCTCTTTTAGCTCCACAACCACCCATGCAGGCTCTTCCATTGCTTCGTATCCTTGGGATGTTACTGCAGCTCTGTTCGACATGCAGTCCCCAAATGTCCTCCGATCCTTCCCTGTGCAGTGACAGTACTCAGTGACTCCTGCCCAACTGTACCACCTTTCTTTTATCACTGCGATAAAAGTCATCCCTATCTCAAATTTGTCAACGTTTTTGTATTCTAACCTTGTTCCCCTCTGTTCACATCTTCTTGTAGCCAAGAAAATCTGTGTAAGAGACACCTTGAGCTATGTGTAAATTACCTATTCTAATCTGGCATGAGACACCAGTGAAGGTGTGGCTGGGCTCTCTCTGTGTCAGCCTCCCACAGGCATTTTGTGTCCACACAGACTCTACCCCTGCACTGATGCCCCTCAGGGCATTTGTTAATGACTTTTCCTCTGTAGCTATCTAGTTATTTATACAGGCAGTGTCAAATTTAGTCTCTCCAAAACCTTTTTTCCACTGACAAATTTATTTTATAGTAGCCAATAATCTCATGATTATTCAGGGGGAATAATACACACTTCTGAGGCCAAAAGTGACAAAGGTTGGTTCATGCATTTTGTGCCCATGCTAATTTAATAACTTCTTCATTGGCTTAGCAAAATTAGATAAATGCACTGCTATAATCTTCAAGCAATGTCATGGAATGACAACTCTTAAAGTAGTGTCTCAGGCTTGGAAAATAAATTTTCCAAGTACTAAGAAAACAACTGATGAAACAGTTACTTTTTCCATCTGAAAATGCACCATGATACTCATTTTAGGAGTTAGACATTTTCTATCCAGAATACCAAACAAAATGTAGAAGTGTATTTAGTGCAAAACTTTGTCTCTAACTTTAAAAAGTTGCTTTGAGGTAGTTTTTTGATGGTTATTTTGCAGGTTTTTTTGGTTTTTTTTTTTTGTTTGGGTGTTTTTGGGGGGTTTTTGCTTGTTTGGTTGGTTTGGTTTGGTTGATTGCTGGGATTTTTTTTTCATGGTACAGAATGCTGTTATTTGGACTTTTACTTCATAATGTTCTAGACAACAATAAACTTCTGATTCTTTTTTCTTCCCTTCTCAAAGTGTCTGTTGAAAGGAATGGAGAAACAAGTGCTTGTACTGTGCTAGTACTTTAGAAATGTAGAATAATCTGTAGTTGACAGATTTCATCACTAGAGGGAAATCATTGCAGTGCTCTTCTCAGTAATGCTGGTAGGTACACTGTTCTCTAGAGCCCCAAAATGTGCAACAGGTTTCAGCTGGGATGCAAAAGTCAGCACGTGCCCCAGGCCCTGCTCCAGCCCTCATATCTCTGAGGGTGATCTACATTCCTAAGATAAAGAAATGAAAGAGAAATGCTAACAAGGGTGAAAACCTGATTTTTCGTGCTGTCTCTTAGGGATTTTATAGTGCATTTTACCTTTGATTTAATTTCATAGAAGTCAAAGCAAGACAACGAGAGAATTTCTAGTTTAAACATTTAATTTCAAGATAATTTTGATTTCTGTCTCCAGAAACACCATTTACACTGTTTTACAGTGACCTTCTGAGGTAAAGCACTACAGAAATAGGTACTGCATGTGTATCTGGCATTAATTAGGCTTTTAGTCAAATACTAATTTTTAATGGAAGAGTTGCCACAATTTAATTCTTACCTTTTTTTTTTCCTTTTTAAATAGTTCTGTGTTCTTTACCCTTCAAATATTTCATCTAAATGTTAAGGTATTTTAAACCCTGAATTGATGCTATGAATGAAACAATCAATAAAAAGATTTCTGAGTGATTTATTGATAAACAAATCCTCACTTTTCCATCAATGCTTTGAGGGCTTTCATTTTGTTTTGCTTTCCTCTCCCTTGCATTACTACACACCAGTAACTACTTTGCTGCTCTGGCATCCTACACACAGGTGCTGAAAGATGGAATAGATCTTTGGATTGACACAGAGTTACATTGTCTTATACTGGGATCACCTAAGCTCTGATCAGGCTCCTATATAATTTCCCAATTATATTGTTCCTTTAACCCACTGCAATGTGATTTTCATCTTCTTACACAACTTTCTTTGAATGCAGTTGAGCATTAGATTACAAAATTCTCTGGCTTCACAGATGACTGCCTGAACCTAAGCCTCATCAAACCCTCAGAGATCAGATTGAAGAAATGCTATAATTCTAGTTTTGAACACCTGTCAGAATCCATCCAACTTTCCAAGTTTCTTATTCTGTTCCAAAAACCGGAGTGTCTCTGTGTTTGCATGTTGAAAAGCCAACACACTGTAATACGTCCTGCATCCTAGGAGGCTTTTTCTCCTAATGGTGTTTCATCTCCTATGAACAAATACTTCAGCAGACCTATTATGGCCATTTAAAAAGGACTTAGATGGGATTTAGGTGCTCTTCCTAGATAACAGCAACTAGCAGAGAGAAGAACAAGATGAAGGAAAGCAGGAATTCAGGGAGGACAAAACCAGCTAGGGAGATTCCAAAAACGTTATCAGCAGCAGTTGATAAAAGTCACGCTGAGGGAGACACCAATAACCTGTCTCCACACTGTCTTAGGCCACCACCTCTGTCTTGTTGCTGCAGGTCACTTTTCACTGTGCAGGCAGGCAGGACTTCTAAATTTATCTGGTTTGGAGTGAGAAATGCCAAAACACCAAGAATTCAAGACTGTTTATAGATATTATTTTTCTCCAAGAAAAAAAGTGTCTTGGGAAAGAGAAATTTAACTTGCAGAAATCTTAAACCATGGCCCCTTATTCAAATGGATTGGCTGCTCTATAGCTGATTTAATTGCTTTTAATGCTTTAGAATTTAATTTAGAATGTAAATGCTTTAGAATAGCAAGAGAAATAATTTTCTCTACTCACTGATTTAGCCAAAGTGCCCTATGACAAATTTCATAGTGATGCTTTCAGTATGAAACTTACATGCTTAGCCTGGAGCCAAGGAGCAACCTCTTTCAGTAATACACATGTATACACATACATAAACTCGTAGAAAAACCTCAGCCAAAAGGATCCTCCTGATCTCATCTAGTCTGATCCCTGCTCAAAGCAGGGCCAACCTTGAAGTTAGAGTCAATGTTAAAATTAGATCGGATCGCTCAGGGTCATGTCTAGTCAAGTTCTAATTATCTCCAAGGATGGAGATATATGCTCTTTCCATAATAAACAAGTAGCTTAGATCTAGAGCACAAGCAGCTCAAGGACTTAAGCTTTTGGAGTTTATCTGCAAAATAAACCAAGGACACTAGGTGAAGGGATCATGTAAAAGCATTGACACTTCATCTCATTCACTAGACCCAGACCTGGGCTTCAATTATAATCTACTCATCTGGTGATTCATTTTGCTTTTTCAATTCCAATGTTTTACTCTCACCCTAATATCACAAAAATCATAGGTTTTTTTCCCCTTAGGAGAAAAAATTACTTATATTATATAAAGGTGTGCAATTTAAGGCCTAAAATTAAAATTGTGTCGAGATGTTTCCTTTTAGGTTCTCTCTCACCCCAGACTCTAAAACACTTCTTTTACTGATTAATAGATTCTGGCAATCAAACAGTCCAAAGTTTTATTGGCAGTACTGAACTCTTTTGCTCTTTATGAACCTTTCCAGAGAGCTATAAAAGTAATTAGTTAGGCTTTTTAATAAATTACCTGGGAACAAAATATCTTTTCACCACCTCAGAGTTGTCAGTAAGCAAAATAATAAAATCAGTTGATGAAAATATAGGTTCATTTCAAGATAAGTTTCAAAATGTGACATTTTATCAGTTTCACATTTATTTTGGAAAGCTATGCAAGATGTTGATATTTTACATTATAAAATACAATTACTTAAAAATATAATCATTTTGAGAAAAAACTAGCACAGATGACATTTTAAATATGCAAAATATTGAATAGCTATGTTAATTTTTTCAGATAGGTAGGACCCAAGTAAAATACAGTACAAGGCTGGAAAACAAAGGCTGCTGTAACTTATGTCAAAGTAATTTCAGATGTTCTTGATCCTGCTAAAAGTCTCTCTGTTTACCATCAAAGATTGCTGAGCCCGTGGAGACATTGCTGTGTCTTCATTCTTCATCCATCACAGTCATGGCCACTGCAAAACTTTCACCTGTGAAGACGAGCTTGTTCTAATGTGCTGATTTATAAACTGGGTTATATACCAATCTGGCACAAAGCTGACACCTCCAGCAGAATGGGGCTAAATCCACCAGTCCCTATCTTTCAGAGGTATTAGGATCAGCAGTATGCACTAAAGCATTTTTCTCCAAATGAGGAAAAGATGTCACATTCCTTGTCCCTTTAGCTGCCTCTCAGAGGAAAAGTTAAGCTGTACCTGTGTAGCCTCATTGAGCCTCAGCCTGTCTGTGTTCTCAGATGATACCAAAGCCTTCCACATCAAGCCCTCAGGGACTTTACACAAAAAGACATCTATTTTATGGTTCCTGTAATCAAGGTATCAATCTGTTCAGCCTGGTTAACACTTGTGAATTCTCTGGGTACACATACAGATGTTCCTGCGGTCATTCGGAAAACTGAAGTCAGATGGGAAAGGTTTTTTGTGGATACCTAGAGGCAACACCTCGGCAGGGTTTTTAGGACCTTTAGTTGTGAACATTGGGCAGTACTCTTGTCTGGCTTCTGACACCCCCAGCAACACCACATCAGCAGTAGGAAATAAAACAGGATCAAGGTCCAGGTCTCCACTGCACAGACCTGGTCCAGGCAGCTGTGCTCATCGCAGGGGGTGTGGGTGGCACTACACAGCAGCAGCTGGACTACCTGCAGACAGTGAGCATAGCCAAGGAGGTTGGTCACTGCCCACTGACACAGCACTGCTCCTCCATGGAGCAATGGTCAAGGGAGACAGCTTCATGACGAGATGACCACAAACCAGGGAAGTCACTTCCGTAACCCCAGCTGGCTTCCCTCTGCTAGCCTGGGCCTCTTGTGGACTGGAATTCCAATCAGCTCCTCTTGCCCTCTCGTCCAGGCAGAATATCAGCACACCAACACACTATTGCACTGAGAAGCCTGATCCTAAATCCATCCTTTAAGAAGGCCTCATCTCTCCTTTACCTGAGTAAAGATAGCCCTTCATCTGAACCTAACCCTAGGCCTAGCTTTGCCTGTGGCATGCTGTCCTCAAGTAGTTTGCATTCAATTCCCCTGTTGGGACATCAGAAGGCACCTATGACCCACCAAAGCATTTGTCCTGTGCTCAGTCTCCAGCTTCCTAAAGCTAAAACCACAAATGCAGCATCAGTCATAACCTTACCAAAATATCCCCCACCTAGAAATTGGGTTGATCAAGAAATGAAATGGGATAAAGTTAAGAATGCAAGTTACTGAAACAATAGCCAAGATTCTTATAAAATGAATGAATTTTTCTTTCTTGCCCAACCATATTAAAAATTAATGTCTGCAAAAACTTGGTCATCAAACCCAGAAAGGATCCCATGCTTCTTTAAAAAGTTGACATGGCAAGGGGATCCCAGCACATGACTTACGTGGAACTTAGGCAAAAACAGAAGAGGAAAGAGCACCATCTGTTATTGCCAGACTAAAATTCATCCTGCTACCTCTGACAGAGGCCAGCATTTTCCAAAACAGCTCCAGCCCTCTCTGCCTCTCATGTGCCTTTGTGGCTCCTGACACAGGAGAGCCAAATGGGTTGGGGCTTTAAGTATGGACCCAAGGCTACGGTGAAGGTCTGGCTTCAGGCAGGATTTCCACCACCAGGGGAGGACACTGCCCCAGTGCCAAGGACAGAACAAGGGGTGAGGTTACAGAGCCATATCTTGAGGGCATTGAGAAGGCACCAGGGGCTGGCCAGCAGGCTGGCACCTACAGGGGTCTCTGGACAAGCCGGGATTCACTTTCTTGCAAGGGCTCCCACACCAACCATCCCATGGGGGGATGGTTTGCTGGGTCAGGGGCTCATCCTGAGAGTATGGTGGAGGTCCAGGAAGAACCTGAGAACATATGCATGTGGAGCCATGGGCTTAAGCTGGCTTTCAGACCCTGCAAAGCTCAGTGCAGGAAGGTGACTGAGCTGGCTGGGGTTGGCGGGGCTGAACTGGGGGCTACTCTCCAAAATTAGCATCATAACATTTCAGCACCTAATGCTACACAGGATGCCTAGACCAAGATTAGGTTTGAGATAATTTTTCAGGACAGCATGAGTACCTCGATTTAAAAAAATGGGTTGTCCAGCACACCCTGCAGGCCGCAGCCCCTTAAAGCCAGCACAGTTCTTGAAGGTAACAGGACACAGGCTTTGCTTTGGCTTTGCAGAGCTTTGGGGTGGAAGTTTATCAGTCTTGCTTTGCCTGAATTTGCCTGGACCTTCACAAGCTTTCCTTTTACCTGGTTTGATTTGTTGCTGTAACATTTTTCTAATGATCAAGTAGCTACGCTGAATTTGCATTACTCACCTTCCAAAGGTGCAACCATGGCTCTTATACAGAGAGCAGCTACACACAGCTCTTGTGTGGAGCATGAAACTTTTACAGTCTTAGCAGAATGATGTAATGCATGGTATGAGAGGAAAGGCTGCAGAGGTGGGCTCCTAAGAGGTGCTGTTGAGGACTACAGGCACAGGATGTTGGAGACAGCTCATGGGCTGATGCTGAGTGCTGCAGGGCTGTAACCAGCACACCATTAGTGAGCAACAGAAGTGCTGACCTGGAAGCTGAACAAAACCCATCTTAGGAGAAATGAAAACAAACATAAATGAACAAACAACAACAACAAAATCACAAACAAACAAAAGAACAAGTTTCTAATATAGGTAAAATGTACCATATATTGTAAATTCAGATGTAACATAGAACTGCAGACCAGTGGAGAAAGAAAAAAGCACAAAAGGTGTTGGGAAATATGAATATGACCTTAAGTGGATCCTAGAGGAGGAGGAGGATGAAGAAACCACCACCACCACCACATTTATACCATTGAATGACTCAGAATGCTGTTGCCTGGCCATACACACTCCCCCCCAGGATTAAGCCACAGGCCTAGAGGAGCAGTGGAGGGGTGAGTGAGACACCAGAGGAAAGGGTAGAGTCTACACAATGTGTGCATAACAGTTTTGACTGTATTATTATTATTGAGGTTTTCCATAAATAATTTTGAAAAACAAACAAACAAGCAAACAAACAAATGGACCTGCAAAATATCAACTTTTCTATTAGTCTGATAAGATGTCAGTTACACTGACACTAAATTCTTGGTGTCTTCCCCCCCATAAGAAGATTTCGAATGGCACAGCACTTGCACAAGCACGGATATATTCCAGCAAAGGACAGCAAAGGTTGCGAGGGTCTGGCTAAAGCTGGAGTCGGAGTTTGATTTAATGTTGGATTCATAGCTCAGGTTTGGAGAGTCTTCCAGAAGAGCTTGGACTCCAAAAGGGCTGTCAGGTATGGCTGAGCTACACCCATGTAATTCACTGCAATCCCTTCACATCTTTAGCTACATTTTTTCATGTATCCCTAACTCTAAGAAAAGCATTTATCCCTGTTTAGGTACCCTGTGCAGAGGCAAAGCTCAGTGACCCTGCAGGCATCAGCTACCACCACCTTTTTTAACTTATCAGTTGCCTTGGTATATCCCAAATTTCAGCTATGGCCTGTTTGTGGGTGAGGATGATGGCTCAGGTTTGCACACACCTGTGAGTAGCAGTAGGCTGGAGCTGAGTCTAACTGGTGCCATCAGCTCTCCCACAGCTTCCCAGCTGCTCCATGCTTCTGCATAAATCTGGAGGCTTGGAGCTTGGTAAAGGCTCATGCTGGGCCAGCAGGCAGGGAAATCGAGAGAGGCTTCCCATGGAGGGCCCAAAACAGTTCACTGTCCCCAAAGCAGTGTCAGTTTTCCCTTGTGCTTTCCAGACTCTAGTGTCCCTGAACTTGGCTTAGATCTGAGGGAATACATAACTCTGAACATTTTTCCTTCCAGTTTGGATACTGGACCATGACAATGGATCTTAGGCAACAGAAATGGTTAATTAAGCAGCAAACCACTGAATGGAGTTGTCATGCAACAGGGTCAATTTAACTCTTTTGCCTTGGACTCTGTCCTGAGGCTGTTGCCTTCACATAGTCCAGAAGGACACAAAGTTCAAGTAAACAAAAGATTATTGGTCTGCTCAGGCAACTGGGAAGGAGAGGGAAGATAAATTAAACTGCCTCGATAATCATAAAAAGATTGATTGTTGTCACTAATGCAGGGCAAGGATAGAGAAAGAATAAGAACTTTATTCAAGTTTTGTGATAACAAAAGAGAGAAAAGACAAGAACAAATCCTTTCCACTTCTATTTATAAGAAAATTATTCAACACATAGACGCTGAGTTGAAAAATTTACTGAATGTGTAGGAGGGAGGAGTTTCTTATAATTTCTTCTCTTTTTAAAAAGAAATCAAAACCAAATGTAAAGACCATGCTTACTTAAAAAAAATCAATCACCTTATATTCTTTTCTGTTACACTTCATACTTAAACACTTAATATACACTAAACACTTCATATTTAAAAATAATATTCTAAAACTAATAAGTATTTGTGACCTATGATTACACCCAAAAAAGTAGATCTTGAGGGTTTTTTCCACATTTTTAATCATTAAATGTTTTAGTAAATAGTATTTTTTTACAGAAGAAAAGACAACACTACTGTCATTCAAAATGTTAGCTTCATTATGTCTGTGCAGTTAAGCCCACAGCCTGACATGACTATATTGCTCATCCCCACAGAAAACATTTTTGACAGTTAATCAACTTAACAAGACTCCTGCAAGGATCCCAGCATATGGTCCCTTAGCACAACTTCGTGATGCCTTGCTTCTAAGGTCACTGAATTTCTCCTCATTAACATCGTTTTGTGTGACACAGCTGATCCTGGCACATCTTCAAAGGAACCCCTCAAAGCCATCAGGGAAGTGTTTGCTCATGGCTTAGCAGCCTTCAGAGGTGCCTGTGAAAGGAGTCTTGCAAATAAAGCCACACAAACAGAGAAGGAAGAATTATGGAAACACAAGAGGCAGCCCTGAACCATCACCCTTATGACCCAACCCACTACAGCCAGACGTGTTTAAAAACCTTCAGCTGTAGCTTTTAAACCCTTGGCCACAGAGGGAGACAGCAAATGCCTTCAGCCAACACACCAGCGTTGGTATATACTGAGAAAACACACAATACATAACATGAATCTTCTGTGGTGGGAGTGCAGCACTTTTTCCTTCTCTGAACCATGAGTACTTAAAAACAATAAAATCCACTAAGAATGTAGGAATCTTCCAAAAACTCCCCTGGACACAGACCAAGCCCCTCCATGGCTCAGAGCCCTGTTATTTCAGCAAGGTCGGAGTGAGTTAGCCTGAATTTATGGTCAAGAAGCATTTGGCCCAACATTTGCTAATGCAAGAGTTTCCTTCTGCCTCTGCCTAACTTTCAATTAAAGGCACAGTAAAACTGGGGGAGTGCGACCAAGTGAGGTGTTTATATAGATCCTCCAGCTGCTCCTGCCCAGGGCATGCTCTGCATCACCCTGCTGGAGAAGGAGAATTTTGAAAGAAGAAAACACTGGAGCAGAACTCACAAAAGCCATGTAATCCCGTATGGTATAGATGTGAAGGAAAAAAATTAATGAATCCGCTCAACTTCTTAGAAAACCTGTTGTTCCTCACTGCTCATGTTGTCTGGCAATAGAGCAGCTCTATGTTTGGGCTGAGTTCTCTATCTTGGCTGTATTTTGGCATAGCTACAAAACCCAGACACAGGTTTTGCCCCACAGAAGGCATTAACAATTCAAGAGAGAATGTAGAAGAGAGCTAATCATTCTTAAGTAAAAGTTTGAACAGAAGTTTTAAAAAAGAAAAGGACTGCTCAGTGCCCAGTACTCACAGATGAGCAGGTAAGTCTGAGAATTTGATTTATAATGAGAGCTTTCCCTTTTTCAGTTGTTAACATATATCTCCATATATGCATCTAGATAAACAATTGGCAAGATTTCAGTAGCACAGAACAATAATCCAACCAGGCTTTGGCATTAAGCAACCTTAAGACTGACTTTAGCTCAATTAATCTATTTACTTTGCTCAAGTGTTTCCAATAAATACTGTCTCTCTTTCATGGCTGTGCCTCCAAGAAGTACAGCTACCTTGGCACTAGGTTTCAAGAAGCTTGGAGTATAAATGGAAGAAGGGGGTGAAGGTGACTTTGTTTTACCAGCACAAGGCATCTTGTGGATGCAGCTTCATTGGTACAAAGTATCTTTAAACTGAGCCAGCGGTGCCCATTTTAGAGGGACCAGCCTGGTCAATGCAACAAAGCATCGCCAATGCTCAGGACGAGGACACACTCTGATGTCTGAGGAGGCTGCAGCAGCCAGAGAGTGGTGGCTTATCTCAGTAAAGCACGGGAGCTGCAACATGGGAGGAGTCAGACAGGAAGACTGTCACTCCCCAAAGATAACTACAGAAATCCTCTGCATCTGAGAGTCAGCACCAGTGAAATGGTGCAGGGCATTCAGAAAGTGGCATAAGAAAAGCAACTCTTATTTATTGAGAAGAGTTTCTAAGAGTTTTCAAATCCATGTGCTTTGTCTCCAATGCCCATTGCATGGAGCAAAACTTACTTTCATTTTACCAATTAAAACCTGTTAAAATTGCACTTAGCTTCCTTATTTTTTTCTCTTGCCAGCAATTTAAAGAGACCTGATGAGTCCCATGCACTTTTCTATTTTGCTATGATACTCCTAATCACTGAACTGCCTGGTGATATGTTAATTTGCAATTAAAAACAAGAGGACCTTTTGGATGCAAACCTCAGTATTGGAAGTGTTGGCAAACCTTCCTTTTGTCTTTTAGAGTGGAAATCAAATCAAGTTCTCACCTTGTGAAGTAATAGAATGTACCCTATGAAATTTTTATTACTAGGGCAGAGATATGAAATGCCTGTACTCTGGCTTGGGCACATTAAATTGTAACAGCAAGGCTCCCACTACTTCATGAAATGGAGGAACTGGGAGGAAGATGATAACCAGTGCATATGGTGTACCTTCTGCAAAGGTCTGAGCCACCTAAACAAAAGCCACCAAAACTTGGCTTGATACTACTTTCTGTTTATGCTGTTTAGAGTGTAACACATTGACAAAGATATGCTAATTTTGTTGTACACACAGGAGACAAAATTTGTCATATGCTGAGCAGCTGCTTGTGGCCTACACATCCTACAAGGATTTATGGCCAACACATCCTACAAGGATTTATGGCCTACACATGACTGATATGTGCAACAAGATGCTAAAAAATACACATACCTAAGCAAACGTGTTTCTGGAAGAAGATAGTTCTTCTTTCAGGTCATTTTGATGGCACTTTGTTGCACAGGTGGGGTTGAATCCCTCGAAAATGAACAGTTTTGCATGAGTGTAAAGTTTCTTTGAAGTTTTAAATTAAAAAAAGAAATTATGTTTATAATATAAAATACAATTTTTTTTGCGGGAATCCTGTTTCCTTTGTGGTATTCCTGGTCACTGATCTCCAGAGTTAACATCTGAGCTAAGATATGACCAATGAGTAACAGAACTCCTGATATTTGTATGACATTTTCAAAATCTGTAAGTCCTTTTCCGTTACATTAATAAAACAAGTATTAAAGTAAATTTAGCTTTCTTCTAATAGCATTGTAGTAGTGGATTCAAAATGAGAGTACTAAGGGAAGTTTTCCCAGAAGACAAGATTAGCAGAGTGCAGCGTGCCAGAAGAAAGAGGATGCTGACACACACAGTCCCGGGCTTGCTCTTCAGTAACACTCCACAGCACAGCACACGGCTGCAGTGCCTCACAGCACTCACACGCCAGGGCTCAGACTGTGCTCAGGCAGTTTCAAGACAGAGCTTGTAGCCTTAATTCATTCCACACTTTGGATTCTCAATTGTGCTGGTAGTTTACACAGTAAACAAATATTTATGAGGGAATTTACACTCATCTGTTTGCTTGCAAGCTGCGTTACTGACACCCTTTCCAACTGTGTTACTACAACTCCTGAGCACTCCAAACAAGATCAGAATATGTTTGCACAGGGTTTTCTTGTACACATGGGAGGGAAGTCCCTGCAACAATGGATTTAAAATATGCGGATTTTTAAAGTACAAAAGGAATGTAGTTTGGTGACTTGCTTTTTTAACCCTATGCTGGTTTACTTTTTTAACTGCGTAACAACAGTTCCAAGTAGGAAGGCCATCTATTTTTAAGGGATTAAAATGAGTTTGTGATGGCTTCAAGAATAAACTGAAAGGCTCCCACATAAAAGTGTGTGACAAGTCTGGAGCTGCATTCTCATGTTTCATGCAAACCAGAAGCAAGACCCAGCAGAAACCAGTGAGGTTACGCCTACAGGAATGATGCAGACATATCCAAACTCACTCTAAACTAGGCCAGAGTCTGCCCCTGCTGTAAAACTTTGTCCAAGAACCAGGATAAATATTCAATCAGTTCATCCGTTCCAGTAGAAAGAACAATGCCGGATTCATAGCAGAGAGGAGAGTAAAAATCTCTATACTTAGCAGTTAGGGCACAGAGCTCAGAAATAAACTCCTGGACAACAGTCCTTGTTTCACAGGTTGTTTCTCTTTTCTTCAGCCACCGTTCCTGCTCTTCCTCACCAGCTGACATTGATTTGAGGATGCCAATTTACTAGATGAAAAAGCATAATTTGTTTTGAAGAGTCTGATCCTGTTGATGTGTGTAATATATGATCTGAGACACAATCCCAGATCAAGACTCTCCTGGGAACTTGAGGCAGGATAATCTTATCTGCTCAGGCTGGCACATCCAATAGATGCTGAGCTTCTCAAGCCTGTGATTGTCTTGCCTTCAGCAAAGGTGCAATAAATTATCTTGCATGAAACTAAGGCTAAAAGCAGCCCACCAGCAGGAGCTGCCTTGAGTGCATCTAGTTAGCTCTAAGTCTGCACACCCCAGCTTGTATTCCAGTAACTTGTTCATCCACATCCTCACATCTAAACATCTCACCATGGCAACAAAATATATGATAACCTGCATTCTCAAATGTCTTTGTGACTTCCACAGGGTCAAAAAGTAGTTCTACAGAATCACCTAAAAAACAAGGTTTTCTCATTCTGATCCCAGACTGTTCAAATACAAACTTCCCTTGAATGTTTTTAAATTGCTTGTCCTCTTCAGACTGATGCAGAGAATGTTATCAATTGCAACACTACTCTGACAGTAGGTCCAAATAAATACAAGTTGTGAATTCACTCAGTTTACAAACAGAAGGGCCCATATTTTTGTTTCCAGTGATGACCCCACCACCCTGCTTCTTCTAAGGCTTCTAAGCAGCAGGTTAAGCTCTTCTTTCATGCCTACCCTCAAGCACCTATACAGAAAACACACCTTTTATGGCTATCCCTGCAAGCCATGTTAAGACGAGTAATAGTAAAAGCATCACATGCTTCAGAAATCTGTGACAGGAGAATGATCTTTCTTTTTTTGAAAAAAAGTCCTTTAGGAAAGCATACTCCTTTCCTTGGCTTACCTTTTTCTCTCTATTCCTGCCCTCTCAAACCTTGAAGCAGTTTCCAGAACTCATTTCACACTGCTGACAGGTAAAAACACCTCTTAATTTCAAACAAGATAAAAAAAATACATGGCTGTATTTATCTAGGACCTAAAGAGGTGGAGCTCCAGAGATACATTGGAGTGCTCTCACCCTGCAATAGGATCACTCAGCTTTATCCACAGACCAGAGTCCACAGAGAAAGCAAAAGTCTCTGTGGTAATTATGCTACTGGGTACAGTTCCTTGACTCTGGAGGTCCACAGGAGTTGTCTGGTGTTCTGTCCACAAACACCAAAAGCCTGCCCTGAGGCTTTCCTGTGCGTAACTCTTCCTGCCTGACAGTGCTACTTTCAGTGAGCAGAACTGACAGCCATGGGCAGCACTTAGGCTCTGTCTGCCTGAGTGCAGCAAACTGTTTGAGTGCAG
Source organism: Erpornis zantholeuca (assembly GCA_013400515.1). NCBI lineage: Eukaryota > Metazoa > Chordata > Aves > Passeriformes > Timaliidae > Erpornis > Erpornis zantholeuca. The sequence continues at coordinate 129,209 of VZTN01031869.1, read as the reverse complement.
GCACAGGAATCATGCTGCACAGGGTAAAAGTAAAAATACCTACTCCCTTACACATGAGACCACAGTGCAATTGTGTCTATTCTGACCTTTGTTTTAGCAGCATCAACACGGACCACTGCATGTTCCCACTCATAGAAAGTCACATTTTATGTCCCCACTTAAAAAAAAACTTGCAAAGAAAGTGTCAAGGATTGTTTTACGTGCACTCCTACATGTAAGGACATTAAGAACAAGTCTAACTAGTTTTCAGAAGGAACAGAAAATCCAGCATTAATCATCCACCAAGATCCAATGTTCCAACATTTCTCATTAATTCATGTGCTTGTCTGCCCACCTACTTAAAGACTCAAAATATTTCAACACATAATGAATAAATCAAAGGAAGAAATGTAATGAAGTATGAAAGTAAAGTGGAATTCAAATATGTCATCCTTCAGTTACACACCACAGATGTGGACAGGCCTTAGAGCTAAGCATAGAGAAGCACAAGCTTCCTCCTGCTTCTTGTTCCTTCTATGCCATTTCCAAAATCCATTTCTATATTCAGGAGAAAATGCTGTAATGCTATTAATGTTCTATGTTTTGGGCACAGTGATACAGCTCACTCATTCTCACTGAGTTTCAGTTAGTAGTAATTGCCAGCTCTGCAGAAAATACAGGAACAGTTTTTGCTTCAAATACCCACAAATTTATAAACACTATTTTACCCTCAGTAGTCAAACATACAGAAAATAAAAACAGCACCGTTGCATTTTTTTCTCTCTGAAGAAAATCTGTGATCAGCTTCCACTTGCCTAGCTTTGCACCCCCACCAGCTTCTCTGGCATTCTGCAAACTCATTACTGCAGCACAGACAACTAGGGAAAAGCATCAGACCAGCATGATGGAGAAAGTAAGCTGGAAAAAGGAACAACACACAATTTTTTCCTTGTCATTTCGGAGGGAACAAATGAACAAGCTGTGCTGGCTTTACTCCACAGACACCAAGAAGCAGCCAAGGCCATCTCCATTTAAGGGAGAGCTCTCCATCACTGGGCATTCTTGCAAACAAGAGGACAGGCAAATAAAGGCCAACAAATGCAATGCCCAAATAATTTAAGGCAGTGCAACCATTGCAAGGTTGTACAAATAGACAATACAACTGATTTAAAGCATCAACCACTAAAGCCAGCCTCTTTAAACAAAAATTAGTATTTATTATCAGACAATTAGAACAAATACTTTCAGATTAGATCTGTGGACAAAGGACTTTGTTCTGAGTAGAAAGCACACTGTCAAATCTTTTCTTTTTGCTGTCAAACTGTAGAAACATTGATTACCCTTAACTCACTTGCTTTTTCAATAGCACAGTCATTCATTCTTCACCACATCCATATACATTTTCACTTCTATTCATACCTAAAAGCTAAAGTCTTTAAAATGTTCTCCATGATGCCTCTAAGGAAAGCAGCTCTAACCTTAAGAGTATTAAAAAGGAAAATAAGCCCGATCATTTTTCTAGTTTAGATCTCTGTTTACAAAATTAGTTTACATTTAAAAACCCAAAATGAACATGTATCTCTGAGAAATAACTTGTATTCACACCAGTGAGTGCACACCTGCATTAGCATTTTTACTTTTATCAGTTATTGAAGCACTGCCTATTTATCTCTATCCACCATGCTTCTGGTTCACATTGTGGAAATTCCCTGCACATGCCAGCTTGACTACTTTTAGATGGCACCGAGCTTCCACAGTTACTCCAGGGAATTGCATAAATATCCAGTATATAGGATCCATACAGAGCTCCACCATATTAAAACTCCAACATACACAGCATGGGAAAAAAAGCATTTCACAGTAAGTGTTTCACATTACAGATCCACTTTAATTGCACTGCCCTATCTGATGATATGGACATGCTTTCTTCTAAAGTTGTCCTTTTTTATTTTTCCTCACATAGATATATGAACTCAAGTGTTGTTTTAAAAATGAAACTTGATTTGTGATTCTAAATACCAACCCTGAGTTACTACATCCTTTTTAAAGGATATCTATAAAAATATCAAAAAAACTTTAATTTTTAAACTCTGTTTCACCACATGCTGAGGAAAAGCCATGGCAAAAAGAGAACAAAAGCTAGTGCTTGATATGGAGTTTATGGGATCTACTATAAGTGCAATTCTGAGAAGTCCCCCAATAGAACATCCTTTTCAAGGCCTTCAAAGAATTTGGAAATGAAGGTGTTTGAGCCAGCAGGTGTAAGCAATTAAACTTTTATTCATGATTTACATATGACTAAAAATGTTCACCACAAAATGCAAACTTAGAGTTATCTTGTATTTAGCAGTGAAAATAGTTGCCTCTTCATAGTAAAGCACCAAAGCACATCATGGAAGAGTCAGAAATAGTATTTATTTATGAGTTTTTCCCCTAACCATGTACTTGACAAAAGTTGAAGATTTTATTAAAGGCTAGAAGTTCCAGAACAAATTCTAGAGTCACCTGAGTGTTTGGCAGGAACAGTGCTATTTAGCAGCAGTTACTTTTTTCTGCCTTTTTTGAAAAAAAAAAAAAAAGAGCTATTTTTCACAAAAATGAGACAGACATAATTGGGCCAAACATTGACTTTCATATTTCACCTGAATTTTTCAATGGGAGACAAACAGAACAGTTTGCTAGTAGGAGTACCTACAACAACTAAAAGAGCAGTTGTCAAAAAAATGGAAAAAAAACCCTGCTCATTATAGCTGATTGGTAGGGCCCAACCACTTCCAGGCACCTATAACTCCACTGAGTTTTACTCATTACATTTAACTTGCATTTCATCCATACTACATTTACGAAGACAACATGATTTTTTTAAGTTAAGTTGTGTACATGTACACAGTTTTGGTAGTCTTTTAAAGCTGTAAAATGTATATGTAAAAAGAGTCCTAATGACCCTGTTAGAGATTAAAGAGAAATAACCAGAATCAGTGTGACATACAAAACAATATTCTAACACAGAAACCAATACAGTTATCAAACAATTCATTAGAGAATAAAAGTGTTATACAAGAAAGAGAAATGCTGCCTCTTTATCACTTCACAGCAGCATATAAGAAGGCAACATTAAGGAAAGTGCACAGCAGAAAAAGAATTGTTTCGTTTTCTGAAAAAACTTGCATTTTTCTTCAGACATCGGGCTTTTGTCCAGAAACACATTGGGTTAGGATAGCTTGTACTTTCTCCCAGAGAATGTATTCTCCTCTTGCATTAGTTGTCAGTAAGGCGCTTACTCTGACATGTAGGAACGATACATCAGAGCCACGATAATCGCTGCTATAGCCGGGATCACCCAGTTGGACCATGAACTAAAAAGAAGTTTTTGAAAAAGCAGTTTAGGAAGTGACAATCAGCAAGTTATAAAAAGGAGTAAGAAAGGTAATTGCTTAAAGAAGTCCTTCCTCCCCACTCCAACAAATACTTTAAATTCAGGGCAACAGAACACCTGGACTGGCCAGTAATACTCTAGACAACTGAAAAAACTCGTACAGTTAAGGCTTTGTACTAGAGCTTACAAGAAATTTGCTTACTAGAGAAGAGTAAAACACTACACACATTTAAAGTCATGGTGTGCTGCCCAGAATATCATTAATTCAAAAGTCATTTAAGCAGTTGCATCACATGACACTCTAAGCACCTAAACTCCCCACTCAGAGGGTCATGGAAGAGTCCTCTGAGGTTTCAGCAGTAGGCAATTGCCAGCAGGATATACCTTTAAAAAGTTTGATTCAGTAATATTTAAAGTGTTTTTCAACCCCCTCCCAATCCTGACAGATCTTCCTTCTCATACACAGAATTCTCTTATTTCCCTTAGATTCAAAAGCAGTAGCAAATTTTAAAAGTGAGGCATCCATGTCAGTAAAACAGCTGGCAATGGCACAAAGTGTCTTCCCTTCTCATGGGAGACTCCAGAAATAAAGACCTGTGCCAAAAAACTATTTGGTAAATAGTGACACCTGTCAATATGAGAAAAGTATCTACTTACTAAGCTGACACACTTGTAAAGTGGTACACAGATGCCAACTTGACTTTACACCGAACAGAAATTTTCGTGCACCACCCCCCAACACCTCAGCTTCCAGCAGGTAAAAGCTATTCAGCCTTCTACACTGCAGAAACACAATCATGAGGAACTTCAAGTTTGACATCAGATGTCATACTGTACCTGGAAGTGGACTGAACAGTGGTAATGAGAGTTTCCTGGAAAGCAAAGCATAAGAAGATATTTACTTCAGAAAGACAACCCACTCAATCTTAACTAGCCCCACAGTTTCTCAAAACTCATCTAGTGGGCCTAATTCAGAAACAACTCAATACATGCATTTAGGAAGCATTTTCTCCTAACTCCTACAGCAGTTCTGTTGTATTGTAAGATAACTAGCAGCAGTTTCTACCACCAACATTGCATCAAGTTTCTAAAAGGAGTATCAACAAGAAAAATTTTGCTGCAAGTTTTCTATGAAGCTAACTGCAACCTCAGTTTTAGTCACCTAAAAGACAAAAAGCCTTTACTTGACTAAAACCTAATTGAAAAGACTGAATGATTTCACAAGTATTTTTTCTATTGAAACTACATTTAAAAAGCTACTAATTTACATCTAGAAGGCTTATCAAACTCAGGGGTCTTAGTGTGGTGTTTCAGACTTCATAAGAATCAGTCCAATTGTTATAGTTGTTATAGCTATATTGACTTGGACTTCTTGTTCAGTTTCCGTAGCAAAAGCAGCACTACAAGGTTAAATCCCAGTTGGGTATGTGTGTGTGATTCACATGAAGACTCATTAATTTGAGTAACTCTAATTGCGCATGACCCTAAGTGCAGTTTAAAGATCCAAGCATTAAAACTCTACCTAAATTTAGTGGTTACAAGAGCCATCACTGCAAAATTACTTGCTTTGGTATCAGAAGATTTGCAATTTATTCAAAGAGAGAAGGATTTCCAACATCCTCTCAAAGGTTCAAGCATGCTACTTTTGCAAGCACCCAAATTATCCTCGGTTTAAATGTGCAAATACTGTGTGTAAAAGAATATGACTCATAGATTACAGCTCTGTTGCTTTTGTGAACATCTCAATGAAAAACCAACCCCAAAGCCAAACAGCATGAAAGAACTTGATGGCCACATTATCAAGGCTAACACCTTCTGTAACAGACTTGCCACATCCAGGCCTAGGGGATGGCTCCCCCCACATCAGGACAGTAGCACAAATATGGCTCAGCTCATGAAAACTTAATTTTAAACTCTAGGGCACTGGACATGTGCACTGAGTATTTTAAACACAGCATGAGGACAGGAAGGACATTTGAAAGCCTAAGGCCTTCTGGCAGCTCCAAGAGAGATAGTGCACAGAACCCACCTAACCTGTCACACACCCACGCAGAGTATAATGCAAAATGAAACTCTCTTTCTACAGCCACACATCCCTCTGCAGAGAAGTGCCCCAACTTCTTCTGGAATGATGAAGAAAAAGCACAGTGTAGGTGGCTGTGTGGATAGATCTTAACTCCCACCTGGTTATGCACTGGCCTCACCAATATTCTAAGCACTTCAGTTTGCTAAATTCCTGTAAGCTTACTCAGAGGATTATCTGCTACAACTTGAACTGGACAGTCTGTTCTTAGTTGCATTTATCATTACTGCTCTTACAGCTTAAATGTAAACTGTCCTGAATTTCAAAAGAAATACTTATAGCAGATACTGTTCTTGGAGGGAAGAAGCTCAGAATTCCAATCACTATTCCATTTCTTATTTTTATTAGTATGTTAGTTCCAGGTCTTAATAATAAAATTAATAACTGCTATAGTGAGCATTTCAGTGCATGTGTATATATATATGAATAAATTTTTCCTTCTTTCCTTTAACTAATTCATATCATTGGAAGATATTACAAAAGTGACTACTTCTAAGAAACAATCTCTCAAAACAGCAAGATTAAGATCTTATTCTTACTAAGCTTCATTTGAAAATAATTTCCAATTATTTCCTAAGCATGCTGCTGTACTTGTAAGTACAAGTGCAAACATCCTCTATGAACACAAGCAGCAGCAACTGTACAGATTAATC
>VZTN01031869.1:89805-111459 GCA_013400515.1 Erpornis zantholeuca | reverse complement strand
CCGCTGTCGATGCTGGGCTCCGGAGCGGCAGCTTCTCCATTGCCGCCTTCCTGGCGTGGTCATCCCAGCGTTCGCCGCCTTTGGCACCGGCAGGCTGCGGGGCGACGAGCGAATCTCTTACTTGCAATGTAGAATCACGTTGGAATGGTTTGGGCTGGAAGGGACCTTCTAGATTATCTAGTTCCAGTTCCCCTGCCATGGGGACCGCTAGACAAGGTTGTTCAAAGTCCCATCCAGCCTGGCCTTGAACGCTTCCAATACAAGAAGGACAAGGAACTACTGGGGAGTGTACAGCACAGGACCACAAAGATGTTTAGGAGTTTACAGCACATTTTATGAGGAGAGATTCAGGGAGCTGTCAGAGTCTTCAGTGAGACAAAAGGAGGAGCAATGGTCCCTTCCAACCCTAACAATCTGTGATTCTACAATTCAGGCTCCCTGGGCAGCCTGTTCCAGTGCCTCACCACCCTCGCAATAAAGACTTTTTTCCTGACATCTAAGCTGAATTATCCTCGTGCAGCTGTGGTAAAGCCGGCTGGCGCCCCGGCTCGGAGGAGAGCTGCCTGCGCCCGGCTAAAGCGCCTTGCCATGGGCACAGGTAGCGCCGAGCGCGGGCTGAGTTACACCCAGACACAATGCGGCTGTGCCGGGGCTCTGGCCGGCGCAGTGACCGCCCGAGCACCCTGCCCTGTCCCGCCGGTGTCCCGGCAGGCAGGGGCTGCCCGGGAAGTCACACCCTCGCCGAGCCCGGCAGGAGGCAGTGCCCGAAGGCGGGAGGGGCGCGGCTGCCGCTTTTCCCGCGCAGCCCGTGAGGTGATCCCCGCGGGAGCGCCCCTGCCACAGGTGCGCCCTCACAGCTCCTCAAAACCTCCCGGCTGTCGCAGGAGTCCCTCGCCCTGCCTCAGGAGAGCTCTCCCGCGGGGCTTGGAGCGAGGCTTCCCTGCGACACCGCCCCGTGCTGGCAGGCGGGCACAGGGAGCAGCGCCTTCCCCTTCTCTCGGTGAGGCTCTGTCACCAATCCAGCATCCTGTTTCCCTTCAGCTTTGTCTGAGGTAAAACATGTTTCCTTCGCTCTGGTCTTAGATGTGTTCAATGGCTTTGTCTATATTTCACGCTAATATGGGTCCCCACATCCCCATGTCACGTCCATACACAACTTGGGTCCCTCAGCAGTATGGACATGCTCAGGCGTGATTACAGGCTGGATTGGGGGTTTTTTTTTGTAGCATAAAACTTTGACAGCGTTACCACTCAACCTTCCTCAAAGCTGGTGCTTAACTTCACACCCTGAGCCTGAGTGGAGACAGCTTTGTGCTTCACCAAATGCCACCACCATCTTCAGATACTGCCTCAAATTTTCAGTCAGCCTGACAGTAAGAGTAGCTACTCTCCCTCAGATTGGTGTTGTCCCCAGCTTTAATAAGGAGGCTCTTCATTCTGACTTCCAGGTTGTTACTGAAAATTGCAAATATTGCTGCCAAGCTCTGGGATTTAGTTGCCTGTTCTGGCAGAAAATACAGCAATAGCCATTCTCTGACTGATGTTCTGTTCAGCTTAGCAGGAGCTCAGCGATGGTTTCAAGTTCACGTGCTGTCATTATTGGCATGTAAATGTGTAATTTCTCCCACACATGTGAAGTCATCTTGTACAGAGGGCAGTTGTGTTTATTTCCAATGATTTATAATCAGTAGTTCTTTCTCAACTGGCAGTTCTGTGTTAACTGCTACTTTTCTCTTTATCCTCTCCCCTGGAGGGAGAAGCCTTTTGTAAGCACTCTGTCCCATTAGCTTTTAAGATGTCTGGGAAGATTTAACTTAGGCTTAATACAGCAAGTGGTTCCCACAGGGGAGTTGTTCTCAAACGGCAAGCAGGGCACTGGAGCGTTGCAGCACGTATTTTACAACATCTCTGCCACAAAAATCCCCAATAAACATTATGAAAGCTGAGGACTCAGGTTTTCTTTTCCATGTTTGCATAAGGACAAGATTTCTTTCTCATTTCCCTAGACTTCTGTGCCGCAGTGGCATCCTGCTCCTGCTCACAGGCATTGGGGATTGACCTTGAGACAACTTTTGGACCACAGACCTGCAGGTCTCCTGGTGATGCCATCCCCCTCTTCCAGTGGGAATGTTCAGGCAGCTGAACTGTTCTGGTTCTTTGGGTGCTTTTTGGTGGTTTTTAGGAAGTTCCAAAAATGACAGAGTTCCATCACATGTGCTCAGTTGTGGTCATATCACATGTGATATGGTAATGATCATACATGTACTCTGTATTCTTTTGTTCTTATCTTTACTCTGAATATTTTGGCTCTTGAAAATACTTATTTTTTCAAGTATAATGCATTACATATAGCAAAAGTATATTCAGCTGTTTTAGGTGAACTAATTGTTCTATTTTCTACATATTCTTGATCAGAAGATAATTGGTTATTCATTTACTTAATACTATATACTTATAAAGGTCTGTAAACAAATACCTGCCTTATAAAAATGATTTTTTTTATTTTTTTTTTTTTATTTTAAGACCCAGGTACTGCTTTGGGACAATCAACAATATACCATGAATAGCACGAGAAACCAGTCTCTGTTCTTTGTCAGTCTGCCAGAGCTGCAAAAACTCTGTGCTACTACAGTAACACTGAGTTCTCAGATACCAGAAACTGAGGCAAGGAGTACACAGATAAAGACTTGCAGGTAAAGAGTTTTGAGGGCTATTATTTCCAGAAGCTGCTAGTGGTTGTTATTCAACTATTTTATTAGCAGTACTAGAATTAACTGCAATAAAATCAGCAAAATTCTTATCAGTGGCAAATGGTACAAAAATGTTTAAAATAGTTTTTGGTGGTTTTTTTTTTTTCTTGGGCAGGGGACTTTCTGGCTATTGGGGAACAAAAAACTAATTTCTATTATGTTTTAAATGTCATAGGCTAAAACTAACAAATCCACATACTTCCAATTAATAATTGTGAAAATTAATCTGTGTTTACTTGCAAAGCTGGAATGCTTCATGTAGGTTGAGACTAAGTGAAAAGACTATTTGGAAAGCAGATGTATGCTCCTTAACATTCCCCAAGCATTATGTTATTCCCTTTAAAAGAATGGGGGAGAAAGGAGAAATTCTGCCAAAAAAGAACACTTTTGGAGAGCTCCATTCATGTGCCAAAGGCCTGGAGTCTTTTTCTTAGACCACTGTGGGTTGTCTAGAGCAAGCAACTTGGACTAATATAATTTATTATACTGAAGCAATGGAAACTGATTAGAAGTGGAATGTATTGTGTTTGCAGAAGGTAAGGAAAATAAATTTGAGAAAATAAAACATTTTTAATTTCTTTCTCACCTTTTTTTATAGACAATTATTATTCCTGTATCAAGAGGTCCTTTCTGCACCTGTTATTGGGACACTGAATCAAATTTCGGTAGTGATGGCGGTGAGTATCACTGTGTAAATAAGCATCTGTAGTTACAGGCTGCTGCAGATGGGCAGAGTGCACCTCACTCAAAAGAGAGAAGCAGTACTACATTTTATTGAGGTAAAATAGTAATTTGACAGAGTTCAGTGGATCTGATGGAATTTAGCAAAGTTTCAACAGTGGTCTCACAAGGTTTAGGACATTTAATGACAAGGTTTGCCTTAATAATTATGCATGGAAGAAACATGAAAAGGAAAACTAAGTTAGAATGACTCAGACCAGAAGTGCAAAGAGTAAAGAGGGCCCTTCTGTGGAGACATGAGGTTCAGAGTGGATGCCTTTTTGGAATTCCTTTTTGGAGCCTATGCGTGGCTGCATCCAATCATTGCCTCAGACTTGGTCAACAGTTCATGCCTAATGGAATTATCCCTACAATGTTTACAGTGATGCCTTAAGTTTTAACTTTTATATTTTTCAAATCCTGTACTGCTAGTGTAACTCTGAAGTTTCTTGTAGCTTATTAGTTGCTCCTCTCTTATGCTAAGATAGACATAACAAACCCTCTCAAGCTTGCTCTCCAAGGACACCCAGACTGTCTTAGGCCCAGAAGTGTAAACCATCATCTTGGAGAAGGGTGGCAAGCTTGGGGACATTACATCATTAGCTAAAGTTCTAATTGGTGAATTTATGCTGATATACAAGGATGAAGAACTCGTGACCTGTAGTCCGTCTTAAGATCCACTGAGGCAAGAGCCTCTAGACCCCAGAGTGTACCTCTGAAGTCTTTTCAAATAAATACCTCCCTTTTTCCCTTATTCCCGTCTAGTCTCTGTTTCCAAGTAGCCATTTAAGGCATCAATAGTATCTGAGTAGTTGCAGGGATTAGTGATTCTCCATAGCATGAATTCAGAATGCTTTCAGTCACTTACTGCAGATCACAGGTAAGGGGTCTCTCAACCTTTTGTAAGGAAGCATCTCCCGATTTCCAGTATGGAATCTCTAAACTTGAGAGGAGTCCCTGCTCAAACAGAGTCACCTGCCATGTAGGCCAGCTGCCTTACAGTGGCATTCAGGGAGTACTCAGATTGGGCCCATCCTGATATTAATATTTAAAGGGTGAATTAGTTGGCTCCTAATCAATAGAATAAACAAGACAGATGTCCTTGATTTAGCACTGATACCTCTTTCTGTACTTTGGTTATCTTGTACTTCCGGGTTTCAAAACCAGCTTTTGTAATATTTTTGAAGACACCTTTACTCCCTTGTACATGAGCCAGGGATTTTCCAGCTTGCAAGTTCATCCCAAGGGTGTGAAGCCTGTTGCTTCTTGGTCACTATGAACCAAAATATGGCTAGGGGTCAATTGTATTCATCACACATACATGTTATGTTTCTCTAAGAAGTGTTATGTTTGAGGATCAAGGGTAAGTAAAAATACTTCATTTAAAGCAAACCTTTTTTTTATGCATTAGTGGTGTAGAAGGACAACTTAAGTCCTCTACTCCTTTGATGAAATGGCCTTTTCAGACGGTGAACCAATCTGTGGAATGAAGTGGACTCAATTGGTAGATGCCACCCAATTCACAATGAGAGAAGCAAGTGCAGCATTCTGCAGCTTTGTTTTGGGCAGTCTTTGGCTTGCTTGGCTTGCTTGTTAATATATCTCTAGCTAGAAATAGGATTACACTATGACAAATGACGAGCTAATTTTAATTTTCTCATTTAAAACACAGGATAAAATGTTTACTTAACTATTCCCTTGCATGCTTTTCAAAGGCAAAGTCACTGTTGTGCCACAATTTAATTTACAGTTTGCTAAAATACCTTTTAATACCAGACACTTGTTTTACTTTTTTATTGTTACTTTTAGATACCATTTTACGAATCAGGAATATGTCAAGCCTATGTAGAGAGACAAGGAGCTACTGTAAGTGCTGAAATATGACACAGTTTGCTGTTACACTTGTCTGCAATTGCTATTGGCAGAGATGAGTATTTTTCATAGGCCATGCAGTTTGCACTACAGAAGCCAAATTTCAGGGTGAATAAGTCAGCCCCAGTCAGACAAAATGTGTCCTGTGAACTGTGGTAGGGTAAGTATACTTTGTCAGAGTCAATAGTTTTAAGAGGTTTGTGAAAAATTTCCCTAGATGTCTCTGCTGCAGGGGCATCCTGCTTCTGCTCACTGGCGTTGGGGATTGACCTCGAGACAACCTTTGGGCCATAGACCTGCAGGTCTCCTGCTGGTATCATCCCCCTTTTCCAGTGGGAATGTTCAGGCAGCTGAATTGTCTCCCCATTCACCTGTTTACCCAGCTTGTACAGGACAGTCTCAGGGAAACGAAACAAAATCACAGAGAAGAAATCGAACCCCTGAGCCTAACATCTGATGTATTTTTAGACCATTATGCATATGATTTACTATTTTCTAATATGCAACATCTGCGGGGTTTATGAATGTATGTGTGGAGGCACTTAAATTGCTTAGTCAAAAGACTGATCGTAACCAAAGCCAGCAGCTCTCATAATTCACTTGCACAGCCAGTTGGGTGAAATTTTAATTTGTTCCAAGAAGTGCAAATGCATATAGAGATTAGTAAGGCATACACTGTTCAAATATGCTTACCTTACAGAACTGCTTTATGTTGATATGTGTAGGTGACCTGTCATTTCCAACACCAGCAGATTGATTGTACCAAGCAGTTCCTTGCAGGATTCACTAGAAACATCCCTCTGGAGGTGTATTACTTAACTCTTTTTAATCTGCTGTAATTAGTTTCTTGACAAATGTTGATAGTCAAGAGAAAGCTCTTCAGGACAGGCAGGCAAGTAGAACTTTTGGGTGAGCAAATCTACATTTATCTGTTGTGATTGCCAGAAAATATCTCTGGTTTTGAGTCTGACAGCAGATGAAATGTCAGCTTTGGATGTTGTGCCTGTTGTATGGAAGGAATTGCCTATCTAGTAAAGTACTCCAGAGGGTTCAGTTAATCGTTTCCCCAAGTCTGTTAATCAGCCCTGTGAAAACATTCTAGGAACTGTAGTGCACCTCACTTTGACGGCTCATGAAACCTAAATGCCTACATCAAATACTATGCTAACTTCCTCTTGTAGCTAAGTAGAAGAAAGCTAAAGATGTGTGGCATATACTAGGATTTGGCTCTAAGATGCAGTACCAGCACATTTGCTAAAATTTTGACTGAAACCTTTAAAAAAGTCTGTTCAATTATTAAAAATTTAATTTAATTTAAATTTTTAATTTAACCAAGTTTCTTTTTGTCACTGTTGTTAGCTGGAAGCACCGCAAACAGTTACTCCAGCCCTTCTCCAAACCTGTCTCTCCTACACACTTACAGCCCAACTTGCACCCAGATGGAACAAGGCTGGGCATCTCTTGGTGCAAGGTATTTGACTCACTCGGATTAGGGACCAAGCATTTAGTTTTCAGTTCTTTATTGTCGCATTTATTTTCTATCATTTAAATTCCATAATCATTTCAAAAATTATAATAAATTGTTTCATTCCTTTATCCTATTACTTTTTTCTTTATTTCCACCTTTATTGTTTTGTTATCCAAGTTCAATGGCTCAAGTTAATATTTTGAAAGGACATGCCATTCACATTTTCATCTTCTTCCTTATCTTTGTAATAGATCACATAATTATGTCAATTGAATGCAGTGTACCAGATGAATACTTTCCAAACCAAATATTGTTGGACAGTGAATGTCTTCTAAAAATCGGGCCTATTTTTCAGATCCATGCTTTCAGCAGTGGCACTTTTGCACATGGTTTACAGGGTCTTCTAAACAGAAGTGTTCTTCTGTCAGACCCTCTCCTACCAAGCTCTGTCTTTTTTGTATCGTAGGTGCTTTGCCAGACATCTCTCTGCTAACTCCTGTGTAGTATAAGTGGGAATTACCGACGTATGGAAAACCAGATGTACTTCAGACACTGCAGTGTGCTCGTATGCAGTGGAGCAATTGTATACATAATTTCAAATGTATGCTGAGAAAAGTGTGCATGTTGTTATGGAATTTTCAGCCACAATAACAACAGCATCCTGTTCTCAGTATCTTTAAAATATATGGGTCTCAGAATGAAATCAGCTGATTTGGGAGTAGCAGCTGGAAGTAGAGGGTTAGGAGGAAAAAGTGATGTATAGATCGCTGCCCACTAATATACTTTTACATATCTCTTTTTCTTATAGAAGATGTTAGTGAATCGGTGAAAAGTTAATTGTTGGAGGGGATTTTCTCTCCTTATAAGGAACACACCTTTCAGCATTTGTGACAGACACAAACAAAATTGTGTGATTTCTCCTTTTTTTTTTTTGCATAAAGACTTTAGACATATGGTTTAGAAAATAATGTCTATCTATTCTGTTTATTAAGGGAAAGACTTTTTGTCTCATTCAGGAAGGCAAAATGCTGTAGGTAAGTACAATATTCTGTTAATGGTAAAGTTGAGAGACCAAGGTAAAGTTAAGTACTTTGATACTGCCACAATCTTGGTATTACCAGCACAGTGTCTTTGGTTTTCATTTTGAAATAACATCTGTCAAAATACACTTGGTGGCAGGTGATGTTCTGTCTGTAATAGCTGTCAGCTCAGCTGAACCTTTGAAAAATTACCCACAAAGAAGATCATTTTTATATTATTTATCTACAGCCTTAGATTGACATTTGCCATTTTAAAGTTATAATTATTGCAATTACATGCACTTGCCTCAAATTATGAGTCTTGCGAATTATGGGAAAGTTCCATAACAATAGATAGGAAAATGAGCTTCAGTGACTGTCCAGTGTACACCTGTGTTTGCTGTTCACAAAAGTGAAGTCACAAAGCATGCTGTTTTGCTACTGCAAAAATTACAAAGTAATATTTTCATTCCAGTATAAAACTTAAAGATTACATTTGGGGATATTGGACCCTAAATTTCTAGCAGAGATATATGATGAGGAACTCACAGCTGAGTGAAAGTTCTGGAGGTGTGTCCATAAATGCTTGCCTTTCTCATTTAGTCTTTCCTATTGACAGCTCCTGGATGGAAAATACTAGGCTGAATGACTCAGTGCAGCAAATGGTTATATGAACTACATTTGCTTTGAAAATGGGCGTTTGTGTATCAAGGATATGAGTATCAAGCACACAGTTGCACAGCCAGCCTTGAATTTCTGAGTTACTGTATGACAATAATTTATTATTATTTTTATTTTCCATGGTTAAAATGCACCTAATTTTAATTTCCATGCTGAGAAAGTATAGCCTTTGAATTTTCAAACACAGCATTTTGACTAACAATTATCTTAAATAAATATTTTGGTTAGCTTTCTGTTTAAGATACGTAATTTGAAACATTGTGCTCTTCTTTCAATTTAGTTATAGACCTCAACGTGTCAGAGAGACAGCTTTGCATCAGTGTGGAGCCTTGCTCAATTCGCCTGCCACTCCCTGAGGTATAAGCCAGTTATATTTTCTGACTGTGTTTGTTTTATTAATCTTTATCTTCTTTTCTGTTAGGTGACTTCCAGTTAGCATGGAGATAGAAGTGTTTATTTCTGATTGCATTGAGACATTAACCATATTCATTGACTGTTTGCACAGGTTATAAAAGCAAAACATCCATATTTATCTATATTAATGCACTCTAGCAAGCATTATAGAACTGAGATTCAAGGCTAAGAGAGCTTTCAAAAATGTGAACAGAGTATAGCAGAGAAGTGTCTTTGTGACTCTAGATTTCCTTCTAGTGGTGTTTTCTAGAAAGCTTTCAGTCACGCTGTAGTACATAGACAGTTTCGAATAACAACAGTGCAACTTCAGATGAGTCCTCAGCACCATGATCAAAGTCCCTTTATATGGATATTATGGAATCTGCTTAATTTCTATGCAGCTTCCAAAATACTGGAGCAGCCAGAATTATGCTGCTTGTAAGCGTAATTAATACATTGTTTAAAAAATCATGGTTGAGGTTGAAAACTTATAATCCTTTTTGACAGCCATGTCACCCGTGATGAATATGTCCATACAAGCAAGGCATGTTTGTCAGGTTTGCTGGTTTCTTCTAAAAAAAATACTTCTGTTCTAAACTCTTCTTTGTTGGAATAGAAGAATAGGATTCCTTCTGACACCTGCTTGGGACAGTATAAACATTAAAGTATAAACCTAAGAAGCCAGTTCCCAAATTATACAGACCAATGATGGAAAAAACAAGATGTGGCTTTATTATCAGTTATTATCAGTTTCATCCTTTCAGTACTTTTCTAAAACAGAAATAGCCAGATTTTCTTATCTTGTGAATAAATGAAAACCCTGGTAGACCACAGAAAGATAAAATGTTTCTCAAATCTCAGTCTTTGATTGTCCCCTACAGTCAAATTCTGACATTGTGAAAAAGTGTGGTATTTTTGGACTTCTCAGAGGATGAAACTGTCCCATTAATTCTGTTCCTTGGAAATTTGCACATGCTTAGGCAAAGTGACACCCACAGTTACTAGAATGTCAAGCACGAGTTTCTGATTTGAATTTTTAAAAATATGCACAGAGTTCTCAAATTGAGAGATGTCTCAGTTTGAGAAATACTTCTGTACTCTTTTAAAATCATTTCAAACAAAGTTTAAATGTCAGTGATTTCAATAAACTTTAAACCTTGTACTTGCATGGCTTGTGGAAGTGTAGGATCTAACATAGGAGAGTGTGCAATTTGATGATGGATATATCTTCTGAAATAATCTGTGAGAGCTGATGAAAGAACAGTAATATATTATGTTTCAGTATATTGCGATACACAATTACTTTTTTAAATGTTAAATTTGTACTGCTGTAGAATTAATTATGAATAAACTTTCCTTTCTGTTTTAAGCTGGGAGATTTTGATATTTCAGCAAACACTGTAAAACTGTTTGAGAGCGATGAAAATACAGTTATTCAGCAACATTCCATATTAAGTAACTGGTGCTATGTTTTGCCAAGGTAGGAATCTGTTCACATTTCAGCAGAAATAAACATTTCCCTGAATGTTTGTCCCACAAATGGTGAATTTGACACTAGTGATAAGAATACTTCTGTTTTATCATCTGGTTCATGTTCAGGAATCTTTTTGGTTTTTTGTTTATATTACCTCATTATTAACGAAAATAAGAAAAATTAATCAACAAATTATAAATGACACATTTAAATTTAAGTTTTACTAATCCTTGTGCTACTTATATGGTATGCAAAATCATCAATTTTTCTCAAATTCAATTTTAGCAGGAAATTAATTTCAAGAAAAAGTATTTCCACCTTTGCCACAAACTACCCCTATTTTTACCTGTGATTTTTCATCATTAAATATAAGAGAAGTAATGATGTTATTTGCTTTTGTTCTACATTCACTACTAGCAAGTGTTGAAAGAAATTACACTTGCAGGTGTCAAGTTCTTATCCACACTGCAGGAAATATTGCTATTGTTATGTCATAAACTTATGAGTTAAATGCATTAGTCCTCAAAACATAAAAATAATCTCTAAATACTTTGAATGCCAAAAATAAGATTTTTTTTTCCAAAAGACAAGAATATTTTCACCTGGGTTTTATGACACCTTTTCTTAGCATCCCTTCTTTACCTGTGCACAGCATGAAAATGGGCCAGATCATAAACATCAGCCACATAATTCCTCCAGAATCTCCTTTCCATTCATACAAAGATTTTCAGATGCACTGGAAGAGTATGGTAAGAAACACATATATTGCTTTTCTTTTCCCCTCCCTATTTTCTGCCTATTGAGTTTGCCCTTGTAATACCTGTTTGCATTTGGTTTATTTAAGTATGGCTATATTCTTCCTGAGGATCTTGAAGAGAAAAAAATATATTTGAGTGTTTACTTCAAACCAATAGGGGAAAGGTTCTTCACGTATCCTTTCAGAATATATTTGTTATGTTTCCTCTCCTACACTTCTAGGAAAGCTCTACTCTTCATTTTTGAATGTGCCACATTTTCTTCTTTCATTATTTCATAGAAGCCAGTAGAGAAGTATTTCACTAAACAAATTGAAACAAAATGTTTAGTCAAGTCTCTGTCCCAGTATTGAATAATAGGAAGTCAAATAGAACAATTTGCTTCATGGCTTCCATAAACATGATAATGTCACTCTAAACTTTGATGTAGATGAAAAAGTTAAATTCCTGAAAAAATGTGGCCTCCACATATTTCTTTTAAAGAGAATTTTCCTTCCAGGAAAGAATAATCATGGGATTACCTCTGATTACCTCAGATTAATTGAGTAATCTTTGCTATTATAGGTTAGTGTGGAATAATTGTGCTGAAGTCCTGTAACTTTGTATCCTTCAGGTCCTCAAGGAACTAAGTTTGTTTACCCTTTAAAAAAAACTTTAGATGTGTTCATGCTTTCTTGTCAATGAAGATCATTAATAATCATAGAATTGTATAGAAACTTGTTATGCATCCCTGAACACTTATTCAGGTACCCTTTAAGTTGCATTCGAAGCCAGCCAGTGCAGTATTTCCCTAGGACAGATGCAGAAAGTGTAGTGAACTCTTTTCTTTCTGACATGAAGAGCAACTTTTCACAACTGTGTGGATTTCCAGTAAAGATGACAAGTAAAGCACTTTATGCTACAAAGGAACTCTCCAGTGCTTCAGTGCATGTAAGGCTTTTTAATAAAAATATTAATGGAACTTACTTTTTCATGGTATTAAGGGGTCTTTTTCATATTAAGAGCATAGTGAGAGCATATAGCTATGCTTTTCACAACAAACTATCAATCCTGTAACTTCTAATTCATGTGTAAGTAAAAACTACAGTATTTTCCATTGTAAAGTTATTATTAACATTATAAATACATTAAAAAATGCACTTGGTGTTAATTAGTTGCTATCAGTATTGGCAATTCTATAGATTTTTTTTTTACAGTTGGCTATCTAGAACTTTCTCAAATNTGAAAAATAAAAAGAAAACTCTGTGGACATAAGCATTTTAAAATACTCAAGCTGTAAGATTTACTCCATGTCTGGTGATGGAAATGAGGCAAGTAATCAAAACTCCTTGAATTTGAGGTTGTGACAAAGACTGAGACTCAAATTTCTTTGGTAGTAGTGTGTGAAAGAAAAAAATGAAGTAATTAATTCTGAACAAAGAATAGTGACAGAAGTTGCAGAGGCTCTAAAATACTATAATCCTCTTTCAGAAAGCAGTTCCTGTTTATGTCTCTCCAGTGATCAAAGCTAGAATGGGTTCTCTGCATCATCTGCAGTTTCTATAGACATCCAAACTGTCTTTTGCTCAGAATAGAGATGCTCTTAGAAGTCTTCTGAGATAAGGAGCTGTCAGTCAAACCCTCTGCAGACCCCCTCAAAAGGGATAGACATTATCCAGCTGGAAAGCACTAAACCAAGATAATTACTGTAATTTAAGTCTTTCCTTCTGAGAAATACGATATTCTAGCATAGTTTGTAAACAAAGAACTGGGGAGGATTAAAAAAAAAATCCTTAATTTATAGTGACAGCAAATATGTTTAAAAATATAGTAATTCTAATTCAAAACACAAAATTTTATGCTTATATATTGTGATGTGTATTGGGTTGATATCATATAGTGATGCATTAGGTGGCACTATCAGATCTTTAAATCCAGTTTATTCAATTTAGCAGCTCTTGTTGTGTTGCAGGAAATAAAACCTAAGCATACGAAATTGGATGGTGAGATGGTTTGTGTAGTATCTCTAACGCAGGCCCCTCCAAGGAAACAGACTTTGCCTGGAATTCCTTCACCATGCAGTTCGGAAAACAGCCACTGGATGGAGCGTTTGATCAAAGAGCCGGGAACACAGAGTTTTTCGAGTAGCAGTAAAAGTACAGGAGGGGTTACCATTGAAGCAACAGAGGAATCAATGAACTATAAGCAAATACCAGGAGTACCAAAGTTACCAACTGCAAAATCTTTAGGAACGCCTGAAAACTCAGCCTTTGAATCCATGCCACCAAAAGTCAGCAAAATTATACCAATTTTCAAAGGAAAGCTGATGCAAATGAATGGAAAGGTCTCAAATCAAACAGATAGGAAGAAAGGGGAAAATGCTGAAAAGCATTCACCGATAAAAAGTGGGGGTGTTTCATCTTCTATGCTGTCTGTGCACAAGTCCAGCATAACTCATGTTTTCAAACACGTTCAAAATATCCCAGTCAAAAATCCTACTGGCAGCAGTGTACTTCAGGTAAAGAGCACAAAGACCCAGGCAAAACATGGTACACCCATATTCCGGTGGAAAACCCAGTCTGGTGGACAAATTACCAACTCTGATTTTTCTGAAAATTCAGCTTCAGGTGGGACTCCAAGTGATGTCAATCACAAAAAGGCAAATTCTCCATTCTTGATTAAGAATGTTGGGCCAGTGCTTCAGAAATCAACCACCAGCCCAAGTCTGAATACATATGAATCTCCTACTTCCAGTGCAAGAAGGGGAAAAAAGTTTGCAAGTCAAAACACTACTCAAGTTCTTGAGAAACACCACCAGTCAAAGGAAGTGCATTTGCAGATTTGTAAATTAGACAATGAAATGACAAATTCCAGTTTGTCACTGCAACAAAGAAAGAGATCAAATAAAGGAGCTGGGTTAAATATTCATGAATCTGTCTTCAAAGATACAGTGTGTGTGGCCAAAAGTGAAGAAAACAAAGCAGCATGCCACTCTAAGGACTGTTTTGCCGAGACACCCAGTCATCATTCCAAACCTAACTTTGAACAGGTACAGTAAAGAACAGGGCTCATTCTCGCTGCTTCTCACAAATTCGAAAACAACGTTAAGCAATAAAAAGCATGACTTTCATCATGTTCTACTATCATTCTCAATATAGTTTTCTAAAATTCTACCATATAACTTAATGTTTTCAGCCACTGCTGCTTTTTTTTTTCTAAAAGGGAAGATTTACTGTGTTTTGTGAAATACCCATTTCTTTCATTTGTGTATTTTACGGTGTGGTAATTAGTTTTCCTTTGTTTAAGACAGTTTATCCAGGTCTCTGTGAGGCTAACATGGTGACATTTTTTTGGTGTTCAGTCTCTCCTCATATGAAGCCATATTAATGGAATAATTCCTTCCTCCTGAAAGGAATCTCAAACCTCATCAATTGTGTAGTGCTGACAGCAGTTATGTGTAAAGCATTGTGCTGTTAGACAAACATGGAAACTCTACAAATAAAAGTTTAATTACAATTTCACAAAAAGCACACGTTGCAACAGGAAAAAAAATCCCACTGGACATGAAGAAAAAAATGTTCAGAGAATGGTCAACTACTAGAACAAGTTGCAGAGGGAAGTTTTTGGGTTTGTTAGCCTTTCAGATTCTCAGAACTTGACCAAATGGGGCCCAAAGCAAGGTTATCTATCTTTGAAGTTAGCTCTGTTTTGAGTAAAAGTTATGATTACATGACAGCTAGAAATACTTTACAACCTAATTTTTCTGTGATTCTCCCTGCATTTCAATGAAATAAATAGTTGAGCTGATTTCAGTGCAATTTTAATGAAAATGCTATTGGGCACATGAAGGCAACGTCTTGTGCTCATCACTTTTTTCATCTATAAAATGTAATTTGGAAGGTTATCTCAGGTTATCTCAACTTTGTGTGATGAGGGAACATTTTGAAAAAGTAGGTAATTTTAACAGTTAGAAAACTTATTCAAAATGTTGTGGGGTGTTTTTGCTAATAATGGTATAAACTTCTATACTTCAAGACAATTACAGCAAACAAGAATCTGACATGTGAAACACTGACCTCAAAACTGACTCTGCCAGTCAAGGAGAGCAACATGGAAGCATCTGTAAAGAAAGGTTGTGCCAGAAGAAGACAGGTAAACCCCCACACACACACATAGACCCCTTAATCCAGTCCAGAAGGACCTGAATTAAGAGATAAAAAAGATATTTAAAAATTTTTAGCATGTTCCAATTAAAATGGGCAGGCTAATAAATCTTATTGAACTCTCTGGATAAAATTAACCTTAACCAGGATAAAATTAGCAGTAACCATTAAGAATGATACTGTCACTTGAAGAGTTCATTTAAAATGTTTTTCTCCAGGAAAAGATGCTACTGAAATGTTTAATGATGTTACTGTTTCTGAAGCAGATTTTCTGATTCTACAGAAAACAGTTTCATCCTGCCCGATATAACTCTGGGCATTATCAGGGGCTCTGTGAGTTTTTCATTTAAAGGACTTGAATTTAGCAACTCTTCTGTAGAAATGACTTTTTGTTTTTTATGGTTTTAAGGCCAAATACAAGACAATTCTGGAAGTTTTAACTGTAATTAAAAGAACACAGTCTGTGCTTTCCGTGCAGTTCAGAAAAGGCCAGTACAGCAACCCCAGGGGCCTGCTGCAGGAACACACTCATACCCCAGAGCTCGAGCTGCAGCAGGGAAGAGAGGAGTTTGTGTGGGAAGCGCCAGCCCAGCTGCTCTGAGCTGGCCCCATCCATCTGCAGCTGGGAAAGGCCCTTCCACAGGGCCAAAACTGAGTCACTGGTTACAGGCCCAGCACTGCAGTGCTACAGCAGTAGAGTCAGTCTCACAAAGAGAAGAAAACCAGCAACTAAAAATAGCTTTTTATAAGAATAACAACCCATGGGGTCTGGGTACTGCGGGGAGACTTCCACCACAATACGAATGACGCAGAGACACCAGGGCTTGTGAGCACGGAGAGCTTGTAGCTGGTCTGGCAGCATTGCTGGAATGGAGAAGTGGCACTGTACTGTCCTAGTCAGGAATGACAAGTGCCCCATGCATTCCTCACTCTCCAGGCAGGCTGTGAGTAGCACAGGTACCTGCCTGAGCCCTGCAAGCTACTTTTGGGAAATATCAGGAGACAGCAATTTCTCACTGTCACACTGCCGCTGCAGGGCAGCCACTGCTGGACTCAAGGGAGGTGGTGCACAGCTCTCAGGAAGTTTCAGTGGTATGTCAGGAATAGGAAAGAGACTTGTCTGTTAACTGGGGTAGGGATGAACTCTGTGATACTTATTAGGCTGATTCCTCCTGTCCCCAGATTAAAATAAAATGGTGCTAACTGGGGACACTGCTAAACACATCTCTGAACAGTAAGCCTTTTTCATCACCTCAGGAATGATCAAATAAGATTGAAAGTCATGGTTGCTAGAACATAAAGGGTATTTTCAAAGTAGCTGTGGTCCTAATTATTTATTCACTGTACTTAAAAACGTACTTTAAATTACTTCTGTTAGAAAAAAGAAACTTTTATTAATTACTTCTTATTCAACTAAGCATTTCACTCAGAAACAGCTTTTTATAGTTGAACTGTTAGCTTAGTATTGCTGCTTCAATTGCTTTACTGGTTTTTGTCTTTTTCTGTTTGTTTGTCTTGTTTTCGTGAGCAGAAAGAAGAAGTTTATCCAAAGTTAAAGAGAGCCAAAAGAAGTAAGCCTTCTACTTAAGGTGTTCTGGAGTATTGAAAGAAAACTCTGGGTACGTTTATTACAAATTTTAAATATTTTATTAAAATAATATATCTGTAATAGTTGCTATGCTTCGGTATAATGATGATGATGATGATATCAGCTTTCTACAAAGGAATCACTTTACTAAAGAAATGTCTTCTAGAGCAAACTGTCCTAAAAGCTAAGGGCACTAGCAATTAAAGCTTTGTGCTTTCTTTTGCTTTGTGCTGCAGTGTTTAAAAAGAAACATTTTGTACTTAGAACTTAGAGTTTGACATAAGTTTGTGTTTTGACTGGCTCATTTTTCTCTCAGACTAAAATAAACATGGTTTTGGGGCTTCAAAGTTTCATTTGAATCTGAGCTGAAGTTAAACCCAAAAACCATTAAAGTGGAGCTGTGAATATTATGTGATATCATTACAAGAAATGGGGTGGCTAAAAGCTCTTGTGTTGCTGATGTCTAATCAAAAGACAAAATTTTCTGTAATAAAAACTGAATAAATTTAGTTTTGTAACAAGATATTTCAAGCCAAATTGTGGGTGGTTGTCAATAATAGTCTTGCAGGATAAAACAAGCTTGTCCTTTGAATGTTCCTTTGAATATTAAGAATGCAGCATTAGGGTACAGTATAAGAACCTCACTAGGTTTAAGGACTGAATGCCTATCACAAGTTATCAGTTGTAAAATATGCAGGAAGCAGTAGTCTATACAGTTAACTGTTTCAGAGATAAATAGAAGTATAGTTATTCAAATGAAAATATTGATGTAAGCAAGATGGTCACACAGACAGAACAACACAAACACATCTATTATACAAAGCAAACAGAAAAACAGAGCAATAAAGAAGCAAAATATAAACTGAACATCTTTTAACCTGGCTTTTAGCTTCAATGGAAATGATAACAAGTAGCAAAATGTGCCTTTTGTCTCAGACATGCACTTTATGTCCTTCCTTTCCTTATTTGGATATATTTCCTCCAGTGAACAGATATATCAATAGTCTTCTTTTCCTAAAGAAAGTCTGTGGTATGGATGGAAGCTTTCCGTCTATAGCCTTTAGACTTTGGTATTCAGCATATTCTGTTCCTGGGTTTACCATTTCATCTCTCCTGCTTCAAGCCAGGCAGTTCAGGCATGGTCCTTCTTCAGAGGAGGTCTGCTTTAGTGATCAGCACCGATATCCACAGGTCTAAAATCTGTGACTTTCACTGAGGACTGATGAGCAGAAATGGTGTCTCTGCAAATGGTTGGAACTTTACTTTTTTTTCACTCTGATTTTTTTATTTATTTGTGAGTTAAATGCCACAGCATCAAGTTGATCATGGTAGAGAATGATTAAACCCCAGAGAAGAAAGAGTGTCTTCCACATAGTGTTTAAAATATTATTTCTAAGGATCCCACTGGCAGGGGTTCCTCACTGGTGTTGATGATTTAAAAAGAAAACTGGAGCTAAAACAACTTCTGCTGTTGGATTCATGCCTACAATTTTGATTCTGAAAAGCTTTGCTCTAAATTCCTTTATTATGTATTACTGCACATGCATTCAGAGTGCATGTTTTCATTTGAGCACTTGGGAATTACTTGTGAGTTTTCAAATTTACTGTGTAGCAAGATTTATGTGTGAGAAGTCGTTACATTGGAATTCAGTAATGTAGTCACCAGGAAGGACTTTGTTCTATAATTCATGGCAATAAAAACATTTTTTACAATTATCTCAAAAAAAGGGTTGGTTTTTATGACTTATGTGCCAAGTTGCACAGCCTCTTGACTTGTCCAGGAAATCACAGCATAATCCTAATTTTTTGCTTTGCTTTGTTGGAGTGTGTTAATAAAGCAATGTGAGAGAAGTATTTACTTTTTAAGAAGCTGAACATTTGATTCTAACACTAATGTTCTCCTTGCTTAGTTCTTTATTAATGAAAGTCATCCCATCATTTTCAAGGTCAAAAACTACTGTGAAAGAGAAATTTGTTTTCTAAGACAAATCAGAAGAGCAGAGCTTCCTAGGGACAGCATATGCTACTACAGAAGGGTGTTTTAAAAGAAGCATTTGCATCATTGCAAATGTTGGTGGAAGGACAGACATATTAAAAATGGCAGTACTGAAAGTCCCAAGCTTTTTCCACTGATCTGCAAAACTCTTCCTATTCTGCTCCTGTGCCATAGTGAGATACTGACCTTTGGTTTCAGTTGCCAATTTCATTTAGCAAATGAGAAGATACAAATTTGTCACATTTAGAAATAACAGAAGTATTTCACCTGGAAGAATTTGCTGCCACTTCTGTAAGGATATTGTGTGAACATAAGAATAAGGTACAAAGTCCACACAATTGGAATTATATAAAAATTCTCAGCAGTTTTGGGCTGAGATTTATTGGATTGTTTCTCCTAAAAGATGTGTCTCTCAAGCCAACATTTAGGAATTTATTTTATAATCTGAAGGCTATTCTACAGAAATTTCAATGAAGTTATCTTTCAAATGCTTTCTTGATGTGAAATGGTAGGCTAAAATAATACCTTTTCTATGTGGTGAAAATAATTAGCTTCACTGAAATAAAAATCTGAAAATGTTCAATCTTTCAATGAAAAAGCAATTTCTTTTGTGAAGAGGGAAAATTTCCTAATCTAATCTAGTAGCAGAAATAACCTTTGGACTGTGTACATCGGTAGGTTGTTGGTACCTAAGTGCCATGCTCCAAAAAACGGTTGCTATTGTACCTTTTTTTTGCTATCCTATCCATTTTCCATTGCTATGGGATTGTTTCAGGTTAGGATAGGACTTAATTTATTGCATGGTTGATCATCTATAAATGCTAAAGAATAATTTCTTAAAATTCTGTCTCTTACTTTCTTGCATGGTTAAGAATGTGATTTGGCTGCCTGACCTCGGCCAAGGTTAATAAAGTGTGAATAGACTTCTGCAACAGAAGTTCCTTTTTCCTAACACACCACAAGTGATTGTGTTATTTTGAGGGCTTTAAATTTAAAAAGCCAGATCTAAGAGAAAGGATAAATGTGTGCATAATACCACAGATTTCTCATGGAGAGAATTCTTTCTTGTTCTGTATAAAAATGCAGGCATTTAATCCGAATGCCTCAAACCCAAACTTTGTAAACACAATGCAAATACGGATGTGGGAATACAGCATTTTTTCCCCCTTTATATCAGCCACAGAGTTCTCAGTTGCCTTTTGGTTTCTTCTATGATGTAAACTTTTTCTATGTTTTCCTCCATTCAGGTTCCCAAGAGGGCAGTAACATACTTGAGGATCTCTGAGCTTTGTGTATTTTGCTGTTTGTCATTGGTAGCCATTTCTGGATGAAAAATTGAGGGTTAAATACAGTCAAGTGAATCCATGTATCATCAGCTTCTTCAGATGGTTCAGGTTAATAAGCCTCTAACACATTTGAAAATTTAACTAAATTGTTTCATTTTTGAATCACATTATGTCTATCCTGCTACTTGCTTACACAGTTAATCATTCTTCCAAATTATTTTGTTGTTTCTAGTCAGGTTTTTAAAGAAGTAATATTTAAATCTTTGTTACATTGCCTGGCCCAGTTTGTTTCATCAGTAAAAAAAATTTCAAATAAGTTTTCCTTGTTAAGTCAAATGGTTAAAAAATAAACACTTTTATTCCCATGGGAATAATTTAAAGGCTGATTTTGACTCAAGTTTCATTAACTGTTGTCGTAATTTTGGATGACTTTTCAGATATGAGACTGCTCTGTAAAAGATGTTTGAAGTTTAATTGATGACACCATTCTTCAGGAGTCCATACAGAACCTGTAGTTGCCCTTTAAGTAATTTTATTGCCATAAGTGCATCTTCAATGACCTACTTCAAGGTGCAGATACAAATATATACACACATATAAGATTGTCACCTCATAATCACTGCTTTGAAGTGAATATTACTGTGTTACCTGGAAAATAAGAATCAAATGTCACACTAGCTCCTAAACTCAAATGTTACAGAACCGTAGTTTAACACTTGTTTTGCACATACATTTGCAAATCCTTTTTTTTAAAGGAATGGATACAATGGGACTTTATGCACTTAATGAAAAATTTTTTTTAGGTTTATATTTCAATAGCTGTACTTCTATTTACCTCATTCTTCAAAGCTGGATTTTATTCTACTACTATGGCAACTTTTGTTTTGTTTTGTTTTCTTCTTGAATGGTGAATGTCAACATAGCTCTAATTTCAGGGTGCCAGTGTTTAAAAGGAAGTGACACGCTTCAACAGCATGTCATTTTCTCATACATAATACAAAAAAATACAAGCCAAGACAAATACTAAAAGAAGTTAGAGCAATATGCTCAGCAAGAAATCAAACTACACTTACATTTTGTCTGGAAATTGGTATACAAGGCTACTTGTCAAATGCTGTGGTTTAGTTACCTTTCCATACCATACCATACCATAGGTTTGACTGTATGTAATTGATCTTTCTCCTGTCTTACAGCATGGAAAAGCCTGTAGAATAGTTGCATTTCTACCATTTCTACCATAAATTAGTGCTTTAGCCGATCTGGTTCCTATTGTTGATTTTAAAACGCTTCCAGTTGCCAACGTTTGTTTTGTATTACAGAAGTAATTTTGCACTATTCTTGCATTTTTAAATGTTGACAAGGTTTTGTGTTATCTGTTAAAATACTCAAAATACAGAAAAATTTATTTATCTCAGATCCAATGTGTTCCATTTAAATAAACTACTGAGTTACTCATCTGTGCTTAATTGCCAACTACTTCCTAGTCTAAACTGTAGGGGAGAACAATGTT
>VZTN01031869.1:52431-89599 GCA_013400515.1 Erpornis zantholeuca | reverse complement strand
GGAGAGTGAGGGCACCTGATTCCAAGAAAGGAAGGAAGGAAGGAAGGAAGGAAGGAAGGAAGGAAGGAAGGAAGGAAGGAAGGAAGGAAGGAAGGATAGATTAGTGCTGTGACTGCCTTGGGAGGTGATGCTGAAGGGACCTTTGCTGCTGTCTTACAGCAGCATACACAACTGTCTTCACAGTTTATGTGGAGAGGTTTAAGAGCCCACCCCAATTTCTGCTTTTAATCAGTTCTCGCTGACTGGGCAGAATACCCTCTCTTCTGGCAGGACCCAGAACCCATCAAAGCACAGGAACCCTCAACATCCAGGATCACCTGGAGCTTCCACATGTGATGTCTGCAGTCTTGGTTTCTCAAGATTAACAGACTCCTCCATCTGCCCCAAAATATATAAATGTACATAGGAACAAATGAAAATGTAAAAAATCAAAAATCCCCAGGTGTGAAGCTGGTGAAAAGGTCAACTGGCAGAAATTATCACTTGCCCACCAACATCTGATGGGTTTTATAGTGTTTTATAACTTTGCCATCAGTTCTCAAGTCATCTGATTCTATGTCTAAGTCAATTCAGCTTTATGTTTGCCAAAGCTTTCTTTGGCCTCTGTATTAGTGGATTCAGCAAATATTTGTTGAGGTGAAGTATTCATGATGAGTTCCCAATATTTTGTAAATATGCATTTTGAGAGCATGATCTTTCTTCACATGTATTCCTAAATTGACACTGTTCTTTTCCTCCCTTGTCTTCACAGATGTAAACCAGAGGGAATTTTTTTGTACTTTAAATTGGCCTATGCTCAAGCCCTCTGTTAAATCTCAATTTGAAAGTTTGCAGATTATCTTATAGATGCTTATAAGTGCAGGGAAGCTTGCTGTTTAGTTCCTTTGGTGCCAGCTTCATGCCAGCTGGTGGTTCAAACCAGATGGCTTAAAAATAGTCAGATTAAGATCTCTGGAAGTACTGTGTCACTACATCAGAAAGTAATTTAGTAAATATAGCACTTTAAGAACTTTGGGCTGCATGGTTTTCAACATGCTCATCCTACCTTCATGGAGAACCAAGTACTGAAGAATTGTGGCATCTCCTAAACTAGTTTAGGAAAACATTTTATCCCAGCCCTCAAAACCATACTTCTGTTCTTCTATCTCTTTGCAAATCTGAGTGATTCTGTGGATCCATGAACAGCACAGAGCAGCAGCTCAACCTCTCACCTAAAAACTTGCAGCCAGGATGAGCAAGTCTGTTTTCCCTGGGATCTGTGCAAACTCTGAACATCTTAATCCCCCCAGGGTAGCACTAGAATCTGAAACAAGGCAGTCCAACTTTGCTGGAAAATATGTGAAAATTGTTTTGAAAGAGCTTACAGATCCACCAGGAACACATACAGCTTCTTGCAAACATCTTTTTGTTCAAAACAGGGACAACAAATTTATTATTTAACCCAGTACGTAAAAAGGATTTAAGCTTTTTCTGGTGGGAGAAGTTCAAAACTATTGAAGGGTAATATGTCTATTCTTCTTGCAGGAAGCTCTTTGTCTGGGATTAAATAATCACTTTCAGGAAGACATATTTGTACCATTGTGATATCAGCTAAATATGCATGTGAATTTATTTATAAATATGTACACACATATTTGTATGTATTAGAGCACGTGTGTGAATATGCACACACATACATGTGGCTGTGCTTCAATAGGGATGTTTAAAAAATATACTGAGAGTGTGTAATGTGAAAAACGTTGTTCTAGAACAGACAGTTCTGACTGGGCAGCAGTGCTCAGTAGTTTCCTGCTGCCAAGTACCAGGGGGTGGAGCAAGAGGGATAGTTTTCATCTTGCTTCCATGATTCCCTTGTTCACAATACAATATTTGATTTACAAGGACAGGAATGGCTGCCAAAGCTTAGCTGGTTTTAACTGTGCTGATCTTAATTAAATACTATTAAACCATCAACTACTATCTAAATAAATCAACAGTAAGTGAAGTGTGCTGATAGCTGCAGATTGCAGTATTATGGTATGAACTCTTGGGTGATGCCAGTTCTGTAGTGAAGGTAAAACTTTGACTCTTCTCTATCTGCCAGGACCTACCTATTCCAGCACTGGTCTGTGCACTCCAGGTGCCTGGGAGTTGAAAGTGGTAATCTGGGTGGATGATCCAAAGCTGAACTTTAGCATAAATAAACACAAAGCATGTTGTTATCTGCTTCTCAGCTCCCATGGTCCAGTAAAATGCATTTCCCTTAATTATGCATGGTATCACAGCACAGATTTTGGCAAGAATGAACATTTGTTTTACAAAGCAGTTCGCCACCTGTCTCAGTGCAGCCAGTGAGTACCAGGGAATGGTGACTAGCAGGTCAAGGGAGGGGATTCTCCCCCTCTACTCCACTCTCATGAGACCCCACCTGGAGTGCTGCATCCATCTCTGGGCTTACCAACACAAGAGGGAAGTGGACCTTTTGAAGTGGGTCCAGAGTACAGCCCCGAAGATAATCAAAGCACTGGAGCATCTCTGCTATGAGGACAGGCTGAGAGAGCTGCAGTTGTTCAGCCTGGGGAAAAGAAGGCTCTGGGGACACCTCCTAGCAGCCTTCCTGCTAAAGGGTACAAGAGAGTGGAGAGGGACTGTTTACAAGGGCATGGAGTGATAGAACACTGAGTAATGCTATTAAGCTGAAGGAGTCAGGTTTACATCAGATGTTAGGAGGAAATTCTCCACTGTGAGGGTGGTGAGGCATTGGAATGGGCTGCCCAGAGAAGCTGTGGATACCCCATCCATGGAAGTGTTCAAGGCCGGGTTGGATGGGTCCCTGAGCAACCTGGTCTAGTGGAAGGTGCCCCTGCCCGTGGCAGAGGGGTTTGATGCAAGATGATCTTTGTGGTCCCTTCCAACCCAAAACATTTTATGATTCTATGAAGTCAGCTAAAACTGCTCAATGCCAAAGTGTTTTCCAGAATAAAAATAAGAAGGGTTATTGTCCTGGGAGGTACGAGCGAGAAACCCCTATGTCCACAGACCCAAAAAAAGATAGGTACCTATTTCATTTTGTATGTCGCCTTTTTTATTACATTATGCAGCAGAAATATTTTTATTGCAACTGGAGCTTCATGACTCTGGGATATTTCAAAGCACATGAGGTAAATGGAACTAAATTAAACTTCTGCTGAAGAGGGAAAAAAGGGGTGGTAGATCATAATTCAAAATTATAACATCTAGTTCTAATCTTCAAAATAAAAAAAAACAGAAAATTAACTTCATTTATTTTCCATTCATACAATGGAAAATAGTAGGGGAAAAATTAAAATGGACCACCAGTGGTAAAGCAGATAACATTCTGCAGCTTACTGTGCAGGTTTTAATGTGTATGGCTAGCACTGTAAAGTGTTGAAGTATGTGTAAATTCAAACATTTGTTATCCAGGAAAATTCTGCAGTGCTCCTTGCATTGCAAGAGACACTTAAGTAAGGCTCAATTCCATAAGTTTGTGTTTTCTGGGAGTGGGGATGCTTTGAGGGCTGACAAAAGCTTTTCATTGTATATCAGATTTTGCATCTCCTGTAGGAATGCCCTCACTAAAATGCTACATTTTTTAATTTTGAAAGAATAACAATAAAATCCAAATTTTGCCCATCAGTGAAAGTAAGTGCATTCCAATAATGGAAAACACATAGCTCCCAATACTTGGGCACCCAGCCAGCCCAGCTTGGTATTAGTCATACATATTCACTAATTCTCATTTAGAGATGAGTCAGTTGATGTTAGCAGTGTAAGTGCGCACAGAATGTGCACACATTCAGCTGTAAAGGGAAAAACAACACCAGTTTGGGGATTTCATGTGCACTGGGAATACTGGATGAGCGCTCATCCCTTGGCCACTGGCATGCATGCATCTACTGAAATCTGAGGCTGCAGCTGGGTGAGGAGTGCTGAACTGGATTCCCTTATGCCCTGCACTCTCCTGGCACAGCCAGATCTGCTGTCCTTTGGGTCAGAATGCCAATTTTACCTATTTTCCCAGGCCTTTTCTGGACTGGAGGGAGCCAGTTGGGTGGGAGTGGGCAAAAAGTTGAGTTAAATCACAGAGACACTCCTTTAGAAAGCTGATTTACATGTTTGACATGTGACTACAGAGACTAATTTATTTTAAATGACTCAAATTAAAAGGCTAAAAGCTACTTACTTGCTGCATTGTTAGTGATAGTAAGCCTGAGGGAATTTGTTGTAAGAATTATGCTGGGAGTTTCAGTACTCTGACTGTTTTAACTTTTGCAACTTTATGGAGAAAAGTTCTCATATACTGGGATCTTTTCAAATATTAATGGAAAATTTAACATGTGCTATTGAAAGAGATTTCTTTTGAAATATTAGGGGTTTTCCCAATCTTCAGTTTAAAAAAATATAATTTATGCTATTATATGGAATTTTAAACGCAAGATGGAGATCTAAAGCAGTCATATTGACAACTGGGAAAGAAAAGAGAGATCTCACAGAAAGTATCTGTAGATTAAACAGAAAAAGATACAAAGAAAGAAAGTTTTTTGGTGAACTGAGCCCATTCCCCACTGAGGGGGAATATGCTCCTCTGACCCACCTACCTGGAATCTCATCTGAACCTACTGAGCTGTGCATGGGTAATGAGATAGCATGGAGAGTATGCATCATTAATTTTTAAGAGAGCTACTGTTAGAAGAAAATGATCAGACTTTGTGAAGAGTGTAATAGACCTGTCAGGACCACATTTTAACGCCAGAACATTTTTATTTTCATGTCTCCAAAGAGTCAGTATCTGTTTAGGTTACAGCAACACTCATTTATTGTGCAGTTCCACACAGTACCCAGGGGAAATTTGATGTAAAGTTTAGCTCCTTCAGATCAACTGCACGTGCCTGCTACTGCATAATCAGGGCAAGTATTTTAGAATAATTCAGAATGAGAACAGTAGCCTTTTAACATGTTCATAACCAAAAAAAAAAAAAAAAGTTAGCATAGAGTGCACCAGAGAATTTTTTTATTTTTGTGAACTTAGGATAAAACACTTATTCAGCAACTCACTATTTTATTAAGATATTATATATTGCATTGTCATTTTCAGATATAACAGTCACATAAGGTCAGAAGGTCTGTAAAAATTTAAGACTCACATAGCATCTCTGGATGTGGCACTTGCAGTTCTGATGAACTTATATTCAAGCAGGACAGATACATTTTTGGAGGCACAGACTTTGGACAGGAACAGAGAGCTGGTGAGTATCAAAATTTACAACTGGTTCTATGTCACAGTTCTCACTGAGCTCTTTGCACATTCAATCATGTCTCCTTTTATGATTATGGTGGTACTTCTATTAAAGGTAATTAATCAATCATACTGAATTCTGTGTAACTTTTGTCTCTCCCCTCTCCCACAAGTTTATGCTTGCTCAGTCCAAAAGTGCAGTTCTCTGCCTCAATCCAAATGAGGGTCTTCCCACCTCTCCCTCATGAGCTACAACCAACTTAGAACTACAGTGTGAATAATGCATTTTTGGGAATGCTCTACAGAAAGTAATTAATGGGACTGGGCTTTCATTCCTAGTGAATCATGTTTGGGCCAGTAACAATTTTCATGTGGTTTAGGTTGCTCAATCTTGCTTAATAAAACAGATGTGATTAAATGCATTCAGAGTGTCCAAGCCAGGTGTCTTTTGAAAAGGAAATCTAAAAAGAATTGAAATAAGCTCTATTTTTCCCAGTTTTTGTCTTTTGAGATTGAGGTATTTTGTTCATCACCAAACACATTAGATTTCTTTTACCTTTTCCTTCTAATGTTTATTCCTGGAGGGAAAAAATATTTTGACTTAAAACTGTGAGCATAGGTATTCAGCTCATGTATTTGCTTGTGTGTTTGTTCATGTCTTTTTTATCCTTGGTCTTTTTTCACCAACTTCTACTGCTTCTTGCTTGTGCTTACAATGTGTTATCTCACAAGGCTCCAAACTCCCATTTGTGATGACATTTTGCTGCTTGCTGCTTTTCCTCCTGTTCTGTTCCCAAGTGGGTCACCCACAACTGCAGTTCCTAGGGATGTCCCTGCTCAAGGCATCTCTGTGCCCACCCCAGTGTGTCTCTGTGCCCGGCCCAGGGTGTCTCTGTGCCTGCCCCAGGGGGTCTCTGTGCCTGCCAGCATCTCTCTGGCCAGGAGCATCAGCCCAGCTACTTTGTACCAGGACCATCATCGCCTGTGGGCACACATCCCTGGGATGGCAGGGCTCTCAGGCAGTATGACACCGCTGCAGCCCGGGTCGGACAGCAGGACCCAACCTTCTGTGCCTCGGACTCTCCCTGTACACAGTATCAGAGAAGATCTTAACATAAATTGTCTTTGTTTGAATGCAAACTCTTTGCTCTAAGGTGCTGATCCTGCTTGGTACCAAGGCCCTGGCCAGCCAGATGCCTCCCGTAATGCCCTCATACCCATCCCTCCATTTCCCTATCCCAGGCTCAAAGTGATTATGCAGTTTGGCTTATGGTGCTGCATGATTTTTATGGACATGATTCCCTCCTGGGCCAGGGAGGGCCCAGGACCAGCTAATTCTGTCTGTGAGTACATGCCAGAAATCTATTTCTGACCAGCCCAGTGCATCCTAGAAAACCAGACAGCAGTTTGCTCTCTCCCACAGTCCTGCTCCAGTCTGATGTTTTCTTAGTTTACCAGACAGAAATCTCTGTCACTAATCAGTGTTTTTCTTAGTCCTGCCTTGGCTCCCACAACTCTATCTGTCCAAACACAGATCCAGGGAGGACCAAGAAGTTTTCCAGTTTTTCACTCTTTCAACATTTACTTTGAAGAGATCTTTGAAAGAGAGACCTTGAGACATGCCTTTTAGGGCAGTAATTTTTCCAGCATGCAAGATTGAGGGACTGTGCTGCTGATTTCAGACAGATGATGTTCTTCCCCTGACTGCACCACTACCATTCTTCCAGTTCTTACAGGCTTTCATGCCCAATGATCCGCGATCACTGCCAAAAAGTATGTTTCTCCAGTTGTGTATCTGGATATCTGGAAACTCACCCAAGATGAGGTGAATTCCAGCACAACTTCCCCATCTCTGCCAGAGCTACAAGTGACACAGAAATCATCTAACAGTAAGGTTTGTGGTGGCTGTGCTGATTGCACAACTTGGTTGCCATTAGGCAGTACCAGACCTGCCCAATGAGCAGGTGCACAGAGGGCATAAAAGCTTAGAAATCCCAGAGGAGCTGGATCCATGACTGACACTCATGGGTAGCCCTGCAAGCAGCTAGTTTTCCATATGTAAGACTTGGCCCCTATTTTTAGTAATTGGAGAGTACATTTCATTGCTTCAAGTTTGTGATTAAATGGGGAAGTAAATTCTCATGCTGCTTTGTCTCTCATGTAGCATGGCTACATCAAAACTAAAATAAATGACCTTAGAAAGGAGAATTTTATGCCACAAAAATATCCTTACAGTATGTATGGAAAGCATGTGAATATTTCTGAAATATGATCAAAACAAACCCCAGATGACTGTAAGAGGTTGAAGGAACATTCTCTTTCCTTTATTCAACCCAACCAGAATTTAAATCTGCTGCAGGCGGTCTTTAGACATAGCACTTAATGCAATACCAGAGTATCCTGCAGAAAAGGTACAGCACATTAATGTGTGTGGACTGTCTTTGATTTCCTTCAGCTCTGTGAAAAGGCTTAATTGGACAACTGTTGCAGGGTGAGGTTGGTGCTAAAGTGCTGCAACGTTCCCAGGAGTGTCTCTTAAGAAGCTGCTTTGGTGGGTGCCACATGCACACACATGAACACACACACACCGGATAGCAGACGCAGGTGTCAGCAACAAAGAGGTGGGAAGGGTCCTTGTCTGGAGTTCCATGCGGAAGTTTATACAGCCACACTTGGGAGGGAGTCCAGGGACAAAGATAGAGAACAGCGGTGGGACCAGGGGGCAGTAGAGGCAGAGAGAGCATCAGGGACCAATAATCAGAGGGCCAGGGGATGGTACATAGGCGGGACTAGGGCAAGGGAACCAGTAGGGAAGCTGTGAGGGAGTGGCTGAGGAACAAGGGGCAATGGTGCAGCAGGGAGGGGAGAAGATTCTAGGATTGAGACATATAAAGTTGAAAAGAGGTGGAGAGCCAACAGGCCAACCAGGGGTACATTTGAATAGTGTAACAAGGGATCCTGGAAGAGGCCTTTTGTGTCACCCTAACCTAAAGCTGGTTTCAAGGGCCAACCTCCCAAGGGGCTCAGGTGTCATCTTGAGCAGGAGGCTTATTTGCCTCCCCAGATGACTGCACTAATAGTGATTGTGTAACTGATTCATTCACGACAATTAATTAAGTGCTGTGTTGTTCTTCTATGGTGAAGAGCAATGACAAGAAGTCAGGTTATTGAATCAGTTATTAGAATAAATTTTGGCTGGTTTGGTTTGTAGGTGTCTTTGAGACTGGGATTAGAAAGATGACAATAATGTTCAAGAGTAATTCTTGGGAGGCTGTTTGGAGGCTTTTTTTGAATATTTTTCCTTTTCCTGCTTTTTCCCCTGGGCTTTGCCTGGTTTGACATCTTCATGGGCTTTGAGGTTGGCGGATTGTCTCAGGCTGTCAGTCTGTGCTTATCTTGCTATCCTTCCCAACCCAGCCTGTAAGCCCAGGCCCAATGGATCCACCCCAGAACAGTGGCAGTAACAGAGGGCGAGACATCGACAGCTCTTGAATTTCAGGGGACTGTGAAATGGAAATATTTCAATCAAAGTAGTAAAGCATGTTTTAGCATTGAGAGCAAAACTTGCATCAGTTCCAACAGATGCAGGCATAGATTTTTGAATTCTGCTCTCTGCTGTCTCTTTATTAGTTTTGAGTAATTCCTAGTTGTTTTGGGTATCTGAGGACTCAGTTTCTCTGTCCATCTTGAGTTCAGGGTAGAGTTTGCAGAGAAGAAACAGCTTTCTAATGAAATATCGTTATTGAATGCTATGGCTGAATCTTTAAGGGTTTTTTGGGGTTTTTTTGCATGAGTTTTGTTAGAGCTAGGTGAGGCTTTGAGTTGTATTTCATTTTCTTTAGTCAGCCAGACTGTCATCTGGAATTTCTTTTGAGTTTTCAGTACCATTCTGGCCTACTCCTTAGGTAGTGGATTTCTATAACTTCATAAACAGACACTCAAGGTAGAAAAGAATGCAGATGTTCATTATACAAAGCAGAAGAACAAATACAAAGGTTTTTTTTTATTTTGTCAGTTCTCAATAATACCTACCTAGAGAAATATTAAAATAAAACCATATGCTTATAGAGCACTCTGTTCCTTTTAAAATGCTGTATCAAACACCAATTTGCTGTGGATTTTTTAAATTTCAATTCATTTCAATAAATATGCAAAGAGTTATTTAATTAAAAATGACAACGACCATTCTTGCAGAGCATTTTGTTTGAGCAGATGTAGCGTGCCAATGCCTGACCCTGCCTTACCCAAAGCTGTCTTACATCATGAGAAAGACACTGGAAAAATAAGTGGCTGGAATCCAGCATCAGGCAGACTTAACTGAGAAACAAGCGAGAGTGATTAGCCACTGGAACAAACCAGGAAGAGAAGTGAAGGGCTTTCCATGTCTGGATGTCTTCAAATCAACAACCAAATCTCACATGGAAGAAATGACTAATCAAACAAACAATTTTGGGGCTCAACAAAGGGTAACTGTATGAAAGCCTGTGATCTACAGAAGATTACAGTATTTAACAATTCCTTCTGGATTTAAGCCTGAGTTCGGGGCAAGTTAAAATACTGATAACATGAGTGTGACTTTCTGAACCCTGAATTCTCTTTTGCAGATCTTTTTCTTCAAGTCTGCCAAACTCCAAACATCCAACTATTCTGTGAGTATGGAAATAATTTTGAAAAAGCCCAGTTTTGAAAAGTTGCCAAGAAAATCATAGGCCCACATGTTACAATAGACATCTATAGGTGAAAACTCCTCACAGCAGAGATAAGCTGTTTTTCATCCTGATGGGCCATCAAGGAGCCCAACTGAAATATGGTCTGCTCACATCTTTGGCCCAGAAACCCTCTTGGTGACCTCAAATGTCAGACTGAGATAATTCCATTACTCAGTAAGTTGGTCTGGATGGACATCAAATGCAAATGTTGCCAGGATTTGATTGTCTTCATGACTGACAAGTCTAAGGACAGAAAAATTGATTGAGCAAACTGACTTGTAAGCCATAACCAGTTCTCCCAATCACATTTTTAAGCATTGACTTGTCTGATAAAGCTTTTTATCATTTGATAAAACTGAGGTGGCAGGGTTTAAGGTGCAAGAACAGGTTATGATATGGGAAACAATTCCATGCACTTTTTTCATTAGATGCTGGGGTGGTGGAGTTTCCACTCTGAGCCCGGTCAATAGACACACCTCAGGATTCCCCTGAGAGTCCTGCAGTGAGTGTAGGGAGCACAAGTAATCCAATCACCCTTCCATGGGAATAGCTTGGATAGCGAGCATAAGGTCAGTATTTAAAATACCCATATGAACTGTGGCACATCTTCTGTCCATACCTAAGAAATTAATAGTAATTAGAGGAGGAAGAATTCAGTGGCTCTTCCCTTTGCAATAAATTATAATCTGTGAGATATTAAAAGAGCTTCATCTCTTTCAACTGATTTTTGTACTATTTCTCTTGCAAAATAAGTAGATACAAGCTTTAATTTCAGGCTAGCACTCTAGCCAGTGGGGTTTTGGTTCTTTTCAAAATTAGAAAAATTTGTTCCTTTGCTGAGTGGATTCCTGTGATCTAAAGCTGCAGTGCCTGTTACCAGTATGCAGCTGCTTGCTTCAAATCGCTAACTTCTGAAACACTTTCTCAAGTATTCCTGAAATAGAATATTTCATGTGGAAATAAATGAGTTTGTGAAACTCTTTTAATTATTTTACTTCAGTAAAAAGATTAAAATCTAAGACTTTCTCGCTCCACATCCATGTTGTAATTCAGAAAATATAAAAGAGATTAATCATTTTCAAATGCCAAATACAGAACAAAGTCTATTTTTTCCTTTCCCCCACACAATCTGAAAGCCATCAAACTCCCCCACCCACCTACTGTGCATATGAGTTGAACATT
Source organism: Erpornis zantholeuca (assembly GCA_013400515.1). Classification (NCBI taxonomy): domain Eukaryota; kingdom Metazoa; phylum Chordata; class Aves; order Passeriformes; family Timaliidae; genus Erpornis; species Erpornis zantholeuca. The sequence goes on along the minus strand of VZTN01031869.1, from coordinate 78,472 downwards.
GTCAAGTACAAATTAAGGATCTGATCTAGCAATTGCTTCCCAATTGCTAGATCTTACAGCAATCTGCGCCGCGCTGGGGAAGTCACAGGCTCAATTCAAAGCCTGCAGAGCACTTCCTGAGTACACGGGGGATCAGGCATCTCAGAGGAATAAAAAGGCTCTGAATATGCAATTATGGGCCATATCTAATTGTGTGTCTAAATATATATATATTTTGCTGTCTCAATTGTAGAAAAATTTAGTATCATAAGATAGTACAATACGACAGCCTGATGTGTTTTTGGAGGGGAGGGTGTATTTGTCTCGAGGGGTTGTTTCAGAATCAGGTTGGTGAGCAACTAGACATCAAGATTTGCGTTCATATGGTCTTGCAGTGCTATTTATTCCCGGTGCCCTGATGCCAAGGAAGCTGTTCACTGGGAATACATTAGGGAACAAGGGCTTGTATGTAGCCTAGGCTACAGCTGGTGAATGCCACGCCACTCACTGCAGAGCCATGAAAACCTTGATTGCAGTTTGGATCGCTGTAATTAGCACTTTGTATTTGCACTATGCATTTTAAATCAGGTGCGCATTAATGCATCAGTTATCAAGAATGAGCAGCACAGAGCAGTCGAGATTTTTCTAAAGACTTATTCAAAGCTAGATGATTTTTAATGTGTGTGATTAGTTGCAACCAAAATTACAGTAATAAATAAAATTATATACAAAACAGAATAGGAGGCTTTTACATAAGAATGAGGTACAACAAATGCCAAATTGATTTTTAATGCTGGTTCAAATAAAATGTTTATAGGAATTATTTATGCTTTGATCTCAGTACTGAAAAATGTGAAGATTTTGTTTATTAAAAATATTTTAAAGCTACTAAACTATCTTTTAATATAAGGCATAAAAGTATTTGTAAATACCTTAAAGGGTGACACTAAAATTGGGAGTTTGTTTTGTGCAGCATAGTGATGTGATTCGCAGCAACAGAGGAATCCCAAAAGCTATGGGGAGTTCTTTATTTCAAAGCTGCCCTTTGCTCAAAGTTTCCAGTTCCCAAATATTGGGTCTGTTATCTGAAAACCATTATTTGAGTTGTGACTTCTACAGTGCCAGTTTTGCAAAAGGGTTTTGGAAACTGTGGGGAGCTGCTTTGAGGCAGCTCACAAATTGGGGCTGTTCTGAGGTATCAAAATTTTGGCATTGCAGGACTGCTCGTTTTTTGCTGAGAAGCCACAGATCAACAGATTCTAGACATTAAGCATGGACGGTATCTTGGAAAACAAACATGCACTAGTTCCATGCCATTTTTGTGTTCCTGTGGACATTTCTCAAAGCAGATACCTTTATTCTTTAATTATTCGGTATTTCTCATTCTTTTAAAAGTTGCTAAAACATTCCCAAGCAGCTGGCTGTGGACACTTTACATTAGAAATAATACTGAAGCACCCTTGAATCCAATCCTAATGAGCACTGCACTTCTCTAGAGCAATTTATCCCCCAAGTCTTCTTCAGGGTCCAATTGACTGTTTTCTGTTTTCCCTGGCTCTGCTCCACACCTTGGAGTAATTTCTGTCACCAACTCTCTCAGTGGCTTCACTCTGAACAGTTTTTCTGCTCAGAGTCAAATTTTTCCTGTGTCTCTCAGGCATTCTGGGTTTCCTAATGGAATTAGCCTGTGCCCCCCAGCTGTAATTTAACTGATAGGAAAATGCATTTCTTTTCTCCATGTTTTGAATTTGGTGTTTATTCACCTGTTTCTCTGTTTGTGCCTGTTGCATATCTGTTTCAACACATTTCATCACCTGCTTCCTTCTGGAACACTGCCAAATGCCACCTCACCTTTCCAGCCTGCAAAGGAAAGGAAATGAGCTTGCACTGAGCCTGCTCATGACCCCAGGGAGGCTGCCCTGGGTGCCTGAGCCACCCTGCCTACCTCACCTCCAGTCTCTGCAGGTCTAGTGGGGCTTTGCTGCCACTCCTGTTCCCCCTTCCAGAAGGAGTAGAGACAGGCCCAGACATCTCCGTGGAGATCCCCACCACCTGATTTCTTTCTCTGAGTGCTGCAGACCACGGCGATGGTTGGTGCTTTAGAGCTGTCAATGCCAGCACTACCTTGGGCTCCTGGGTGCTTTGCTGGGCAGGCAGGATGCCGGCCCAGGTTGCCAATGCAAGGCATGGTAATGCTGGCAGCTTCAGGGTGAAGATGCTTTCCCAAAGATCAGGGATACCTTTCTTCCTGTATTTTCTGTAGGCTATTTTTGGTTTGATTTTTAGGGAAGGCAAAACCCTCAAGGCATTTGCGTTAGGTGTCACCTGCACATTTCTCATTAATAAAAATTAATTTACTTTTCTGCCCTGAGGTAACCAGTAACAAATATGAGGTAGTGCATAACAAATGCATGTCTCAGAGCATAACTTGACTGTGTAATTTCACTTGCAACACTAGACGAGAAGTTAGTCTGTCACTACAACCATGCCAGATTGCAACCAGTGAGGATCTGACTGCTAATTTTTCTCTCCCAGCAGTCTGTACTATTTTGCAAAGAAGTTTTCTTTAATGAAAATTCTGTTAACATTATTCTCTTTCACTCCCATTACCTAAGAAGGCTCTATTGACTTTATTAAAAAATAGTTTTTCAAATACACTTATTCTGACACTTTCTTGTTCTGATGACCAGAAAATCTCTGAATAACGTGAGAAGAATAAAAATATGCTGCCTTTTTTTTTTTCCCCATAAGGAACATACTGTAAAAGATACTTACCAGTTTCACCAGAACTGTTTTCGTGAGAGCATTTCTGGCTTTCCTGAGAGCAGGGCTGTTAGACAACTATCTTGTCTGACTCAAGAGTTGCTGATATATCTTATTTGATAACTGATGCAACTGTACAGCCTGCTTAAAATGTTTAGCACCGGGTCCTCAGGCTGTGTAAAAAGCCCCAGCTCCATTAACCTCACTGGAGAAGCTATTTATACTAGCTGGCACAGTGGGAAATGCAGCTATTGTCCATGGAGGGAAGGGGATAGGAAATGCTGGACAGACAGCCACTAACAAATAGATTATTTCTGACAACAGAAGAGGAGCAGAGTGGAATTCCCCTCACTTTTTCAATACTGCTATTAAATGCTGATCCACTAATTAATGCCACAAATCTTTTTCCTCCTACAAGCAGCAGGCTTGCATACTCACAATTTCCGAGGGGCCTTCCAAGGAAAGTCTTTAAGTAACTCTCAGATATTTGCAGCAAAATTACACCAAAGATCCTTAAGTATTCATCCTTGATGTTAAAAAGTCAAAATGCTGTTGTCAAAGGTAGCAAAACAGCTTGTAGCAGAATTCCTGGGAAGTCTGTGCACCTGCTGAAGAGAGTTTGATAGGCTTCTGTGCTGCGGCCACTCCAAGTTCTGATTCAAGACAATAAAGCCCCAGGGTGCCCCAGAGATTCAGCAATTCATGCCAGCAATTTCCAGCTGCTGACTTAGTGGATGAAAATATCCCTAATTCTCAGCAACAAGGCTTTGCTCACTCCCTGAGCATACTGATTCAGAAGAGCCAGGTTTGTTTTCCCTTTTAGCAGACACCATTCTCTGTTTCCTCCAGCAAGCAGCAAAGAACACGTTGCTGATTAGAAAAAAAGGGAGTTTATTGCCCCCTCTTCAGATCTGCTAGCTTATGACAAGTTATCCTTAAACTTTATCCTCTCTGGCATTCTGATGAACGACCTTGATGGTTTTTTGGCAGTCCAAGCTGCCCTCTCACTGCAATGGAAGGATGAAGGCAAGGCAGGAGCATCTGTGACTACATATGAATGCCCTTGCAGCTTCAAGCAGAGGAGGAATCCCAACCTGCCTGAGCTTGTTCCTACTTAGAGACCCATGGGATGCAGTCAGTCCTCTCCTTCACCTCATATGGGTCAGATTTATGAAGTATTAGTGGTTTTGCAGCCTTGCAAGGGGTCAATTTCAAGGTCTCCAGCACTGTTTTATTAGTGAAAACCTAAATGGTAGAAAACTGCTAATTAGGAGATCTTAGCACCCCTCGAATTAATCTTCAGATCTGTTGTAGGTTATGTATGAGGGACTATTGTTTCATACCATTATAACTTAATGAGGAGTATGTTATTAGTGACAATGAACTCTTTGTGGTTTATGGTTTACTGAAGAATATTTTTTAAAAGAAGACTTTGTGCTCTCAGGGCAATTTGTGTTGGAACATGAGTGTCTATAAACTGCAGGTGTCTCATTAAATTCTGCTGGTGATTAGAAGAAGCAGCCATGTGCAGAGATCTTCATCAGGGGCTCCATGATTTGTGTTGTCATGCTCAGTTTTTCCCTAATAGCTACACATTACTTAGCATTGATGCTCAGCTGCTGTGAGCAGAGCTCTGCAAAAATAGTTGGTTTCCATTCAGAAGCAAATGGCATTGAGCCAGGTATTGATTTATAGACTGACACATCCTCCTTTAAAGTGGCTGTGAGAACATTGGCTACTTACCTGTTACCTTTCTCTAGAAGTATGTTAAAAATAATTTTCCACTTGATAAACAGAAGCACAGAGTGTGATATTTGTACTGGTTATTTTTATGGAGAGCTCTGAAAAGGGCTGCTTTATACAATTGCAGTTGAGAGAGAAGGATTGAGAAAGTTTGTCAGTATTCCCAGTTCTGGTTAAATGGTTTGGCCTGAAGGCAAGATGGATACGTGCCCATTTCTTCCCAGCATCGACATGTGTTTGAAAACAGCTACTTGGCATAATGTTATAAAAAAACCAACACTAAACACAAAACAACAACCCTTTTGTATCTGCAACATATAGTGCATCTTGGGGGAAAAAGGCAATAATATTCAAGATTATAACAATAATGATACATTATTTAGAATTTGATTATGTCTTATTCATCTTAAAAGACATTTATTTTCTATTCCTACCAAATTTATTTTAAAATTCTCTGCTAGTAATGTGACAGCTACTTTTAAAACTTTTTTCCCTCTAGTGCTTGGCTGGTCTTTTTTTTGTTCTTAATCTTGCAGTTGTGCCTGGGAAAAAGGAGGAGTACTAGGTTTTTCTCAGCACTGAAGTTGTGTTTGGGAGAGAGAATCTAAGCTGCACAAAAAAAAAATTATACCAAGCTTTTTGGCATGATTCTAATTTTTTCTCATGTTGAGGTCTTACAGTGGACAGAGATTATACTGATATCAGCTCCCAGCTCTGAAGGGACAGTGAGATCCAAACATGAATGCAAACTCAGGCATTGTTTATTACCCTGGTCCTGTCCAGCCCCTGGCACAGTGAGGCCCTTATCCACTTGGCCTCGGACAGATACAAAAATATTTAAACCATGATCATATTTTCCTAGAAGTTCAGATGGAGATTGTTTTGGGATCCAAGGATTTTTCAGAGGATTCATCCTATTAGCAATGCAACTCTGCTGTTCCTTGGCATTCACAAAACCCTTTTTCTTCCCATTCCTCCACTTCCTCAGCTAGCCTGAGTTGGCTTTGGCTAGGCCAGAGTGTGAAATCTCTGCTTCAGCTGAGGGTAGGAAGATGCCTGCAGACTGGATGGGCCACCTGTTAGATGGAGATCAAACACATGCTTTTGGCTTCTTCACATGAGTAAGAGCCACTGTTAAAAGAAACATTTAGGTATTTTGAGTAATGGTTTTAAAAGGCCATTATCTATCTCTGATTTTTAAACTGTGGTTGATATTTTTGAAAGGCTCCATGCTGGCACTGAGACATAAAGGCCAGCTAGTCCAAGCTCTTGTTCAAATGTGGACCAGTTAGACTGGATTTCTTTGGGTTTTGTCCTGTCAAGCTTGAATATATCCGAGGACATACACTCTGCCACCTTTTTGGAAGACTCTTACAGTGCTTGACTCTTTTCACTGTATAAAACCTTTTCTTTATACTGCATTGGAATTTCCTGTGTTCTTGCTTGTGCCTCTTGTCTCCTGTCCTGCCATCGTGCACACATGAGGGGAGTTTGGCTTCCTCTCCTGTACATGCCCCCATTAGCTGTACACAGGAGTCACTGCTTAAAGCTAAACGAGCCCAATCCTCTCAGCCTCTTCTTAAAACAATCCTCCCTGTTCCTATGCAAGAGAGGGGATGAGAGGTTTTTGTAGGGCTTCCTTCTTCTAATGAAAAGCCACTGTTACCTTCTGCTTTTAATAGCAAGCACTTCATAGTACCAGAAGTGTCTGCAGAGATCCATATAAGCACCCTTTAAAAGCCCATACCTATTGATTTGGCATTGCTCTAACTCTGCTCTGCTTTCCAGCATCTTTGCAGCCTGAGAATACTCAGTCAGAGCAGCCAGTTTAAATATTTATAGCCATGTCGGTGCACATTCCAGCTACCAGCTACCAGCTACCAGCTACCAGCTACCAGCTACCATCCAAATGCCCAGACAGGTGTGTGTGCCTGCTTTTAAATCCCTGTTGCTTACAGAGATTGCATCTGACCTGGCTGACAGCTTTGTGAACTCCTGGACTAAAAACTAGACACAGCCTTGATGTGCTTTTTCATCTATAATATAAAGGATGGAGCCCAACAAGTTCTTTCTCTTCCTTTACACTTACAAAATGACTGCCTTATGTTGTAGTGATTATTCAGACAATTCTTCTCAGTTTATCTCATGGAAAAGTAGATAGTATTAAATACACCCCCACAATTTTTTTTGCAGCAGTCTATGTTATGAGAGTAGGTCTTTCTCAGCAAATTTTGTGTAAAGGCTGTGGGATGGGGTGATATCAATAGACGAGAAACATTTATGGTGCCACATTTGTTTTGTGTTCTTTCACTGTCCTTGGCATGAACGTGGTGTTCCTCTGAAGTGCCAGTCTCATCATGGAAAAGGCTATTTCCTTCTTTTCTGCAGCCAGAAGAGAAGGATGGCAGGCAGTGGAGTGAGTTCCCACCACTGAGCTGGGACTGGGACAGGCCCCAGCTATGAAAGAGACCTTCCTGGTTTCTGGAGACTTCAGTACTGGGAATGGTGTTAAGACTCATCCTCCAGCACCCTATGGAGATCCATTGGAGAAGTCGTTTTTATTTCCCAGTGCACTCAAGGACTGGGAGAGTGAACACTTGTAACTCAATGCCAAATGGTCAGTGCTGTCAGAGGCCAAGATTCAGCCTTCAACCAGCAGGGCAGTCTGATCCATTGGCTCATTTTCCAGGTGCAGGAGAGAACAAGTCTCCTGAGCTGCATCCCCAAGCTTCTTGCCCTACCCTAGAACTAAGAGGAGGTGCCTGAAGTGAGAGCAGAGCCCAGCCTCAGAGCCAGGTGTCATTGGTGAGGCAGTGTGGAGGGATAGCAACAGGTTGTGCCACAGTCCTTGAGGAGCATCCCTGGATCATGTCAGAGTGGGTGAGCATCCCTGGATCGTGCCCAAGTGACCGCAGCCATCTGTTGGTCGTTCCACAGAGATTCCTGCTATAGAAAGGAAAAAAACACTGGGCTATGTTTAAACATCTGCATTCTCACTTCTATTAAATGAGTTTATTGCTCATGCTACTCCTACCTCTGTCCGTTTAAAATGCAAGGAGCTCCTGCTCTGCTGCTGGCATGAATCAAGAGCACACACTTAAATGCCACTGAATTATGCTGGTGTAAATCCAGCCTTAAAACATGCCAGTATCACATGTGACTTCATATTCAGGGGAAAACAAATGCAAAATGAATGAGGTGGGACTGAAGGTCTGTCTCTGCAGAGTCCCTTTCCAGGCTTTCCAGTGGAGCTTATCACTCTCCTGTCCAGCTCTTGGCTTCATTACTTCACTTTTGAAAGATATCTACTGAAATGACAATGGAAATTCAGGCAGTATACTTGTATGATCTAATGTCTCTTCAGTGATATTGCTTTGGCTAATATAATACTGTTTATCCAATATTTTCTAGGAGTTGGAGACGAGATTCTGATCCAAAAAATATAACTCTTTAATTACTTAAGAAAGCTCAGTGAAATCAATGGATAAAAATGCAAAACTTAATTAGGCATTCTGTTAATTTTTCATTATTTCTCTATACTGTGATGCTCATTCATGTTGCTAATTACTCTTGCATTTCCCCAATTTATATAGAATATAATATGAAAAATAAAACCCCAGGCGTTTATGATCTACCCACTGAGCATTTGTGACATGAAATTCCAATTCAACAAGGAATGCCTGAGTTATCTGTGTGCACACTGCCTTTACTCCACAAACAAAAGAATACAAAGACTGAAAGAAAGACCATGGCTATGACTTGCCAAGGGTTGGTTTGTGTTCTTCCATGCACTGGTCACAGTTTTTCCAAGAGTCCGATGTAGGCTGAATCTGTGTGAATGCACATTTGTTTGGCAAAGTACTTAAATGTGCATATATAATCTAGAATCAGATAGACAAATACTGGTATCATTACATTCAAAGAAATTCTGAACACTGGAGTAATTACTTGGGTATTTATTTAGCCATTCTTGGACATTTGATCCCATTAAATAGGCCCTGGTTCATGTAATAAATATTCAGCCACTGATAACTCCCTGCAAGACTAGAATGGTGCTTAACAACCCTTGTACAAGAGAAAAAACCCCCAGCCTTTTCCCAGCTATTCATTCTCTTGGGATAATGTAAAAAATCAATTTCCTAAGGACAAAGATACAACCTGAAATGTCTGACATAGAAATGGGAAAGAAGTAATTATCATACCTATGAAATTTGGAGTAGTAAACACATTGTGCTTTTTAAATTTTCTTTTGAACTTGAAAGAAGCAGAGGGCTTTGAATTATGCAAATACAGAGGAATGTTAGCTCATTAATGTACATGGGATATTGGTTGAAATATCTATTTTTCCAGCTACTTACATTTAACTTCCTCTTTAGAAATAAAAACTGACCTCTGTTCTTTCCTGCAGCTTTGCATGTCGTACCTTTAAGAGAATGAACCCATCCTGAACTCAAGGCAGTTTGTTCTTTTCCTGCTGTAGCATGAATCTTGGAGAGATTATAACCAATTTAAACAGGATGGGGGATTCTGTTTCTAGCTAGCTAGAAGCAAACTGCTAAGGAACCAGCAAGGGAAAATGAGAGGTATTCACAATAGTCTCCAGCTTGGATTACATGTATCTTGAAAGCACTAGCAGCAGATGCTTGTGGAAGTGATTATGCACTGGATCATACACACATCCTTCTGGCTGCCAACATCGCTTAGGCACATTTCGTAGCGTAGGAAAAATCCCCTCCAGTTTACAGGAGAAGGAGCTCAGTGCACACTGCAGAAGGCACCAAGAATCGTGGTGTTTAGAGGAGCTCAGCAATCGCTCTGCTGCTCCGGGGCCCAAGCCTGCAGGATCAAAACTTTACTCACAGGATTATGGATTGTAGCCTTTCAGGGATTTCAGCATTTTGCCATTCTTTAATTTACAGACATAATAACATTTTTAGTGAGAAAAACACTCCTTTCTCTCTTTTTGGCTGACATTGGCTATTGTTAATTAGGGCAGTTTTATGCATTTATGTAAATAGTAGTTCTAAAAGCTTTTTCTAAGTGATTTTATTCTGTCTAGCCTTTATGTTGCAGATGTCATTATACAGCTCCACAGTCTATTTGACAGATCCTTAGATGCATACAACAAATGGTTTTGGCGATGACTGCACTATATCCCTAGTGCTACTGTGTTCTTTTTTTGTAAGGAACTACAGTGGAAATGTTGGGATTTTTTTTTCCCAATCAATTCCTTGACATTCTCTGATTTTTCAGTATGGAGTCTCTTATCTCTTGGGTTCTGAGTTCAATTGTCCTGGATTTTCATTCTTCCAAGCATCTCATTCTTTCCCCTGCTAAGTGTTGCTGCCTTTTTTTCCCTACTGAAAGCCCAGTAGCCTTTCTCCTGATTTCCCTGAGGATCCAGGAAAGTGGCAGCAACTGAGGCTCCTGCTGAGTGACTCTGCTTATTGTATGGACTCACTACAGGCCAGCCCCAACAGAGAAATTTCATTTTTTCTCTGTACTAGGCTTCAGGGAGCATCTGCCAAAATAGCTAATCTGGTTGTTTGCATGCACTGATACTGGTTCTGGGTTGATTTTCTAGTTGACTCTCCAGGTGCACAGACTGACATTACAGCTACAAGGCTCCCATGTTACAGCCAGAAACTCATTAAAAGCGGTCATTTATCACCTTCCTGGCTGTTACATATGACAATATGATCTGCTAAAAGACAGGCAACCTGGTATGTGGCTTCTTAAACCTTTTATATATATATATATATATATATACACAAAAACAAATAGGGCAGCTTAGGTTCACTTCATAACAAAGGAAAAAATTATCAGTGAGGACTCCCTAACTTCTTCAAATATGGGATCCCATTTTTCACCTTTAGGAAGTTTTGTTCAGGCAATGTTCCTAATAAAAAAAAAAAAAAGCAAACCCTTCCCTCTCTTCTCTCCCAGTTCCAAATATCTGTTGTTATCTCTAGTGCTGCCTCCAGCAACGTATGTGAATGCTCTCAGTGAAGGGGGAGTCTGGGAAGTCACATTAGGGAACAGTAGTATCTGTAAGAACAACTCTGGCTATAGCAGTGACCTGCTTTTCTGGGCTAGTTACCATTAAGTCAACCTAAAAACAGAAGGGGGACCACATAAACCCTTTGGGGCAAGGAGCTTTGCTCTGTTTTACATCATCCTAGAGCAGGACTATTGCTTGCAGATGTTTTTTCCAGAGCTAAAGTGCCAGTTGGAGAAAATCAGAAGTAGTTCTGTGAAAATCTTGGGCACAGGGTTGAATTATCTTTCCTAAGGATTTCCTAAAGATGAAGTAGACCTCCAATTGGACTCACCTCTCATAAAATGTGGGAACAGACAGTGTATTTGGATTATTGCAGAGCTGAAGCACATGCTGCTAACTGAGATGCAAAGAATGAATAAACAATGACTTAATGCCATTCCTGTTTCACAGAGAGCCATAAATATGGGGTAGTAGTTGCTGACTAAGGCACTAATTCAGCAAGTGGTAGAAATTAATCAGGAGGTAATGCCACTTTTATAGGGCAAAAAGGATACAGGAGCAGACTGACAGTGCAAAGGGATGGGGCTGACATCAATTGAATGGGAACAGACATCTTGGACTAAAGTAGCTGTTCCCAGTGCAACCAAATGCAATTACTGAACCCATGTAAGTCATCTTTTATATGGACAGGATGAGCAGCAGGAAGAATCTTATGCAGTCTTTGCAAAGCTACAGTGCAGTAACTACCAAAGAAGAGTGCCAGTAGGAATATGCTCTGGAGACACCGGAAAGAGAGAGGAACCAAGCAGGAAGCATTGCAGCTCAAGTTAACAGCACGGCCAGTATGCAGAGGGCAGCAAATGTGCCTTCAAAGACTATATGTGGACCTTCTCTGCACTGGACCTGACCACTGTGGCTACATGGAAAAGTCTCTGCAAAAGATTTTGAGGTTTCATAAAATTTCTAATCTGAATCAGGATGAAAAGTAAACATCAAAAAAAAAAAAAAAAAGCTGAAGATACCAGCAAGCTTCACTGCATAGGTCAGACAAAACACTGGTTTTGAAACCGTGATTAATTTCAATCTTTGTCTCTTTGCTTTGCAAACATTTTCGGTTTGAATTAAGTAAAACTGAGAAAATATCTTGCCATTTTTTCCAGCTAGGAAGTGACACAAATAAGGATGTTAGCCATTTTCAAAATCAGCTTAAAAGCATTTTAAATGGATCACATATCGTAGCAAGCAGTGCCGGCAGCCTGGGTTCAGCAGCACCCGGGGCTCAACACCCATCTGTCCTGGCCCTGCCCTCTGCAGCACAGCACAGCTGGATGTCTCTTCATGCCAGGGCTGTTCCAGTGGGCAGTGCTGCCAAGGCAGCGTGAAAAGGGCTTCGTCAGAAAGGAGCACCAGGACTGGTTCTTCTTGTCAAACAGCTGTATAGATTTTTCCATCCAAAAAAATAGATATTTTCACCAAAAATGTGAGTGTAAAGCCATACAGGCTCAAATGACAGCTGTTTGCACTTGCCTCCTCAAGGTAAGTGGCAACTAAACCAGTCTTACCTTTTTATTTCTGCCTGAGGGAGATAAAGGCACAACTGCTGTTTTATTCCTGGTCATTGGTACCTGTGCTAATTAAATTACAGTATCCCATTTGCTTCACCAGTAGTACTTTCTCTCCTTTTCCCAGGATTTAGTGACTTTACAGAGCACACAGTGGGCTGTGAAGAATCTCAATTCTGTGAAGAATCTGTGTTCACAGAGCCTGTCAGATTCTCCTTGTCTCCTTGAAGGTGTGCACCAAAGCCTGCCTGGAGCTGGCTGCATCAGTGATAAGCAATCTCACAGCCCAGCCAAGGACAAACAATCCATTTGTGTTGCTCTTGAGAGGTTTCTGAGGATTATTTGTATCCTGAAAAGAAGTGAAACCTAATGTCCTGGGAAAGTGTGGTGTGGGGGGAGGAGGTCCCTGCCAGGTGGAGATGGCTGCAGCCAGGCCCTGAGGGGATTGGAGAAATCTGTCAAAGGCAGCTTCCCTTCCTATATCCTGCCAAGGAAAAAGGATCTTCTGAGCAGAATCACATTCCGCCAGCATTTGGCTGCCACCAGTTTTCATTTCACTATGTTTTTTCCACCTGTTTTTGAAGTGGAATATCCCACCCAACAGAAATTTCTCCTGTCTGAAATGCAAACCTGAAAATGGTGTGGGGCACCATGGGGGGAATATGACACTACTGCAAAGTGCCAAGAGTCTGTGTGATGCCTGCTTTTCCCTGAAGGTACCTGAGCTTGGGAAGGAGGAAACAATGGAATCATGGAAACAGAAGCACTGTGGTATATAAGATCTTCAGGTTCCCCAGCAGCATTTGGAATAAATATTGACCCCTTCCTGACCTAGAAAGGATCAGTGCCATCACCAGGGAGGGTGTGCTGGGAATATAGGATCATGCCAGTAGCATCATTTGCACAGCCAGAGATCTCTATGCCTTCCCTTCCCAGGGGAGCCCATAGATAATATAAGGGAGAGATATGTATCCTTGAGTCTCAGAAGGGGGGATTTGTTGGGAGTGAGTCACAAATGCAAACTGGTGATAACATAATCACATGACTTGGAAATAAAAGGTTACCTCAAGGCAGCATTGTCGATGTAACTTCATGTACATAACTCCTGACAGGCACTCACTCTTGCCTGTAGTTAAAAACCACATTTTGTGAAGTCTGAAGCTTTCCCAGATGATCTGTGCCATATCTTCACTGTTCCTTTCTATCAGAAGGCCTGTAAAAAATGTCTTACCTGTTTTTTTCCTTGCTACAGTTTAAGCTCATTGCTGGTCATATCCACCAAGGAAATCTGGACAGGGCAGTTAGTTCCCTCCTATTCTCTTTTTATCAGCCTCTTTCTGTTTTTGAAGAGAGTTATCATGTTTATCTTCAATCTCTTCTTCCTCAGACTAAATGCCCCTTTATTGAATCTTGCCTCATAAATCATGTTTCCACAAAGGGGGACATATTTTTTACTTTTTTTTCTATTTTTCCTTCATCTCCCTTCAGGTCTCTTTCCTTTTCTTCTCTCTATCTGATGCTTTACCTATCTCCACTCCTTTAACACCATCTGATGCTAACCTTAATTATTTTCTCCGTCTATTTCATGACTTTGTAACAGGGCTAATTCTGGAATCCATGTTTCTTCTTATTCTGTTTTGCCTTCCTGCTTTTGCAAAGGATGATCTTAAAGTATTGTAACATTGTCTGCCTGCCTGGTTAAAGGAGAAATGTGGACTGAGAGCAACTTTACCAGGCAGGAGCTCCTAAGCTTGTGCACCAGCTTAGCAGCAGCTTGTCCAGCCCAGGCAAGACAGCTGACCTTGCTCTTGCTATGAGTTTTTTGAGGGCTTGCATGGTTTTAAAAAATATGGTAGCTTATTGCAAGAAATATATATAAAACCCACTAAGCACCAGTCTGAAAACTTGAGCTAGGTTTTAAGGGATCAAAGTCTCCTAAGCAGATCCCATTTTTCTGGTAACAGGCAGTCTTTAGCTTTACTTTGAAGAACCACTTCAGAAATGGGAAGTTTATGTCTAATTAGCGCTCACAGGCTTCACAGCCCTCAAAAGGCTGAGGGACATAAAGACAGAGCAGATTACGTGTTGTTACATGTCTCACATCCACAGATTAGTACTGTCAGTCTTAACATTGAGTTCTTCCAAGCTGAGGGCCTCCATAGGCTGCAGGGTTTTTGATGTCCACCTGCCAAAACCAGATCACGGGGACATTGTACCTTGTTGGGCCTATGCTCATGTAGTGTCTCCTGAACCCGTGTTAGTTTCTCCAGCCACAGCTCTGCACATTTGAAAGGCAAAGTTAATGATTTTAAGTTAATCTAGAGATCTTTATTTATGTAACTGATTGCAAGACAATGGATTTGTACAAAAATTTTCCTTTTGTTCATTAAAAAAAGTATTGTAGAAGAAAACTCTGGGTCTGGATATCGTTCTGTGCAAAGGACAGATTGTTGACATTCCTGGGCAATTCTGCTCTCTGGCAAAGGAGTGCTTCTTATCAAGTGCTCTGATGTACAAGTGCCCGAGGGCTTGTTCACATGGGAAAATCCAGTAGCATTATTCATACCTTTTCACTGCAGAATATGAGTACCCACATGGGAACTCAGCAAGGGTATAATTATTGTGCTCTAGAAAAGTCCAAAGTACCTTTATATAATTTCTCCCCAAAAAGTTAGCAATGGCACAGGTAATGCAATGTCCCAGAGCAAATGCATTTGGGGACATCAGCAAGGACTGCTTTGTGCAAAAGCAACTCTTTGCTTGTGTGACAGCACATTTCCCTGTTTGAGATCCCCTCTTTTTTTCCACAAAGAACACTCTGTTTCTACTGTAAAAAAACCCCTCATTTGACAGAGGAACTAAAACAAACACCATGCATGTACTTATTCACACCCACCCACCCATTCTTTTAATTACTGATAGAGTTTTGCTGCACTTACATTTTTCTTCTGTAAATGCATCCTCTGAGCACCACACTGACAGATGCTATCTGAGCAGTGACTACAGCTCAGAAGGATGTGCTGAATGCTGATGGAGAGGGGTAGCGCTGGCTCAGGAAAACAAGCAAGAACAGAATCCAAGTAATGTAAAGCAATTTAACACTTGACAGGATATTAACAGGACGTGCTGCACCTGCAGCCATGAACTCCATTTGCATAGCAGAAAAGCAATCTCTGTGCTGTAAAAGTACAAGGTTAGGAGGGCTGGCAGAGAGACTGGGATGTGGCCTTTGCAGCTCTTCCTTTGGTGTCTACTCTGCCCCTTGCAGTTCTCGCTGAGTGACCCGAAGCAGGCGGTACAACTCGGAGAGAGATTTCAGAGTCCTCTGGTGCCCGGTGGCACCTGTGTGCCCTGGCTGAGCACACTCCTGCACGGCTTGCTGCAGCTGCAGCTGCAGGGGCAGGGAAACCAGTGGTGCTCTGAGACTCGGGGAAAACCAGCGACGGAATATTTTGTCACAAATTACCTGGGGAAAGGAAAAAGAGCAGACTGTTGTGTTTTAGAAGCTACCAATGCCCTGCTGCTCCCCTGGGACTGTAGCAAAATGTCACCTGAATCCAAAATGCCTTTAGTCATTCAAAGAGGGAGGTACAGAAAAGGAGCATCCAAAAAGGCTACACTCTAGCCAAGGGATGACCCTTCTTCTCAGGCTGGTCCTGCACTTCACACATCTTATGAGTGGCTGGGGCAGCTGGAGTTGTTCAGTCTGGGGAAGAGGGTGCTGAGAGAGGACTTTATTGCCCTCTTCAAGTACCTGAAAGGAGATTGTAGCCAGGTGAGAGTCTGCCTCTATTCCCAAGTGACAAGCGATACAAGGGGAAATGGCCTCCAGTTGTGCCGGGGGAGGTTTAGATTGGATATTAGGAAAAATATCTTTACCAAAATGGTTGTCAAGCATTGGAATAAGCTGCCCAGGGAATTAGACGAGTTGCCATCCCTGGAGGTATTTAAAAGATGTGTAGATGTGGCACTAGGGATGTTGGCAAAAGGCCAACAAGCTACACACCCCCAGCCTCTCTGTTGCACTAGTGCCTCCCACCAACACAAGCTGGGTGAGCTGCAAGACACCTCATCCCAGGGCCAAGAACCCCATGGACACCCCTTTCCACTACACCCACACACTACATCTGTACAGTGGAGAATCACAACCCCTACTTGGAGACCCCCAACTTTCACAGAATCATGGAATCACTAAGGTTAGGAAAGACTTTTAAGATCACTGAGTCCAAGTGTCAGTGCAGCACTGCCAAGTCTATCACTAAACCATGTCCCCAAGTGGAGCATCTACAAGTTTTTTGAACACTTACAGGAACAGAGACTCCACCATTTCCCTGGGCAGCCTGTTCCAATGCTTGACCACCCTTTCAGGAATTTTTCCTCATGTTCAACTGAAACCCTGCCTGGTGCAACTTGGTGTCATTTTGTCTTGCTCTACCTGTTGTTACTTGAGAGAAGAGGCCAACACCTCACTGCAACCTCCTTTCAGGTAGTTATAGAGAGCAATAAGATGTCACTGAGCCTCCTTTTCTCCAGGCTAAATATCTCCAGCTCCCTCAGCCACTCCTTACAAGGCTTGTGCTCTAGACCCTTCAGCAGCTCTGCTGCCCTTCCCTGGACATGTTCCAGCACCTCAATGTCTTTGTTGAAGTGGGGGCCCAAGAAATGCACACAGGATTTGAGGTGCAATTCAAGGATGTGATTTCCACCATCAGTGGAAATAGAAGTGCTAATCCCCTACCCCTACTTACTCTTCTCTCCTGTCTGAGGCACTGGGCTAACACCTACACAAAACCATGGCAAATAAGCACTATATATAGTGAATATAAAGATCTGTTTGTGTGCCCCAAGACGAGATTTCTGAACAGAACTTAACACTTACGTGGACATGTTTAAAAACCTGACTGTCTTTATCTCACAGTCTCCTCGTACATACCATGCATTTTATAGTCAGTGTGATTTTAAAAGGAATGGATGCATAAAGCAGCTGTGTCTACTCACTTGCAAGTTGTTATTGGCTCTCTGTGCTCCACATTTTCTGATTTTCAGATTGCATTTTGAAAAGCAATCAAAGAAATTACAGTCTTCATCTCCCGTGCAGTTCTGTTCCAGGATGTCCCTCATTTTGGGTTCAAAAAAGGCCATATCCACATCAATGGCCACCACCTGTGAATCAAAACATCCCATCAGATCTGGCACAGCACAGCCTCCGGGACAGGGCTGAGCAGGCTTTTGGAAATGCTGCTTGCTTTTGGAAATGCTGTGCTGAGAGCATCTGCTGGCAGGGAACTGGGATCACAAGGGCTTTATTTCACTCAACTGAGCCACACTAGCCTTATAAACACCACTTTTTAAACAAAAACAGCTAATGCTTATGACACTGGGAGTGGAAAAATATCTGTGAACAATATGAATCCCTGGGTTCAATTGGATTGATTTGCCTTAAAGTAGAACTATCCAATCTGAAGATTTATTTACTTGCTGATGAAGCATATGCACATGGCACCTCAACCTCTTAATCGTGCACGATGGTGCACAATTATCCATGGGTCAGACAGTATCATTTAAAACTCAGCATTCAGACTAAACCCCTGACTGCCACTGTGGAAAGTGCTAGGATAGCTGCACCTGGTACAGCTCCTGAAAACTTGTCCTTGCATTCAGTAGGTTTGAATCTGTTCAGCTGTAGGAGGAGATCCCTGACTTTGCTGAAAACTGGGTCTGGCTTTGTCCAGTCTTCTTTGACACATTTGTTGTGCACATTTGTTGTGCACAGTTCCTGTTCTAATGGTCTAGAAATATGTCCTGTAACGGAGTCCAGGCAGAAGTTGTTCACAGCAGAAAAAACATGAGTGAAAGGTGTCAGTCACTTTCCTCCCCCTGACACGGGAGCAGTGCGTACACAGCACAAAGTGTTTGCAGAACTGCTGCCTGTGCTGAGGGTGAGACCTCTCTGGAAGCGAAGGGCTGTAGTCTCAGTTTCTGCCAGTGCCACTCCCCCCATGAATGCTTCACTTAAAGAAATCACAGCAATAAAGAGGGAAAGAAAGGAATCCAGTAAGGGGATGGCAGCTGTCTGACGTGAGCCAAACTGTGGGTGACCACAGGGAAGAGAAGGCAGCCTGTGTCCAGCACTGTGGATGTACACCCAGGGAATGTTCACAGCTGCATTTCCCACCTGACAGTCAGGATCCGGGATGTTCCCTTGCAGCATCTGACACACATTTTCATAGAAGAAAATGTCTGGGACCTGGGCAAAGCAGAGTTACTTGGGTTTAAATGATAGTTTTATTTTTAAGATTCGACCTCCCAAGCAACAGGAGAAGATGAACTGTCTGACTGGAACAACAACTGGATCAACCCCAGGAACTAAAGATGTCTGGTTTGGTAGAAGGCCAAATAAACCTTCCACAGGCAAAATAAAGAACATAGTCTAATCTTCATTTTATTCCACTCCTTTTTCCATAGGAAAAAATCTTACAGAGATGAGGCATATCTTAAAAATATAAGTATTTTTAAGCTTTTTGGAGAGCTTTATAATAATGATACAGCCTAAGGAATTTCACATGTTTGGACAGGCAAATCTTGTTTGTTGATGTTCTTTACTTCTTTAAGCTTTCTGTGGTTCTGCTGTTCAGTTCTTTGGAGAAGAGGCAGTGAAAGAAGTGCAGGGTTTCCCCAGTCCCAACGTCACTGTGTCACCTCCCAGATGGGGTCTTTGCCAGCACTGAGCACATTTGACAATCTGATCCATTGCTCCACTAGGAAAATCAGCCCTGGTTCCCAAATATGCAGCTGCAAAAGGGTTCAGTGGCTTCATTGAATTTTGTCTTTTACAAAAGTGTGTGGGCATCCAGCTAGACCCTGTGAAGACACATCTGGGTGACGCTGCCTATAAGCAGCTAAATTTTGGTGGGGTTTGCTATGATCATAGTTGATGAAGAAAGTACCTGAGCTAATACAGGAAGAACCCAACTTGGCTCATGACCTGATTTAAAATCACATTTAAGGTGCTGTAATCTTTCCAGTTTTCTCTGAATTATTGGTAAAAGTGGAAGCTCTCCCAGAGCACTGTGCATTCGCCCAAACCTCCTTCTAACTCTGTACCCTGTGTGGCTCCATGGCAGCTTAAAATTGTCCTGGATGATCTAGCAGACAGCCCCTCTCTGTGCAGCAGGAGAGCACATGAAGGCTGGAGACTTATCCCCACCACACGAAAATAATCCTTAAAGTAAAACTATTGCATTCCAGGCACATTTCTTGGGGCATTAGAAGTCTCATTACTCAAATGAGGAATAGTGGTAGTACTATAGATATTTTTATTACCCTGTACAAGAAACCAGCAAGTGAAAAAATTGCTTAAAACAAGCATAAGAGACAAAAAAGAGGCTGCCTTGCTGTATTCCCATTCTGGAACTGGTTGGTCACTGGAAGATCTTGGCAAAGCAAGCCTCACTAAAAGGGCTCATAAGAGAAGACACATCCGGTGTTCATCCCCTTTCCCTAAATGGAATGTATTTTCCTGTAAGTAGGTTGTAAAACAGATGCTCTGGCCTGTGGTCAGCCACAGGCAACCACAGCCCTGAGTAACTGAGGAAGATGGGCATTGAGGAATTCCTGCTTTGCCTAAATAGTGGTACAGCTTTCTTTAGTTCCCTGCTCAGTTGCTGTATTGCACCTGAATAAACAATGGAAGGGAGGGAAGGGTGAAGAGGAAACACTCTAATTGCTCTTAATGGCTGTAGGTTTAGGCAATGTTTATCTAGTACTCTGAAGATAGAAGTGTTACATTAACACTCAGTGAGTACTAAAAACAATATTAAAGTTCCTGAAAATGCTTTATACTCACTCAGAATGCAGAAACTCCACTGACGACTCTGCAAATTGGAGCTCTAGTTCAAACACTTACTCACTGCACGGTGCCCCCAATCTGTACACAAAATTCCAACCAAAACCAGAGAAATTTCGGTCCACAGAATGAATGTGAGCTGCACCACTACTTAGAAAATATGCATAGCTATTCAGTTGTGAGTTACAGCTGCACAATGAAAAGGCAGAGTGACAGTAGCAGGGAGTTTCATGTCGCTGTCCTTGCATAGTTTCCAGACCAGATAAGCTGAACACGGCAGCACAAATGTTCATGTTTAGATGTGGGGAGTTACACTCGTGTCAGACCACTAATTCAGTCTGAACTTTCAAATCCATACAGTTATTTCCTTTCAGCATCACTACCAGAAATATGACTCAAATTACAGTTTCATTTAGGGCTTTTGAGATCCCCTTGCCTCCAGGAGGCATCCCTCACCACATCCTAGGGACCTTGCACCAGTGCCTTTGAAGAAATGAAACAAAACAGAAGCAAGCAAGAAGTTTTCAAAACAAACAGCAGGATTTAGTGCTCAAAAATGTGGCTGTGCACATTACAAAGAGGAAAAGCAGTAGAGAATCTCCCCCGATGCTTGTAAATTCACTGGCTTTGCAAAAACTTAGCCAAAAGCTGTACAAGGAGGGAAGTGTCATTTTTACACAGTCACCTTCAGAACAGAATTTGACCTCAAATTCCTGGAACACCACCCCAAACACCCAACTTACCGTGAGATCGTGCCTGATGGCGAAGTTTTCTGGTTTGATGTCACACAGGTGAAGTCGGTGAGAGAAATCATTATCAAAATGCTGCACCATGTCCAGAAAGCTGAGTGCAATGTCAGTGATGGCTCTCACCCTGCTTCTGTGTCCAGTAAGGGAGGGGCCGATCACGTTTTCCAAGGGAAAAAGAGTTTTGTGCCAGGCATGTCCAGCTGTGAGATACTCCACAGCATAAAAGTGTCCACAAGAGCCAATAATTCGTAGCACATGTTTGCTGAGGTCCTGCAGCAAACTGAAGTAGATATATTCTTCCTGCTGGAGCAAGGACCACATGCTGGCCACCTGTGCTTTCCAACGTGGTCCCTTCTTCCTTGTCCACAGGGGCCCCATGGTATTGTTAGACAGTTCTAGCCCCAGGGCATTTTTGACCTCCAAAGCTACCATAAGCAGAAGCTCTGTTTCAGGGATATCCTGTGTTTCCACCTCCTCTAGCATATTGAGGTGCTGGTAGCTGGAAAAGATTTCTTTTTTGGATTTCAGTATGATGGGCTGGCCCCTCCAATCAGCCTGAATGACCTTCTTACCTCTGTCGTAGTAAAGGCAGTGTTTGTATACCAGCTTCTGTGCCACACACAGGTCTTCACAGAGGTCCCCGGTCAGGGCTCCGCTGCTGTAGTCGAGGCACTGGAGTGAGAGAGCAGAATATTCATAGCAGAACCATACTCCCGTGGACCACGTAAAAGAAAGACAAATAATGAGCAACAGTCCTAAGCTCGAGAGGTTTGCAGGAGTCATGGAATTGCAAACACACACCTACAACCATCCAGTCATTCAATGGTTTTTCAGAAGTCCTTAGAGATCTGTTTCTAGGGGAGTCTTGCTTCAAAACAGGGATTCTGGGGATAGCAAAGGACAGGCTTTTCAGGGCAAGGAAAGGGACTGGATGACCTGTTAATCCGAAATTTTTTACACACATGAGTTCAGTGAGCCAAACTTTAAACACTCATGGCTGTGCTGTGTCAGATGATGGATTGTAACACTTTAAGGCACAGAGTAATGCAGGACTTCTCCAGAAGGTTCAGGGCAGCATAACTTAGATATCACCACTTAAACTACAAGAAAATCCATGGGTGGCTGGATTTCTGGAACATTCCACAGCTCTGCAGGTTTTAGCCTTGCACTCAACATGCCCTGAAGGAAACTGTGGTAACCTCTTCCTGTACTACCAGGAAACACGGAGATTGCATTCAATGCCTTTTGGACCAAGAACTTTCAGAATTTTTAATTATGTAAATGCTGCAGAACACAATGACTTTTCAGGTGTTATACATAGTTATCAGAAGTGACTTTTTAATATTAATTGCTTCAATACTTAATTTTTTTTTAACTGGAAAGAAATCAGGCTGTGGAAGCAAGGGCTGCTTGATAATTTAGTGGTCAATGCAAATTAATGAAAGAACTGCAAGATTCCCTCACTAGTCTTTCTCTCAAGACATAATAGTCTCCATAATATAATTTCCAAAAGTGGAGGCAGTGGATATATTCCTGTGGGCATTCAGAAGTGCAGCTGTAGGGACTGCTTTGGGTCACTCAGTAGAGGGGATGATCAGAGGTCTCTGGTGAAAGGGGAATAGAGGAGGTGCTGTAGAAAGCCAAACATCTGTGAGGCAGTTTGACAGTGTCATCCACCTCCATTGTTTTCTGGCATTTGAACCTTCATTTAAACAAGCTGGCAGGTCCCCCTGCACGTGCAGGACTTGCAGGGGCTGCCTGAGCCCCACCTCACTTGTGACTGGCTGTTACACACACGAGGAACGTGACCATTGCATTCAAGTGGTGTATTTTCCTGGGTGTGTGTGCCAGAGGAATATGTTCTGATGCCAAGCAACATTTAGAGTCCAGCCTTAAACAACACACTGGGGAATGGGTGGAGGATTAAGTCCAAAATCCAAGAATGGTCAGTTGACTGAAACAGCTCACTGAGGGCAGTTCAGAGAGACATAAAATTTATTTATATTCTGATGTTCTCACAGCCCAAGAGAGAACATTCAATTCCAGCAAGGAGTGTCAGGTAGGCAAATTCTTGCATGATTGTCTGGACACTGAGTCCATGCATGTGTGAAACACACACACATCTGCATCTTCATCCACATCAGGATGGCCAAGGAGACTCACTGGGCTGTCTGCAGGCTTCAGAGCGTGCAGATCAATGCTCTTGCTTTTGAAAATCTGTTACAATGAGTGTAATACAGTTTTACTCTACCTTTTAAAGTAGAAAATACAGTTTTCTTGACAAAAGTAGGTTAGCAGTTCTTACCATCTGGAACTCTAAGCATTTTTAAAAAGAAAATTACAAACAGAAGGAATTTTTTGGTTTTTCTTTGGATTGTAAGTATAACCACATTTAAAACTCTATTGACAGACCACAATCTAATTCTCTTCTGCTATAGTAAGAGAAGATAGGGCTTAGTCATGTAATTGGGTTCACATGGGTGAACACTTGCCCCTGTGGACAATTTTACTGTGGTTCACTCTCAGAGGGTCCACATGCATGGAATTCTGGAATCTAGAACACATGACTGTGACCTGTAACCAAACATGTCAAGGTGAAGCTCATTTTCTTGTGTTGACATCATGTCATTCTTAGTGGCATCAGTGAGAAAAAGTAGTTGTGGAAAAAGTAGAGAGAGAGGAGAGGAAGAGACAGAGGAAACAGGATCTTTTTGAACCTGGTTGCTGTTTAGGACTTGTCTGATGTTTTTCTCAGTTTAAGCTATAAATATTTGATTATAAAGCTAGTATCTGACAAACAGTGTCTGAATCATATTCTTCTTACAATGAACTTGTGCACTGTTTTGCAAACTGGGATATGTGGAAGATGACTTTACCAAAGAGCTCATGGTCTCACAGTGGCGGAACACAGATCAGCCTTTCCAGAAGTGCATTCTTAGCTGTCACCAAGGCAAGTAAGGATTTCAAAAAGGCTTCCTCAAGGAAGCAATCAAGAAGATTGAACCATTTCCTATCAGTTTTTTAGGTACAGTCTGCACTGGTAGTTCATCTTGAAGCAATTATTTGACCCTTACATTCATTCCAAAGACAGAGTTTTACAGGACAGTCTTCCACCATATTGGCATGGCTTGTAGTATTGTGCTCCCCAGTGTATTGGCTTGCATTTTACAGTAGTAAAACACAAACTTGGTGGACTGAAAACATTTAACCAGGTAATACAGACTACCCTGCCATGACAAGATGGGCATTTATTGTTTACCAACACAGAAACCTTTGCACTAACTGCAGACTTCACTATAGGAGATTGTCTATCATCATACTGATAAAAAGAAGAATCAATTCCCCAAAGAAATCTTTCAGAAATGGTCCTCCACACTGCCATTCCCATCTTAATGACTGAATGTTGAGATCTGTTGATGAGACAGTTTTAAATTGACCTAATGATCGACCTTTGAAAGCCACAGATTCTTCTTTAAGTGCCAGATTCTTAAAACTAGAATATAAAAGTGATACTAAGCCAAAAGCCTTATAAAGAAGCAGCTGTACTACACAAAAATGCAAACACAAGCATGGTTCAGACTCACTCATATGTTTCTTATTAAAATTGGCTACATAATTTTTAATGTCCTCAGTGCACTTATCAAGATAAGTTTAAAAAGCTGGGTTTAAATTAATGTAAAAACATAAATTAATGTAAACGTTGCTAAGGATTTATATAAATTTAAATAATTCACTGTACCACCATCAATGGCCTGAGACTGATGTTTTGCCTTGCTCGCTACTGCTTCTATGTAAATGCAGTACAGAGCCAGGTTTGGAAGGCATCAAAATTAATTGATTTCTCCAGAGGGAACAGAAATTTATTCCTATGATTTACTGTGTTCAGTGTAAATGAAGATGAGACTGGCATTAGGAAAGAGTAAGGGTTTCTTTTTTTTTCTTTTTTGAGAGTTAAAGTTGGTCCCTGCAAATTACCCAGTGCTATTTCAGCCTTCTCAGTGCAGTACACATCTGCACAGATGTACATCTTACTCAGAATAAGGAAATAAAACATTCGGAAATGCCACTTGCAAGGGTGTTTTCACCCACTTCCTTAAAATAGCTCATCTCTTCCTGACAGATGACTAGTAAAAGATTTTTGCTTAATAGAAGGTGTGAGACTCAAGCTATCAGGTTGTTTCATAGATCAGTTGCACTTTCTATAACTGTGAAACTCCTGCTGTGCTCAGAAGATGTAGAAAGACTTATTTTGGGGCTGATGAAGACTCATTTTCTAATTATTCCACTAGAAGGACAATCCCTTTCTAACGTCATCTGGGAAAACTGTTGCTTACAAACCTTAACGATACTATTGATTATTCACCTACTCACAGATGAGCACAGCAATCTCAGCTACTCTTCCTTTGGAAGGAGGGTCTGAAACTGAGCTCTCTCAGTGAAAGAGACAACTTTCCAAGCTTGCGCCTGAAATCTGATCCCTGGGCTTTTGTAGCCTTGCCCGACGCTTTCCAAACTGAAGAACAGCAACAAGTCTCTGTTTATTGGTGAGTGTGATGGCGAGGACCTGGACCTCCCTAAGCCTGGCAGTTCCGTGCACCTCCATATCTCAGTGTTCTTCCCAAGCACGTAAGGATGAGGCAGGAATCATTCCTTCAGGTGCAAACCTGACCTCAGCTCCACTTCAGTCTGGCTCCTGAGGTAAAAAAACTGGAGCTCACTGCCATTAAAAACACTCTGTCAGGACCACTGCCTACGCTTGCTTTCCCCTTTATTATACAGAATTAAGGAAAATCTATGATCAGTTTTTGCTTGCTTGCAGTAATAGATTATTTAATTCCCACTAGGATTCCTCCCTTCCCACCTTACCACTGGCACTACAGATACCCTAACTAAGAAACAAAATTGAACTAAAAGCATTAACCCACTCTGCTCCTCTTCTCATTCTACACAATCCTAAATCCGTTCCTTATTCTTTTTAAGAGAAATTTTAATGAATATTCGGAAATCCTTTATTGAATTTAAACCACATCTTACACGTCAGATCCCGCCAGACATAAAGGAGGAGATAGAAGCTGCCTGGCACTTCTGAAAGCCGACTTTTGTACAAACAGCTTTTCGGCTAAAACCAAACAAAACCCCCCCAACACGCGGAGGAAGGTCTTCCTCCGCTTCGGAGCATTCGCCTTGCCGAGCTGCCCTTTCCAAAGCGCTTGGGCAGCGCACCCGCATCCCACGCCCGAGAGCCGGCCCTCCGCCTGCACCTGACCTGGCCCCGGGAAGGGAGGCAGGCAGAGAGGGAGGGAAGGAGGAAAGGAGGGAGGGAGGGAGGAAAGGAGGTAGGGAGGCAGCCGCCCGCCCGCCCGCTCGCACCGGGGGGCGCCGGCGATGCGGCACCTCC
>VZTN01031869.1:29014-52209 GCA_013400515.1 Erpornis zantholeuca | reverse complement strand
CCCGGCCCCGCTCCCGCCCCCTCCCCGGGCCGGGGCTGCCCTGGCCGAGCCCGGAGCGCCCCTTTTGAATTTAAGCCACGTAGTTCCGCCGGCTTTTGTCTGCGCTCCCCTGTGCCAAGCGGCCCCTGCAGCCACTTGGCGGCTGCTGCCCGCGCCCCCCGCCTCTCCTCTGCGAGTTTCTCACCCGAGAATAAAAGGGGTTTGAAGGGTGATGGATGCTGCTGTGGGAACCCTTTGCCGTCCAGGCGGCTGCTCGATACTTTGAAAGAGGCAGCCTGGAGACGGACAGGTACGTTTCCCGACAAATGGCGAAAGGAAAGAAAGAAAAGTTGTCATCTATTCTGGAGTAACTTCTCCCGTTTTATCCCCGCGGAGCTAATGGAGGAAGAGAAGCGACTCAGATGTCCTTTCAGTCACGCAGCCCCCAGCGCCCCTGCGGCGGGTCGCCCCTTGGCTCCCCAGCAGCTCCCCCAGCCCCCAGTCGCGGGGTGCAGGCTGGGCCCTCTCCGGCACCCCCGTGCCCTGCCTCCCTCGGCGGCCGGCGGACAGTGCCGGCCGAGCGGCCCCGCCTTGGATACCTTGCCAAAACGGGCAGGGTGCACTGGGTCCGAGGATGCAGGGGTCGATAGTCTCCCTGCCCTCTCACCTGGCACCGGTGGCTGTGTCCCTGTTATGGACAAAGCTCCACGGGACAGCCTTTGATACATCGGACTTGGTTAACGTTTCTGAGGGGTCAAAGACTCAGACGTGTGCTCCTGTGCATCAAGGAAGATCCTGGCATCCTTTCCTCATTCCAGGTGCAGATGTTCACTGTGTCTGTTCAGAGAGCTCGATTCAGTGATACATGTTCTTAGCATCATGCCTGGCTTAATGAGAAATACTTCCTTGACAAGTCTTTTAAAAGAAAGATGTCTCTATTGACATGATCTAATTTTACATTCCAGAACAGCAAGGGAAGGACACAGGTGCAGCAGACTTGCACCTTTTACATGAGCAGTGCAGTTCTCCTCTACCTGGCAGCGCAGGGCTTTAAATGGAGCGTCTAAGTAGATGGCAGATAGTGGAAGAAAATAGAAAGAAAGATAAATTGGACATGCTCCAGCTTTCCTTTCTAGACACTGTCAGTGGGGAGGGAGATTGCAAGAAGAGCAAAACTACTTTCATCTCCAAAGAGTCTCAGAAGCAGAATCATTATCATTAGTCACATCTTCTATCAGTATGTTTTGCTTGATTTCTCCACCATCTCATTTCTTCACCTTGTGAGGCTGCCTTTCCAAATTTTCTTTTTCTTTCCCCTGATTCTTTACTGAGAAGCTTACTTTTGAGGCACTGGTGATGCAGTCTGTTTCTTGGGAATGTGGCGAGCAGCAAAGACCAAGGAGGCAGCTAGGAACTAAAAGATTTTAATCCTGTTTCTCAGTTTGATACAAACTGTTTTCAGAAGCTGTCTCTGACCAGCTTGGGGTGTTCTTTGAAAATTTTTAAGACAATAAGTGGACAAGGAGGAGGTTGCTCAGCCATTCCTCTGTAGGAGTACCAGCTAGGCTTGAACACAGCCAACCTTCACCAGTGACTGCTGCCATCTAGGAGATAAAAGCGCAGATCTGCCATACTGATGTCTGCAACAATCCTCAGATATGTCCCACATGGAAAAGGGATGCAGGTGGTGGGGGAAAGTCTAGCATAAGTCCCTACTTCTCGGTCTTAAGCCGTCTGGGTAATAGTTTAGGCACTACCAAACCCACATGTATTTTAAAACATGGATCTTGCCTTCTCTGTGTGTCAGCAATCCCCAAATGATATTACGTATTTTTATTAAATGTCTGTGGAATTCTGTTTGTGTTTGTGTCATTTGTGTTTCAACAATAGCTCTGAAAACAAATCCTGATTACACCCGACTTTAAGCCAGGAAATAAGGAGACTTCAGACCAGATTAGGTGTCACAGCTGAGCTTCTCTAATTGCTGCTGAAAAAACCAGCGTGTTCCTTCCTCCTTTTCCTCCATCGCCATCCCCCTGTTTTCCTCTTTGTCTTGCCTCTCTAGTCCAGTCCCTTCCCCCAGTGAAAGATATTCCTTGCTGCCCAGGGAGCTTTCTCAACTTGCTAACAGGGCAGAGAAAAGTAAAGCTGTTTCTTGCTGAGATTATTTTCAGAGAGGTCAGCGAGCCCCGAGGATGCCGCCAGGCTGGTGCAGGGAGGAACATTGCAGGGCCGGGCGCTCTGGGATGCTGGAGGCAGAGCTGTTCCACTGGCTCAGCTGTATCAAATGTCTGCACCTTAAAGATGCAATGAGATATTGCAGATAAGAAGATCTTAATGGAAATGGTTGCTGAAAGAAGCAGTCCTGTCCCCGTTTCCACTCCAGCCATATGCTGCCACTGCTCCCTCAGCAGCTGGATCAGGGTAGTTAGCCCAGCAGGCAGCATCAGTAGGGTGTCTGGCTGCACTTTTCATTTCATCCCAAGATACCAGCTAAAATTCACTGAATTTTGGGGTCTCTAAGGAGCCCACATCCTCCTCTTTGGTTTGGAGACAGCTGCTACAAGTACCAAGAGCAATTCTAACTTTCACATGCAGGTATCTGCTGCTTTGAAATTACGGAATACGAAGAAATAGACTAAGAAAATAATAATAGGTTTTATTGTAGTTTTACTAATGTTTTAATAGTTGTAATAAAAAATAAAAGTACAAGATGAACAGAGCTTAATGAAGCAAATGCAAGTTGCCTGGAACTCATACTGGATAGTTTACCCATTTCATTTTATGGTAAATCCCACAGGAAGCATTTGCAGGGAATAAAGTCCTGAAAGATTTTAGCGTAGCATTCAGGCGGGGGAAGGGGTTGCATCTAGTTGTTCAGACTCTGAATTTTTAAATATCTCACTGACTTTAGTGGGTGTGAAAAGTTGGACAAGTCTGGTAAATATGTATGTGTGTGTGTACACATATCTTCTTGTATACATATACATAGAGAATTTCAGAACAGGTCAAGAATTGACCCAGAAAGCTTGGATTAAGTAAAAGATAAAAGCCTATGTGACTTAGGATCAGGTGGTCTAGCCTTTAATAACAATCTATTTCTAGCTGCAAAATTCAAGTCTAATTTCAGATTTCCCTATACTTCAAGGTTCTTAAGACTAACAGACTCAATTGTAGTCCATCCTCTGTAAAATATATCTTAGTGTCACCCTGTGCCATAGCAATTTTTGTTTAAAAATCCCTCTGCATCAGAGAACCTTTGCTTTCTGTATATATTATACTATGGCTGCTTCACGTTGTATTCCTGTGTTCCTAAAGGAAGGTATATTCCTATTCTTATTTTAACCGAGAATAAAACTTGATGAAAATTAATTAGCAGAAGTTGAATTAAGGCAAGCAAAATCAGGAGCAGTAAAAATAAGCCAGGACTAACTGAATTCGTTCCTACCCAATCAATCTTTGAATTAGTGCTTAGAGCATGATGTCAGCATCAAGCTGGTCTCCTCTTCATCACTGTGTTGGGCACATCACAAAATTGCACATTACTGGTGACAGTTCAGATGTGGAATAACCACAGGCTTCAGTGGCTAGGAGTGAGATGCCTTGGCACAGCCATGTGAGGAGCCTGGCATGGCATCCACCTGTGCTGTGTGCCCATGCAGGGGCTCAGCAGCTCTTCACACCAGGGCCATGAGGAGTCCTAAGCCCAAGGAGCTGCTGAGCCCTCTCATTTCTCATCACCTTCAGACACAAACTGCACTGCAGGCTCACATCCTATTATGCCGTTAGACCTTATTTTCCTAATTACTGAATTCTTCATGAAGAAAGAAAGTAAATCAGTCTTTAAGAATTACCTTGGCACTCAAGTCAATGAAATGTAAAGCTTGTTCATTAGGACTTATTGTTCTCTTTGATTGATTTTATTATCTTCTGTCATTGGTTGTCTATGGAAATAGGGTAGGTGTCTGCTAATCTTTCACAAGGCATATATGAATCTCCTATTTTCCTTCTAGGAGGCCAAGAAACTTTTAAGGCCTGTTCAAATCTACTTTGAAAATATATTTTAACATCCAAATATTTCTTTCTTATTTCCTTTGGCAAAGCTGCTGCTGAGAAAACTCTCAAGGTTAGACATTGGTTTGAACATGCCCTTTAGGCAGTGAAATTCCCCTGTACAGTACTGAGTCTACCAGAGGAATCCAAATGTATTTTCTCATTTACGCCATTAATCAAAAAGAGTATGTTGCAAACTCCTCACAGAAGTTTTATGGTATCAGTGAGCAGTGAGTTTATTAGGTCACATTGCAAACCAGAAGCAGAAAAATGGCACAGTATAAAATACAGAGTACAGCTTTGTGGGCAAGAGAAAAGCCTGGGATAATTCACTGATTTAAACAGGGACAAGTGTTTAGACAGAAAAAGCTTTCCCATGTATATATAGAACAAAAAAAATTTAATATATTTTGTCCTGTTCCCTTTTTAATTTTTCAAGTATTTCTTAGGCATAGTTGCCCAGGAAAGCCAAAGATATTAGCTTTCTCCTTCCCTTTTACCACTTTCTAGATTCCACATAGCAGAGTTTAATTTTCCTGCTCTTCTCATATATCCTCTTTCAATTAATCTCTATTAATGGCATGCCAGCTTTTCCCTCTCATTTGGAAACAGTATTGCCTGAAGAAGCCAGTAAGATACCTTGGCAATCCCTGTATCAGATTGTGGTTTGCTTCTAATTCTTCGAACAAGATGGAAAATTAAGATGCAAAAAATATTCTGGAATTTTTGTCCACATATCCCAAATCATGCCTGACACAATACTGCCTGTTGCTTCTCTGCTACATCCTTTGACTGTTTATGTTCCCAGTCACCAAAAGGAAAATTAGTTGTAAGATGAAGCTTAATCAGTTTGTGAGGGGAATTATGAGTGGAATTTTCTTTGCATGGGATTGGAGTCAGTGGCTTGAGAGCAATTTTCCAAGCCTAAGAGGATGCTCTCCAGTGGAATCTGCTGCTGTGTGTGTGTCTGTCCACGGTGTGTGAAAGGGAGAACAAAGAAGGGAAAATGCTGAGATTGTTTTCCAGTCGTTCTGTATGCAGTTTCTAGTCTCTGCATCAAGTTCAGGCCAAGTGATCCCATTATGCCAATAATGAATCTGGCTCTTTGTAGCCTCCCTCTATGAGTGACTGAAGCAATTCCAGAAATACTTAGAAGTTGCACTAAGGTTGTGTAGAAAGAAAGAAAGAAACACCCCACCATCTAATAAACTAATTCCCTGTGGTATTGGGCTGCTATTTACATGAATGGTTCAAAGTAATTTAAATGGGCAGAATATTACACATACTAAACAGATGGCATTCACAGGGCTGTGATCATTTAGATATGGGGTAGCTCAAAAGAGAAAAAGTTAAGTGTCATCTTTTCTAGTCAAATGACAAGATTTCTACAGCTGATACTACCAGAAAAGTTAGAATATTGTCATACAGATTAAAATCAATCCAGCTTTATGGCTGCGCACTCTAAAATGAGTTTATGCTAGCAATTTGCACCAGGCTGGTTTTACATTTGTTTCTACTGGCAAGAGTGACCTTGGATACCCGAAGCCCACATGTTCATGTCTTGTTATGCCGTAGATTGTAAAATGCAGCCAGAGGTCTGCATGCTCGCTGTTACTAAAAGATAAATGGAAAGCAAAACTGATTCTTGGAGATGGAAAAAGCATGTCCTTTGTAGGCGCAAGTAACCACCAAGTGGATACTTATGATACTGCATGTGAAAGGTTTTGTAAACTAGAAATAGACTTCCCAGAGGGAATCTGTGCTCCTTTTCTCCACTCACATAAGCAAATCTTAATTTATAGCATTTTTCTAATTCTTTTGCTTTGTTCTTTTGGCTTGAGGGCTGTGTACTGTAGTACTGCAGTACTGCATGTTTAAAAATCAAATTAAATTCAGCTATCCCATATAAGAGATCATAGTGCATTTATGTGTGAATATGTTAATTTCTTGATTTCTCCTCTAAAAATCCAAATCTGAAGTAAAAAAAAATGAGGGTTTTGGAAGATCATGGATGATTTTCAGTACCAGTTCTGTAAAACTTAATTACCTTCATTTATTTCCTTGAAGCTGCTCACTGCAGTTTCTTTGCAAATGATGAATAGCTGGGAATGGAGCAAACTGCAAAATTATCCATTAGTGAAATCCAATTTTCTATCAGATTTTCCAAGTAATTAGCTTGTCTTTAGGTAATATATTGTTAGTTTTCATGCATCCAATGTTGTATGACATTTGTTTAGGGAAGAGTAGACTATTCAATTTCTGTATTGCTTACAACAAACAGCTCATAATTATGTCAGGTTCAGCATCCCCTTAGTGCGAGTGACTCCCGCGTGTTACTCCTGAGCAAGAAATCTGCATGTGGGATCCTGCCCAGCTGCCTGAGCAGCAGCAGTGCCACTACTGTGCAATGTTCTTCCTGTTACATGCAAGCATCCTCTGAGAACTTTAGTGGTTCTGGTGGCCAGGCTTGTTTCTGGGGGGTCACTGCTACACAGGCAACAACAGCTAACATAATAATCAAGGAGTGCCATGGTGCTGCCTCCTGCTTTGAGCAGAACTGTTGGTGACTGAGAAGCCTCAGAAACAGATTTCCATATATGCTTCCACAGGCACAATCTTCTGTTTTCTGTAATTTTTTCTTCAGTACAATCCAATTTTCTTCCCTACTTACATTTTTCTCCTTATTCTTCAATGATTTGCCTTTTCAGTTCTTCATAACACTTGACTGTCTACCACCAACATCCTCTGTCAGTCACCTCTCCCCTCAGAAGACTGTGTGTTGTAGGAGTCCTTCTCCCCCATCCCTAGCAATAACCTTTTTATTCCTTAATTCTGATTCAGAATCAGTGGATTTGCTTTTCATTTACACCAAGGAATATGAAAGGAGGAATAAAGGAGGAATATGCTGAGATGCCATTTTAAGACAACATTTAATATTCCCTGGTTTGGCAAGTCCCTGTTTAAGGGAGTTTCTGTTAATTTGAATTAAACTGTGCTTTCAGGCCATGCTGTACAGATGCACACACACATGTATTCTTAGCAAAAGAACTCATAGCAAGCCTTCCAAAATGAAAACCAGGGATTGCAATGTTCTGGATATGATCCTCAATCAGGAAAGAGAGTAGATCCACCAAAAGAGGGGGAATGGAACCACAATGAAACCACAAGAGACACAAAATGCAGTCATGCAGAGCTGCATCTCTGTAGTAAAATTCCAGCTGGGGAAGCACTTAGGCTCCATTTTATTGAGGAGAGCATGCATTCCTGGCCAAACCTCTTTAATATTTCTCTTTCACATTGACAAATCAACAACTTATAAAAGACCAAAATAAAGTCTCCTAGCATCCCAAAATATATTCAAGGAGAAATTGAAAATGACATCTACTCACACATATGGCACATTCCATGCACTTTCAGCATGGATAAACTGGGCATGGAGTTGGGATGAAACACTGGAATGAAATACAAGAGAGTTGAGATTAAGAAGAAGAAGGGTGAACGTTTTTGCATGTGGGCTCTGTGGTCATTCCAAAGAAAAGTGCTGGACCACAGCAGTGTTCAAGGGCTGTGCTTCTCATTTGCAGTGAGAGCACATCTAGCTGAGCTATTGACCCTTTGCTTGCCTGTCCTTTACACATGCCTTTTATGTGACACACATCCCACCATTCCCTTGAGCCATTGCCGTGTTATATTAATGCAGAGTACCAGGACAAGCAGGCAGACGCACAGCATGCTTTAGTCACTCAGGCAGATGAATAGACAATGAACAAAGGGATGTAGGTGCATTCTTTACTCCTTTTGGACCACTGGGACAGCTGGACTAACACTTCAGCAAACAAGGAATCTTTTGGCAATTCAATGCTTTCTAAGATATGTTGGCTCTGCAGTTTGCAAGCCAGTCCTCCGAGGTGCTGGAAAAGAGCAATTTACTAAAAGCTTGTCACACCATTCTTTAATCTGTGCCTCAGAATCAGAAGTGGGAACAGTACCTGCCCTCTCTGAGCACAAGATCCCCAAAATAGACTGCTAATTCCTGGGCAATGTTAGGGCAATGTAATGGGGAGAATGCTGCCAAAAGCACATTGATATTTGCACACTGAATTTAGAAGAGGGGGGAGGAGGGTATTTTTTTTGACTGGCTCTCTGCCACTCTCTCTAATTTTGAGGCAATCTCTCCAGCCCTCTAGACAGGTTAGTTTTGATGTTTTTGACAGTGACACTGTCAATGTGTCACTGCTGCATCCTGAGAAGAGGACATGGAAAACACAGGTTGCAATATAGTGTACAGACTCAGCAAAATAGCACTTATGGGGAAGGCAAAACCACCTCACATAAAGCCAGGAGAAAAGGAGCAAAGAACAATCAGCGGTGCATAGCAAGACCCTTCTATTCTACTTTATGCTGTCATGGTTTGCAGATAAATCTAGTGTTTAAGATGAGAGACTTCAAAATGCATGGTATTCTGAACTGGCTTAGTTAAGCAACTAGCAACTGCTGAAGGCTAAGAGTAATCCAGGATGTTTTGGTACTTTGTTAGGATACTGGAGGATCTAAAGTTGCAGCAAGCTTTCAAGTGTGTTTTTTATCAGGAAAAAAAACCTGATAAATAAATAAATAAATAAATTAAAACCTTGCCAATACAGGGGCTATGAGAGCTGTAGAAAAGTTTGATGCGTCAACCACTGAGCCAGGAGGCTGGGAACAGGAAGAGGTTTCTAGGGATGGGTGAGAAAGAAGTTCTGTGAGTATGCTGGGCCTCCTGAGTATCCAACCCACTGCTGCAGGGCAAATTAGCTCCTCAAGCTTGTGGCAACCAAGCAAGAAAGTCACCCTAGCACAGCAGTACAGAGACATCCTGTGTGCAGACAGGCATGTCTGTCTGCTCCACACACTGTGGGGGCCCATGGAAGGCCAGTGCAGATGTGTCTGTTCTGAGTTGGACTGGATGGAGCCACAGGGAATATAAGTCTTCCACTTGTCAGTCTTAGCATAGTGAGAGGACACAGGAGATGGAAAAAGGAGCAGCCAGCAAATGGTAGAGGAAGGGAAGGAGATTCCTTTAGCATTTATTATTACTTAGGCTACTAAGCCATGCAGGCTCCATTTCACACTAGTGCTCCATTATGCAAGGACGGGAAGAAGGATCACAGGACCAGGACTCTAGACTTTGATTCAGTTCCTGTCTCAATTGCAGCAGTCCTCCGTGTGCACGTTTCACAACAGCAGAAGCTGAGTGCAGAGTCCAATGAAATGCCATGGAACATTCTGACTGGGAACTCGGATACACAGACACTCCACACTGAGCTCTCCCACGTAAACATCAACATTTTCTGCATGGTTAAGTCTAGGCTAAGTGTAATCTGCCCTGCATTTTGATTAATTGCCTATCAAAAAAAGTATTTTGTTGGAAGAAGCTTGTAAGGATCAAGCTCATTAATTACTACATGGCACACGTGCATATATAGATTAGGAGGGCCATGAACACACCCGAGTGTTCAGCACTCTACAATTACAGTACGTCACACAAGCAGCCCCGCTTCTTTGGAGGCCAGGGCAAGGTTGCCTCTGAAGACATAGTACTGGCTGGATAGTAAATGATACCTTGATTTGTTTTAGTTTGGTGCTATTCCTCTAAATGAGTTTGGGCATTGAGGCCACCTGGTTTTGAAAAGCCAGGGGTAATAGGTGAGGCTTACATTGCTGGAATGTCAATGGCACTGCAATTTCCAGGGATAAGCAGTTCTGTTCACCTTTAGTCAACAAAATCAAACCCAGCAGAAGTGGGTGTACTTTAAAGTAAGCAACATTAATGGAGTCCAAATGTCCACACAGGTTCCTGCACATGGGTGTGATATAAATAGGACACAGCTTAGAAGAGATTAAAGCAACCAGTGAGGACTTCCTTAAACATCCTGCTTTAAATTTGCTAGTCACTAGCTCAAAAACTATTGTCTGTAGGAAATCAAAGAAATCCAACAAAGCTGCACTGTTCTGCACATCCATATTTACAATCTCCCCTTTCAGTCTAACAGTTTACCTAATGTAGCATGAACAACCAATGTTTAGAAAGTTGGGAATCTCCTAAGCAGAAACATACAAAATAAAGAGGAAAGGGGAAGACAGAGCAGGAAATAGCAAGATGCAATAAAGAGGCTGAAGACAACTAATTTCAGCTTTCTATAATGCTCAGAAGTGCTCTAAAGTAAATGTTAAATGGCCTTTAGTCCATGTAGGAGGAAAGACAAAAAAATTGAATTGTGTGAAATTTTTAGATGGCATACACCAGCAAATAGGGACATGAGTGCCACTTGAAATTAATTTCAAAAGAAGTGAGAGTGAGATTTTGCATGTGTACTGTAGTATCCGTAGAAACTTCCTGTCCCCTTTCATCATTTTGCGTGGAATTTTTCAGAAAGGACAGCCACAACTATTAATGGCATTTCTGCTGGCCTCCCACAGCCCTGTGGCTCTCAGTCTGTAGCCATCTAAAAAGCTGACTCACACAGTTGTCTCCTCCCAGACCTTTGCTTATGTTTCAGTCTACTCACTTAGCTGCTACTGCTTCAGCTGACTCACACATGCCACATCCCTGTGATTAAAAGCAATGGCACAAGCACCTTCGAATTATTCCTTTAGAACAAAACTATTTCAAAGATAACATATTAAAAAAAGAAATAGAACAGCTTAGATGTTTAGATACCTCTGTCAGGACCAGAGAACACTGGGCATCCTTATATCCTTTTTATAAAGTACCTTGCTTTGTCATCCCTGTCCCTAAACCATTTCTGATAAATGTGGTTTTCCTACCCCTCCTTTCTCCTCTGTTCCCAAAGGATTTTTATGAATGCATATGTTGTTTTCACCTCCGAATTAACAGCCTTGTAAAACAAAATCGTGTTTCCATAAAGACAACTTACAAGGCCCTCAAAGCTGATAATTGAGCCTGTTATCTTTCAAAAAAGGTTGTTATTTTCCCTCAGGTAAGTTGCTGTGTGGTTTTTGTGTTTGTTCTTCACATAATCCTTTGTGGATTTAGATCAATACAGGCTTGCAGAAAACTGTGATAATACAGTACACAATATTTGCTGCACAATGTATGCTTCTCTAATGCCTTTCTTTTGTCAGATCATGTCCTTGATTCTTATTTTGGTTTGTGAATTTTTTTAAGGATGTTGGAAAAAAGTACCAAAAATTACTTCCATGTAGGAACACGAGAATAAAATAGGTCACCAGAAATCATCCTGTGTCGTCACTGAATACCCTTCATAAATGCAACACACTGCTTTTTAGAAGCAGTTTCTCTTTCCTTTTTTTTTTTTTTTTTCTTATTTTTATCTTTTTTCCTCTATTGCTTCCAGGCAAGATTTTTCCCAACGTAAGTGTAAACACAAACTTTAGCCCAGTTTCTAAGTTCCATTTGGGGTGCATTTGCCATCTGCTCTCCCACCAACTCAGAGCAGTGCCAGGTGTCCTGGTGCCAGGGACTCCTCGCAGTCTGGTGGCAGGAGCTCCCCATGGGAGCCTGCCAGGGTAAGCCTGGCAGCCAGGGCATGTCCCACCCTGTCCCCAGCCAGGAGCCAGCTATCTGGGGAGCACTGGGGCAGGCCCAGCCTCAGGCTGCTCCCTGGGGACAAACCTGGCATCAGCCTGTGAATCTCCAGCTTAACATGGCCTGTGGCCCAACCAGCCTCATGCAAGGTCCTAGCACTTACCTTATCCCACAAAGCACCACCAGCTGAGTTCCCAAATTATGTAGTTCTCCCCCATGGCAGCCCACAGATCGACAAGTATGTCACACTCTTTCTCATTTGTTTCCAGCTCCTGAGCTCCCAGCTACCTAATTTCATCCTGGTTTTATTTCTGTGGTCCTCAGGGTTCCTGAGCTGTTCCTTCCCTGTACTGACTCCATCTCCCCAGCTTTATGCCCTCAGCAAATTTCAACAGCACTTTTCCTAATACTTGCAGCACTGGGAAGCGCACTGCCCAATTGGTTTGACTGAGTGGTGAACCTTCCTCAGTAATTCAGGTAACAAATATTTTTACTACAGCCAAGGGCCAACTGCCATTTTTACCTTTATTTTAAGAATGTCTATAAACCACTATGAGTTAGCAAATCATTACATCCGTGCATGGTTAGCAGCTGTACATATCAGAGCTCTTCATGAGCAGAAAAATTTCCTATCTTATAAATGCTGGCTTCATGCAGGGCAGGAACAAGGTAGTAGGAAGCCTTACCTGAATTTTTATCTTTTTGCATGTAAAATTACTTTATTCCTTTCCACCATTGTTAAGAGCTCAGAGAACTCTTCATTAGGTGACCTTACCTCAATTTCTTATCTTACTATTCATACTGCACTTCCCTTACCCAACCAATGATATTAAATTGGTTTGCCAATGATACTAAATTGAGAAGAGGTGTGACTGCCTCAAAGGGAGGAAGGCCCTGCAGGCAGACCTTGATAAATTAGAGGGCTGGGCAACCACCAGCCCTATGAAATTTAACAAGGGGAAGTGCCAGATTCTGCACCTGGGATGGGGAAACCCTGGATAGACAGAGAGACTGGGAAATGAGATACTGGAAAGCAGTGCTGTGGAAATTGCTGGGGGACCTGGTTGCTGGCGAGGTGAATCTGAGTCAGCAGTGCCCTGGCAGCCAGGAGGACCAAGCGTGTCCTGGGGTACATCAGGCACAGCATCACCAGCCAGGCAAGGGAAGGGATTGTCCTGTTCTGCTCTGCTATGGGGCAGCCTCACCTCCAGTGCTGGGGACAGGTTTGGGTGCCACAGGATAAAAACAACATTAAGCCATTAGAGAGTGACCAAAGGAGGACTATGAAGATGGTGAAGGGCCTTGAGGGGAAGTGGTATGAGGAGGGGCTGAGGTAATTTGGTCTGTTCAGCCTGGAGAAGAGGACACCAAGGGCAGACCTCATTGCAGTTACAACTTTCTCA
The DNA here is from genome assembly GCA_013400515.1 of Erpornis zantholeuca. NCBI lineage: Eukaryota > Metazoa > Chordata > Aves > Passeriformes > Timaliidae > Erpornis > Erpornis zantholeuca. The sequence continues at coordinate 39,225 of VZTN01031869.1, read as the reverse complement.
TGAGAGGAAGAGGAGGGGCAGACACTGATCTCTTCCCTGTGGCAGGACCAGTGACAGACACGATGGAATGGCGTGAAGCTGTGTCAGGAGAGGTTTAGGTTTAGGCTGGATATTAGAAATACCCTCGTCAGGCAGAGGGTGTTTGGCGCTGGAACAGGCTCCCCAGGAAGAGGTCACAGCACAAAGCCTCACAGCATTCAAGAAGTGTTTGTGCAGTGCTCTCAGGCACATGGTGTGATTCTTGGGGATGTCCTGTGCAGGGACTTTGACAATCCTTGTCAATCCCTTCCAACACAGAATATTCTCTGATTAATTCTATGATTCTAGGGACCTAAACCACATCTAAATCTATCAAAATCTATTTAACCAATCTAAACCACAAAAGTACGAAGATCATAAGAATACTGCCAGCTTCGGCTGGCATAATTCAGTTGTCCAGACAGGCTCTGCTCCAGACGCCACAAATCCCGCGCACGTGATATTGGCTATAAATTACATTCCCTTTATTATTCCCGGTATTATTCCGGCCCCGCCCCACAGGGGCCGCCNGGGCGGGGCTGGAGCGGGGGTATTTAAAGCACCGCGGGGGGAAGTCTCACTTTACTTAAGGAAGAAGCCGGGACGTCGTGAGTGCAGTGAGTGTCGGGAGGGGTCGGGGGGGACCGGGTACCTTGGTCCTGTGGCGTGGTGGCACCGGCGTGCGTGGCCGCCCCCGCCGTGTCCGGCCTGGCGGGGAGGAGCCGGGAATGCCGTGTGTTCGGCGTCGCCGGCGGGCCGGGCCTTGCTCCAACTCCCGCGGTAGGGAGTCTGTTCGGCCTCGGGGCGCGGCGGCACGGTGGCTGCCCCCGGAGGGAAGCTGCCCCTGCCTCTCGGCTCCTGTGCCCTTCCTCACTGTCGCTCTCTCTTCCCGTGAGCCTTGCCCCGGCGCTGTCCTTAGGAAGCCCGCCTTGCGCCTGCTGCCTCCCTCCCGTCCCGAGGCTGTCACCGGCCTGGCGGGCTGCGGGCGCTCGTCAGAGGGCTGCAGAACCCTGTGAAGTCCCAGGTTTCACCTTTAAGTCAACCTCGGCCTGAAGTGCTGTGCCCGCAACGTGAGCATGGGGCTCAGTGATTGCTCTAGAGCGCTCCTAATTTGGTTCAGTGCTTTCCTCTGGGGTACTAATGTTGCTTGTGGATAAGGAGGGCAAAGTTGTAGTGGTGCATTGATAGTCCCTTGGGTCATCTTCTTTGAAAGTGCAACTTTTAGAGTCCTGTGAAAAGTCCTGTGGAGCCTCTTCTGTATGGGTAGGAAGGGTTCAGCTCTCCATTCTGAAGGACTTACAGGAAGTTCAAACTCTGATTTTGAAGAGGAGGGGGGAAGTAACATCCAGCCTTTTCCTGTGTAGTACCTAGCACTTGGTTTTTGTAGTTTGAAGCTTTCTGGAGCAAGCTTCTTTGCAGCTCTTTAGTGTGACTTGCGTGATTCAATGCCCTTCTGATTTCAGAGCTATGTAACCATGGTTAAGGTGATATTTAAAGTAGTCCCTGACTTAACAGGTAGTTCAGATCTTGTTTGTGTTGGACAGAATGTCAACCTCCATGTAACATGTTGTATTTCGCGTCTGTGCTATGAGGCTACAGCCCCGAGGTTGCTACAGAAACCTGAGTGAAGGAAAGGGTTAGATGCACTGGACTGATGCCTGTGTGCTGGTTTCCTGAAGAGCTCCAAATGAATCCTGCCTGAGCTCTAACTGCATGTGAGGGGGGTGGTTTCATTAGGGAAGCCCAGCTTCAGGGAGCAGCATTACTGTAACTTTGTTATGTCTGTGTAGGCCTTCTGAAGGTGTCAGTTGTCACCTTTCGCGACTATTGAAGCAAATGCTTGCCTGTCTGGTAATCTGGGGTTGTTCTAATTGGTGTTTAGAACTAGTTATCCAAATTTAAACTTGATGGATGCTTTAAATTAAATCGATGCTATCTCTGGTGAGAGAAAGGGTTAATGGTAAGTAAGGTGATTGTGTGGGACAACCTGCAGCTGGAATGGATTGTTTCAGTTATGTAGTCAGCTGTTCAAGAAGTCCTAAGACAAGCAGTCAGATGTTTTAACAACTGTCTTGTGACTACCATGTAGAAGTAGAAGAAAGGCTTAAAGGATCTGGCATAAAGCTGACTCAACAAAATACTGGAGCTGCTGAACGTGCTTGTTTACTGTATTATGTGGACAGTGGAGTTTTTCCTCCTAGTCAAGCTGCTTGGGTTCCAGAGACACACTTCAGGGAGCCTCCTTCTCTGGAGTTACTCAGAAAGTTCCTGGACACCCTCCTGAATAATGTATTGTAGGGCCATGTCTTAGACCAGATGACCTCCAGTGGTCCTTTTCAACCCTAGCCATTCTGGGATTTGTAAAGCTCATTATTTTCCTAGCTTAGATGAGGTACTGTATCTTAAGTTCTAACTTGAGAGTTAAGCATAAGCTTGTTTGCTTTATTGCTTAAATGGACAGAAAACAGAGAAGGAGAGAGGTCTTAGGTTTTCTCACATGAACAGTAGTTGAAATAAAAACAAAAGAAAGAAGTGGTAGCACTTAAGTAGTCACTGACCAGTTGCTCATGACCTGCCGGGGCTGGCCTCTGTTCCCATGGCTTCATTCTGACCTTATTTGTGAAATCTGAGTGGTAGGCTGAGACTTAAAGGCTGAAAAAAACACAGTTCTTCAGCAGCCTGCTTTTAACCTCCTTTGCAGAGCAGAAAGTGTGGTGCTTTCTTGGACCTAGCTACCAGCATTCAAGCCTATGGCATGCTATTAGTTGAGCTCATAATGAAATCTATTCTTTGAAGTTGCATTTTACTTGAGTAACATTTTGCCTGTAATTCTGCAGTAAAATGAAGTGTGTGATTTCATTGAAGTATCTCTAGAGACAAGATTGCTCAGTTTAACTTTGAAAGTTATTTTGAGGGGAGAGGCAGAGAGAGTGGTGTTGAAATTAAATATGCTTTTGTTTAGCCACTTCACTGTAGTGATTTCATGAAATGGAGAGGCCTCAAGTTTTATATTAGTACAGCTTGGTGTGTGGTGTTAGAAGCTGAAAGGTGAAAGTCTCCTGTGTCTCTTGATTACTGACTGTTACTTCTTAAACCCTTGAAATTATTTTTCTCTTCACAGAATCTTCAGCAACACTGTTTTGAAAACTAGGCTGGAAATGTCTGCTCTTGAAACCCTCTTTAAATACATTGATGAACACCAGGACCTCTATGTTCAGGTAAGTTTTATTTGAGTTTTGTCCTGCAGCATGGACAGCTATAGGATATTAAAGTTAGGTGGTCAGCTTCAAGTTTGTAGTTACATTTATATAATATACCCAGTAATAATGTCAAGTAATGGGAGAGAGGGAAGAGCAGACAAACCTAAGTGTCCGTGGTAGATTTATTAGGAAATGATCTATTACTGTAAAATGCAACTTGTGACTTATTTAGAGGTACAAGAAGCTGACACTGGCTTCTGAATGCCAAACTAGGGTTATAGTTTCTTCCCTTTTGAGATGGCAGATGAAAGATATAAATGAGGCTGGAACAAAGCTTTCTTGCATGAAATGATATATGCTGGGTACAGAGGGAGAGGTTGCCCTCTTCAGAGAGGGACTTTGCTGCTTGATACACTATTTAGTTACAGGTTGTATTGTAGTCCCTTTCACCATGAAGGAATCAGTGGTACAGCACTGTGAACTCAGGCAGGAACTATGCCAAGTGTTCAGCTTGATTTCTGCTAGTAGTTCTTGCTTTTTTCACATGGGGAGAAGCTAAAGTGGCCTTTTTGAGATGCCTGGAAAACTTTAGCTGGTTCTGGATACTTAAAGAACAGCAACAAAAAAGACACAATAAGCATAAGCTGTCATACTCTTAAGCTTATTTGATGTATCTGTAAGCTGTCCCCTATGCTGCAGGGACAGCTATAGGGGAGTGCAGCTGTAGAGAGCTTTTGAGAGTAATATTAATGGTTAAAGTTATCCTTTAAGGAGACAGAGCAGAGGACAGAGCTGATTTGCCTCAATTTGAGCTTGACTTAAACTAGTGTTTGTTGAATGACAAGGTGTGGTATTTGCCTGGTGCCTGTTGTGTAGTTAAACCTGTAGCTCTTCCATGTCTCCAGCGCCTGGCAGAGTGGGTGGCAATCCAGAGCGTGTCAGCATGGCCGGAGAAGAGGGGTGAGATCAAGCGCATGATGGAGGTTGCTGCCAAGGATATCGAGCGACTGGGAGGCACAACCAAACTTATGGATATTGGGAAACAAAAGGTATGTGAGCATCTCCATGGCAGCTTAGTAGAAAAAAGGCAGTAGCCTGTTGGGGTGTAGAATAATGTCTTTCCTGCCACACAGTCTGAACTTTCTGTTAAAAACCTTCGTTAATAGTAAACCTTGAGACTCAGTTAAGGATGTTGAATTAAATTTTGGACTGTATTAAATGTGTTTTAAATACTTCTTGAACTTGACGTGAACAGAGCACCTGCAAACAAAAATGCTAGCCTTTTTTAACAATGGGCTTATTGGTTGGTATTGGTCCTTGGACCTATAGGTAATAAAAGATACTGACTGAAGTTTCAGTAAGTCTTCCAAAAGACTTCTGGGCTCTTTCAGAAGTGTTGCATTTGTCACAAGATTGCCCTGCTCCCATACTAGATACAAAAGTATCATTAAAAGAATGACTTCCCTCCTTATTTTTAGCTAGCCAGATTACTTTTTTCCCCCAGCAAAGTGTATGTGCTTATGAGAATGATAATGATAATCTCATCCTAAGGAACTATCCACTTGATATGCCCCTCCTTTGAAGGGCCTAGCCACTGCCTTGGTGTAGGACCCATACCAAAATCATTAGACTAGGATTGGGATAGTGGCATTAAAAGTCTTGTATTAGAATGTTGGCTAGTTCTAGGAGAGTGTCCTTGTAATTTATGTGAAGGACTGTTGAGTGAAATCTGTGTTTATGGGAACCTTCTGAGCAGGTCTTGCTTTTGGCAACTGGATTACACTTGTTTGTAGCTACAGGTTCCAGGAGGAAAACAGCTGACTTGGGAGGGAACCTGTAGGTTAATTCTAGCTCTGCTACTACCTACAGCCTAAAAGCCCATCAAAAGCATTTCAGTTAATTCAAAGACAAAGTTATTCTTCTCATCACTATAACTTTTTGGTAGCAAGAACTGATTTTAAAGTTTTATTTTTAATATTTTGATTTAGATAACTTTAATCCATCTGCACAGGTTATCTTCAGTGTTCAGTTTTATATTATGTATAGAGAGAGCTAGTCAGTGTATTATGTATGTTGCTGATATATCTGTGAGGGACATTGTAAAGTGGCTGAACTTGTCAGATCAAAGTTGCTTTACAAAGTTGCTGCACAGCAATTTGCTGTGTATTGATTACTGTAAATTCTTGCAGTAGTGCTTTATTCATGTAGAGCTGCAGCTGGCCAAGGACCATGTAACCTGTCAATAAAAAATTGGAGCTTGGAACCCATATAAGCAAAAAGTCAAAGCTGATCTTGATCTGCTGAGCAGTGTGTAGAAGAACATGTTCACAGGAAGGGAAATACTTGCTGACTGGGAATAGCATGGGACAATTGCTAATGGGGTACTCCAAGGGATTAAGCCAAGTTCAACTCTTGAACTCCTGAACTGAGTTCATCAGCACTACCCTGCCCTTAGCTTAACAATGTGGGCTGGTACAGAGAAATACATCTGTTATGCTGATCTCATTTGGGTGTAGGCACATGTTGCACTGTCAGGAAACTTTTGTCCAGAGAGCAATACTGTGGACAGGATGAAAGTGCAGTGACGAGCAACACAGAATGCAGTATTGAATGGAGTTTATCACTTATGCTTAGGTCAGCATTAGATATGGCATTTTGGCTTGCAGTCAGGTTGCTCTGCTAAAATCTGATGTAGGATTGGTAGTTTAAAGCTATCAGTTCTAAGTGGCTTGGAACATTTTGACTGTTACTGGGACTTGTCAGGAAACTAATTGGTATGATGCCATCAGGCCTTCTTGGCACCCTGCTTCTGGCAATTAGTTTAAGTAGATTAGTTTTGTTTAGCTGTCTGTGCCTCTACTCTCATAACTTCCATAGCATTAAAGTAATTCATGTATCTGATAAAAGCATGTCCCTCTGACATCCCACATTTTAATAAAACCTCTGCCCTTCTATTTCTAGCTGCCCGATGGATCAGAGATCCCCCTACCACCAATTGTTCTGGGAACACTGGGCACAGATCCCCGCAAAAAGACAGTGTGTGTATATGGTCACCTGGACGTTCAGCCAGCAGCATTAGAGGATGGCTGGGACAGTGAGCCCTTCACACTGGTAGAAAGAGATGGTAAGAGCAGTGGACTTCACAAACTGATGAATACTTATGTAACAAGCCTGGTATTCCTCAGTTGTTCCAAAACTGTGCCATTGAAAGGAGGAAGGAGAGTAAGAACTGGTATGGGTGTTTATTTAATACTGTTGATGTAAAAATGTGCAGGTGGGGAAGTGGTAAAGTTGAGCTGCAAAGTCTCAGCTGCTCTTGGGATTGTTTCCTTTTCTAATAGTCCAGGCTGTGATTTGCATGTTTTCTTCCTTGTAGCTACAGCACAATCTGAACTGCTGCTTTGCATGGTGCCAGTTTGTTGCCAGAGAGCTTTTTAGAAGTAAATTCTTGTGCTGTTCACAGCTTGAAGCCTGTGAGGTCATGTCAGACTGCAGGAATTTTGAACCATTACTGAGATAAAAATACACAACACAACTTCTTTATGCCTGGAGACAGGGGTGGCACAGCAGCCTCCTAGGGTTGCCTTGTGTGTAACTCTGCTACTATGAGTACTGCAGAAGCTCTTTAGCAGAGGCAGTGCCCCAGAACTTGTCCCTCTCTCATAAATGGGTTGAAGAAATGGTGCAGTATCTCCTGTTGAAACAGCATTGCTAGCAGTCAAGAAGACTAAAACTTCCTTTTCTATTTAAAGCTGGTGCTACCAGCAGCTTCTTCTTTGTTTCACTTTCTCAGTGTTAGTGTCAGAGGTCATATCAATAGAGGGACATTAACCACTTGTGTTGCATAAGCATTAATGATTGCCAGAAAAGGGAGTATCTGTGCTAACTAGTACTTCTGCTTGGGCCCTTAGTCATAGGCAGCAGAGTCCATGTTGCTAAGTTAGGTTACCTCATCTGCTAGCAAGACCTAGGCTTGCCTCAGGCTGTGGCCTATGTCTGTGCAGCCTGGCCATGCAGGAGCCATTCACCATTCTTTACCTTTGCAAGCTATCTGACCAGTTCTGTTGCTGGTTACATGGGTGCTGAGGGGTTGTAGCCACAGCTCTGAGTTGCACTAATAACTGCCTCTGCTGCAAACCCATGTGCTGCATTTTCTGGGAATTCCCTGTGGCCTGTGGAACTTGTCTTTGACTAAATTACTTTCTAGGGAGAGCCACTCTTATCTGGAGAATCCAGAGAAGTGACTCGTCACTAGCTACTGAGTTCTTACTCTTCAAACAAAGAATTATTGAACTGAAGCTACTACCTGATACTTTTCTGTTAAAAGGAGGGAACTTGTTTCTATACACTTAGATGTTTGTAGAGAATTATATTATTGTGAAGGATAAGGCAGTTACTTCTTTTCCAGGCTTATATTAAGCTCCTATCAAGGGAACAGCTGGGGGAGGAGGTGGGATAGCTGTTTAAGTGCAGCATTGCAGTCCTGTACCTATCCCACTTGTAAAGGTATGTGAAGCAGGATGTGAAACTTCTACTTAGAAGAATCAGAAATTATAGTTTTTTATATAAGAAGGGTTAAAAAAGTTATCAAAAAAAGTGTTCTCCTGCAGGCAAGAGCTGAAACTTCATACTATTTTTTTTCTGTATTTTATATTGTATAAACTTGTATTTTGTTTCTACAGGAAAGTTGTATGGGAGAGGATCCACAGATGACAAAGGTCCAGTGCTTGCCTGGCTGAATGCCTTGGAGGCTTATCAGCAAACTAACCAGGTACGTGCCCAAAACATATTCTGCTTTTTCCCACACAGCTGAGTCTAGCAGTAAATGTTATCCAAGCCACAAACCCTTATGAGGGAAGCCTGCTTATTCAGCTGATTGGAGGAATGATGCAACAGTTCTGTAAATTCCCTGATTTCCTAGTAGGGTTAAGCTGACTTGCTGACAAGTTAGTCTTACAGATGCTTGGCTTGCACTTTTAAAAATTTTCCTTTAATGAAATATGTAGGAAGGAAAATACATACCTAAGCATGTGGAGCAGGAGGAATAATCAAATGTGATCACTATCATGTAAGGATGTCAAATTAGTTTGGCCTTCATCAAAGCTTGATGTCTCACTGCCACTGAGCTTTAAGAGGAGGTTAACTTAGTAACACCAAAACTGGGAGCTTTGCTTATTTCTGTTAAAGAAAATGGGCAATCAGAAATAGCTCAGGGTGTTTGCTTTATCTTGCAGGACAAGTTCCTATCACTTTTGAGAGGAATAACCAGTTCTCAGTTGCTGTCTAGGTATATAGAATATGCTAGACAGGATAGGCAGGGTAGCTCTGTTCCTAGTGTGACATACAATTCCTGTGGTTTATTTTTGTTCACCTAGCCTGTGGCTTACCTTTGGCAACAGATTTCTGCTGTGTTCCCACTGTTAAGTTTTTATGAAGAGTTTGAATTCTATCAAATGAAGGGTAGTATAAGTGCCCTCAACATAAGCACAGTCCAAACTTTAAACCAGTTTGTGTATAATTAACAAATTCCACTATCATGAACTATTTTACCCATGTCTGTTTTTCTGCTTTGAACATGAGAGATGAAAATTACTGATTGCTGAAGGAGTCGGGTGTTTTCACGTGTTCAACCTGTTCTTGTTTTTAATTTCAAAGGAGTTTCCAGTAAATATTAAGTTTTGCCTAGAGGGTATGGAAGAATCAGGATCTGAAGGCCTTGATGAGCTGATTTTTGCTCAGCGAGATGCTTTCTTTAAAGATGTGGATTATGTTTGCATTTCTGACAACTACTGGCTAGGCAAGAAGAAGCCTTGTATCACTTACGGTTTGAGAGGTATCTGCTACTACTTCATAGAGGTAAGTGCTGATATACACTGCAAATCCAATTTTATTAAACTGAATTTTCCTCTGGAGAAGAGTGGTAATTCAAACCTTTTTATGCCAGTAGATTTTTTTCAGAAAAGATGAAACTGGGTACTTACGTGGAATGTTTTTTTCCTGATTGTCTAAACATCCTTCTCTTGCTAGCCTATCTGATACTTGGGTGGGTAGGATAGCTTTTGGATGTGTGAAGCAAGATAAGCCAGCACCTTCACTGCAGGCTTGTCTCATAGCATAGATATGTTCATTCACATGGACCCTTCGTATAGATGGGTGTCACATTTGTGGTTTTCCAGTCAGCTGTAACTTCTCCAGTTAACCAGAACTGCTGGTAGATGATTGAGAGTGGTTTGACAAGTTCTTTTGCCAGTTCCCTCAATACTTTGGTGTGGGGTGGTTCCCATCTGGGCCCATAGACTTGTGGGTGGCTAGTTGGCATAGCAGGTTACTAACCGTCTGCTCATGGATTTTATAGGCTTCCCTCATCTCCCCATCACCATATTCCACCTCAGGGAGCTGGGCATACTGAGGACAACTGGTCTTGATACTGAGGACTGAGGCAAAGAAGGCATTAAGTACCTCTGCCTTTTCCTCATTCCCTGTCACTACACTACCCTCTGCTTTTAACAAATGATGGGGACACTCATTGACCCTTGGCCAGATCAAGTTCTAGCTGGGCTTTGGCTGTTCTGGTCTCTTCCCTACATGGCAATATCTTCATGCTAAAAATTGACCTGAATCTTCATTCACTTTGATCATGNGCAAATTTGCCTGTTAATTAAATCAGCTGTCTTCTCAAACTCTGCTGTGGATGTGATATTGAACTCTTTGGGAATCCTACTTTCAGCCAGCTAGCCAAATGTAGCAGAAGAATTATATGCAGTAGCAAGCAGATAGAGGCAAATTCTTTTAAGTGTCTTTCATGCTCAGTGTTGCATGCTCTTGGAAAAAGAAGTCTGAATTTCATTACGTTTACAGAAGGCCAAGACTTGTTTCCCAAGGAAAGTGTTCCCAGAAATGGCATTTTGTATCTTCTGGTTGAATAATGATATTAGGTACTTCTTGTTTACAGGTTCTCTTGTAGACAAGAAAGGGAAAATCCTCATCCCAGGT
>VZTN01031869.1:229-28982 GCA_013400515.1 Erpornis zantholeuca | reverse complement strand
AATTGACCTGAATCTTCATTCACTTTGATCAGGCGGAATGTTGTGACAAAGACCTTCACTCTGGAGTTTATGGTGGTTCAGTACATGAGGCCATGACAGATCTCATTGCTCTAATGGGTAAGAAAAACCAGGTTTCACTGAATGCATTTCAGTGGGAGCAAGAGCCATCAAAGTGTGATTGAGTTTTCAGTGAGGGAGCTGCTAAGGACTGTTTGTAGTAGCAAAGCAGTGACCAGTGAAATGGTGCTTGCCAGGCATGCAAAGCTAGTGCCTTAGATACAGAAATATGGTGAAGGTCTTGCCAAGCTGTCTATCTACTCTTAGCTCTCCCTAAAATCTTGCTGCAAATTTGCCTGTTAATTAAATCAGCTGTCTTCTCAAACTCTGCTGTGGATGTGATATTGAACTCTTTGGGAATCCTACTTTCAGCCAGCTAGCCAAATGTAGCAGAAGAATTATATGCAGTAGCAAGCAGATAGAGGCAAATTCTTTTAAGTGTCTTTCATGCTCAGTGTTGCATGCTCTTGGAAAAAGAAGTCTGAATTTCATTACGTTTACAGAAGGCCAAGACTTGTTTCCCAAGGAAAGTGTTCCCAGAAATGGCATTTTGTATCTTCTGGTTGAATAATGATATTAGGTACTTCTTGTTTACAGGTTCTCTTGTAGACAAGAAAGGGAAAATCCTCATCCCAGGTGTTAATGAAGCAGTGGCACCTGTTACTGATGAGGAGCTGGCATTATATGAGAAGATTGACTTTGACCTGACAGAATATGCAAAAGATGTAGGAGCAGCAAGACTCCTGCATGATGCAAAGGTGTGCTGCACTCTTTCTCTACCCTGTCTAGACCAAGCTGTCTGTATTAGTAGGAGACAGAAACAAGCTTCTGTGAATGTGTTTTTAGTTACTAAGTAATTTATAAGGCAGAGGGTTCATCTGATGTCTTCAAAATGGTGAGAATGCCTCAAAGATAATTTTGCTTATTGTTTGGTTGATTGCACACTTAACACTTGGCAGAGGAACTGCTAGTGTTAGGTGCTTGAAAACTTAGTCTGGATTATCCCATGTTTAACCCAAGCAGTCTTGACAACTTTAAATTTGCTCCTTACTCTGTATAAGTAGCATTTGAACAGAATGCTTGATCTAGTGCCATTCTCTTAATGCTAAATAAGAATGTTGGCAGCTTTCTAGCGGTCAGATGACAATCTGCACGAAAGATCTGATTTTCTTCATCTGTAGGAGGTTCAGTGGCTTATCAGCAATAGTTGCTCAGAGATGATTCACCATTAGGTGAGAAAACAGCTTGAAACCTAGCTGTGCTGAATTTAAGGCTGACATGCTGAACATCTTCCTAGACCTGGCAAACAAGAACTGTTTTGTAGTTGTGAACTAGGCAGGCCAAATCTTTGAACAGCCTCAAGCTCAATAAACTCATGTCTAAAGTTAAATCTTCATCCTGGGAACTCTCCCAATGAATGCTTTTAACAGCATTGAATCTTACAAGGTATAGATATTACATACTAATTTTATAAACCCTAGATGTAAATACATCTCCTGTCACAAAAAGCAGACACAGGTGTTATAAAAGGCAAGTTTACATGTTCAGGTCTGTCTTCTGTCCTAGTACTGTTAGGAGAAGACTTCAAACCTAACTCAAATAGGTGTAAGTAACGGTTTATATCCTCAACCTTGTCTTTACATGCTCAGGTTTATATCAGCTGGGATCACACAGACTTCCTTGTTTAGCTTTGTCCTTTAAAGTAATGGATGAATTACAGCTTGGCTATAAGGAGGAGCTGGCAAGATGTTCTTTTTGATACTGAACTGAAGCTGTTCGGTCTTGGCTTAACCGAAATTCCAGCCAAGGGGCTTGTAAGCTGCATACGTGCAAGAAGGGGTTTAGGGCTAAGGAAAGAGAAGGGAGAGAGGGCTGTAACTTGCAGGTGAGAAGCAAATGAACTTCAGAGATTTGAACTGTGACATTTGCTTTGAGAGAAGATTGGAGGCAGGTTGTACCTCAAAAAAGCCAAACTTGTAACATAAAGAACACAAAATTTCTAAGTCTCCTGCACTTCTGCAGTGAAGTTCAGGCTTGAGACCCTGTACCTGTGTCTGAACAGGACAACTCAACAGCTGCATTGAATTCAGGATCCAGTTATTGAACAGCTGTGTCCAAGGCAACAGGGAGGAAATGCAGGAAGTGTATCTGGAAGGCCGTGGTGGTCAATTTAATCAGCCAGGAGTTCAGCCTTTTTAATACAGCTGATGATACCAAGAAAAGAACACTGTAAGCCTCAGTCTGAGCAGTGGTGAGGCTTTTAGAAAACATCAGCTTAAGCAGTGTCTTTGTGATGAAGGTACCTGCCTGCCTGCCCTGATGCAGTGGGAACTAAAGCTTTCCATGCTCCGTACAAACTGTGCTTGAGCACCTTATAAATGGTGCTTGTGTCCTTACCAGAAGCAGACTGGTCATGTTCTCTAAGTTCCACAGAGCTAGGAGAGAGCCAGACTAGAACTACTGAGTCTCTTAAGGTGCTGAGAACCCAGCTGTTGTTTCAAAATGTGTGCTTAAAATGAGTAACAGCTTCTGAGTGGTCTTCAGTGAGCTGCACTTCCCCATGGGAAAAAGCACTTTTTCTTCAAATTCTTTATAAGGGTGAAGAAATCATTAGTTTAGGGAACCTCTGTCAGACTTTATATAACCTTGCATCTTTCTCTTTGCGTCTGCAGAGAGACATCCTTATGCACAGGTGGAGATTCCCTTCCTTGTCCCTCCATGGAATTGAAGGAGCCTTCTCAGCATCTGGTGCCAAGACTGTAATTCCTAGGAAAGTGATTGGCAAGTTCTCAATCAGACTTGTGCCAAACATGACTCCTGAAGAAGTCACAAAGAACGTATGTAGAGATGAATTGCTGCTATCCAAACTAATGTCTCTAAATTTCTGTGTGCCTTGCCTTGGGGGAATAGTTTTTCTATTTTCTAAAGCAGCTCTGTTCATTTGCTTTCCTACCATCTTCCCTGTACTGCACTTCAACACTAGATAACTGAGGGAATCCTGGGCTGGTGCCTCAGTACCCTGTAGTAGTGTGATTACCCAGCTTCTGTAAACTCAAAAGGGCTTAGGAGTAAATGGTAACTTGATTGTAGGGCACTTGGTCTGTCAGAAATGGATATTCAAAAGCAGCAGTGTTTGACATACTGGCTAATTGTTCTACAGTATACTGTTAATTTGCCTAAAGAAGACATTCTGACTTCAGAGCAGAGAATCATTGGAATATTATGAATTAAGAGTTATAGGAAAAGTATTGCTGCACAGTTGTAGTGACCTACAAGGCCCTAAGATGGTTTTAGAATATGAACTTTGCCACTGCTCATACAAATGCTAACAGTAAATAAGATCATTCAATCTTTCTTATAGGTTGAAGACTACTTGAACAAAAAGTTTGCAGAGCTGCAGAGTCCCAACAAATTCAAAGTGTACTTAGGCCATGGTGGAAAACCCTGGGTGTCAGACTTCAACCATCCCCACTACATGGCTGGTAGGAGGGCCATGAAGACAGGTCAGTGGGTTTTTTATTCAGCATTTGTAGGATTAAGAAAAGCTCTTCTTCCAGCACCTCAGGAAACACTGAGGAGGTTATGTTTGCTGAATATTTAGTGTTCTGCACTCACATCTAATAGCTATGTCTCACTAAGTAAGGGAGCATGTCATGTGCAGTCTTTAAACTGCAATCTGAGCTACAGGAAGAAAAGATTCTGGATATCAGATTAATTTCTACTGTTCTGGGACAAGTTTGTTGGTGTGGTGTTGCTTTTGTGTAAAGATGAGACTGTCAGTTCAGACCACCTGCTTAGCTGAATTTGACGAAGTTTGGTCATCACAGCACCCCTCTTAATCAGTTTTGCTAGATTGTATATGGCAGCTAGAGGAAATCTAACTCGTGTTGGAGTACAAAGAGGCTTTCAGATGAAGTGTTGGGGTGTAAATGAACTGAACTCTGACAATGACAATACTCCAGTGCTACCACTGTGAGGGGAAGCTCCACAGTTCTATGATCTTTGCAGTCTGGCTGATTTGGCTGGGGTACAACCTGGTACAGATGGGTACTTATGGCTTAAATAAGGACCTGTTGGGAAAAATATAAGCTCCAAACTGACTAGAGTATCACCTTTGTAGTTTTTGGAGTTGAACCAGACCTGACAAGGGAGGGAGGAAGCATTCCTGTTACCCTTACTTTTCAAGAAGCCACAGGCAAGAATGTCATGCTGCTTCCTGTTGGAGCTGCAGATGATGGTGCTCACTCTCAAAATGAAAAACTAAATAGGTAAGAGAATATTTATTCCTGTGCTGGCATGAGTTTACTGTGGGTCTTGGCATGTATCATGAAAAACACTAACAATCGAGTTCTTGCTTTTTAATTCTCTGGATGGCAAAGAGCCATCCTCCCTAGCAGAGAATGTCTGACTGGTTGGGTGACTACTTTGTAGCTGAATAGTGATTTCTAGATTGATCCACTTGAAACCAGCAGGTTTTATACTTTGGTCTCTAGCTTGGCCCTCTCCCCAAGGGTGGTGTTTGTGTCTTACCAGGTAAGATGGAGGGCTTGGGGTGTCGTGCCTGTTGCCTGCAGCAGCAATTCCTATAGAGTTTGTTGTGTGCCTAGGACTGATGGGTGGGCTTTGCAAAGAGGACATCTGCTAGAAATACAGCTCAGTGAAGACACTGCTAAAGGAAACTGTCTTCTTTGCAGGTACAACTACATCCAGGGGGTGAAGATGCTTGGTGCATATCTCTATGAAGTTTCCCAGCTCAAGGACTAAGTCAGACACCTCACCTTCTGGTTTATGGATAAGAAGTCTGAATTTTCTTGCAAAATGTCATCAATTGCCAAGTCTTACATGGCTTTCCTTTTCTACCAACACTCCACTGCTTTGGTGGGAGAGAGGGAAGTGGGCAGTTCCACTTGACAAAGAACATGAGACACCAAAAATACTTCTTTAAATTAACAGACTATTCCTTAATTGGTCAGCAGTCCTGAATTGCATCTTGGTGCCCTCTGAATCACTTCACTTTGCCATATTCATCTACTTTTCCTGTAAAACAAGAGGAATGGTTTACTCTCAGCAGTTTAAGCAGCCACAGCAGTGGCAGAACTGCCAGCCAATTTATGGTTCTTACTCCTGGGTATGTCCTGGAAACAAGTAGTCAAGATGATGGAGCTACACTGGAATGTGCTCAAGCTGTAGTGAGACATCTGTCCCTGCTAACAGTGATTTGGAAGAGCAGTTTGTCTCTTGCAGTTTATGCCTGCTTGCAGGTTTCAATTCACAGGGAATCAGGTTGTAACAGATTTCACTGTGGTAGTGACTACTGGCTGTTTTTGTAAAGCTGCCTTTGTACTACCAAAAAAGAATAATAAATAATCATGCTGTAGCTTGGCTCTTGGTCTCTAAGGTTTAAATAATGACTTGGGTCAACTTTGGGAACTTTAGGAATTGGGAGGGACACTTCTGTGGCTATAGAGGCAGATGAGCAACATGGCTATACAGACTGTATCTTGTAGGAATCCAGATTTTTAGGCCTAGGCTCTGGCTCCATAAGAACTTGTTGACTTGAAGCAAATGTTGTGAAATACAGCTCTCCTGAGAGAAAGCAAACTCAAAATGTTTCATTTTGGCTCTGTAAACCAAGTCATCACACTGTAGCATAACTGATTATACTGCAAGTTATATCAAGTATAACTGATTATACTACTGTAGGCACAAACAGGGAGAAAAGAGATCACTAGTTGTAACTACTACTGACATCCAACTTCAAGCTGTCTACTGGATACATTAAACTCCAACACTTTTGTTATGTCAGAAAACACAGAAAAAATAAATCTCTAAATGTTTGCTAACCTGAACAGCACTGGCAGGCTAGAGTAGGTAAGTATTTCCAGTGATGGTGCTTTGCTCTGAGAGCATGGTACAGTCCCTGTGTCCTGACACAGGTTAGCATGGGATGATTCCTCCCTTAAGGCAGGAATGTCTTCTCTAGCTGGCTTTCATTGATGCTTGATCTGGAGACTCAACAGTGGAGAGCAGCTGGGCTAGAGAGCCTTCTGGTCTCACTGAAGCTGGTTTTGACTTTTTTTGTTTGTCATTGAAGTTGATGGCCGGAGATAATCTGATACTGGTAACCCTTGCACTTGCAGCTGGGGTACAGTCAGAGCATCCTGTGTCAGTTCTTGTGAGCTCTGAACACAAACACTGGGGAGTTAATGTTTATGAATTATATTGTGAACTATGTTCAGAAGCCATGTGTGCTTGTCCTGTTGCATTTGTAACAAATTTCTGGATAATCAGTTAATTGGCTCAAGCTGTGCCCTGAAGACACTGTATCAGATCCTATACTTGCTGAGTAAGTACAGCATGGCAGAGCTGTGGAGGAGGCCCAAACAGAAGAAAGGGTGTCAAGGGGTTTGTAGAAAAGGCTGAGAAGCAGATACCATTGAATATGCAGCATAAATATTTTGGCATGGGGAGAGTGCCAGAACACTGTGACAAAGCAATTAAAATGGGACTTTGGTGCAAACATGTAGGGGCCAATTTAAGTCCACAGGAGTAGGTTGCTCAAGTAATCAGTACTTAATGAGATTTAATAGGACTTCAGATTTGTTCAGATGAATAATTTTAAATTCAGAGTTCACCAGTATTTGTTGGCTTGCTACAACAGGGCTTGTTTTAGCTGTAACCTCTCCTGTCTCTGCAGAAGGTGACCACAAAAGCAGTAGTACTTGGCCTCAGTGAACAAGGCAGGTAGAAGAAGGGGACTAGTGGTACCAGCTTATTTCTGTAGCCCATGTGCTTCAGACCTAGCTCCTTGAAGACTTCTAGTTGCAGAGGCCTGGCTTGCAGCATCCATGAATTCTTGTGCATGGTGTGAAGAGTTTACTTAGCCTAAGTTTTTTGAATAACAGCCCTATTGTACAACACAGAGGCATCTGACAGGACAAAGTGTAAGTTGATAATGAAAAGCAAAATACATGAGTGAAGCACAGGCTCTGACACCCCTGTCTGCTGGGTGTGCAAAGGCCACTTAACATTTCCCACACAGAGCTTCACAGCATTGCTTTACCTGTTGAGTTTCAGATTGGGATGTCTCTTGATCAGTGGTGTGTGGCTGCCAGCAAGTCTAGTTTGCTTGTGCTGCCAGTTCTCCCACTCCAAAAATGGAGAAGGATCTACAACATGGATTTTACAACTACTTGTTCTCAGGGTCCAACTACTGCAAAACTGAGAAAGCAGACTTGTAACCTCATTGCTCACTAGATTTCTTGTGTCTTAGCAAAATCCATAACAATGCATCTTCATATGGAATATGCACTTAAAAGAGCAGCTGGAGTTATTACAAGCTATTATCCCTAAATAAGCCTTAAGCGCCACTTAAAATGTGATTTTTCTTTATTTTTTTGTGTTCTGGGAAACACAAGCATGCACATTAAAACATGGCCCTGATTTTCAACTATGCTGCAATCCATTTTAGGCTTATTGAGCACAATGTTTCCTAATCTGAAACTCTTTTTAACTTGCAAAACAGACTTTGGTTTAGCATAATGAGTTTGAGTGCACTAACTAAATCAAAACTTGAAGAGCTTCAGCTTTGTGATCTTGACCTTGAAGCAATGTGAAGACTGGAGATAACATAGAGCTAATCTAGATAAAGTATTCCAGTTTGTTCATTCTATTAAACTACTAGCTCAAAAACATTACCATTTTTTCAGTGTTATCTGATCTCATTCAATTAAAATATAATAGATTTGTGTGTTAAATATGCATTTACATTATGAGGAGTCAATCTGAATAAATTGCCTTCCTGATAATTAATGAAGTTATGCAAGGGATTTAAATCACTCTTCCAGAGAATCTGCTTAGGCTACACAGGGAAGTTTAGTGGGTAATTTTGATTTTAGTCCCTTGCTAGCTTGATCATACCATTTTACTTCACAAGGTTATGACAAGCCCTGAATGCTGAGGCATGTTTTTCTAGTACTTTTAAATATTCATCTTTCTATTAATTTTGCATACCCTTAGTGATTTTGAGATTTCTCGAGGAAAGCTTAACATGCATGCCAATGCAATAGGCCTGCTGCTGCTCAAGCTGCAGTATGCAGTGTTCTCTGTGCAGGCTTGTTCTTCTCAATCATGGGCCTCTTATGTTTCTGCCCTTTAGACTGAAAAATGCAATACCAAATGCAGTCAAGCAGCTTTTTTTGTCACTGTTATGGTGCTGTGCTTGCCTTTGGAAAGGCAGCTGTCCTGTACAGTTCCAGTGGGATAACCACCACATAGTTACTCTTGAGGCTGCCTGTATGTACTGGGTTTGTGTGGAGCGTTCTGGGCAGGGCTACAGGGGTAGCTTCTGTGAGGAGCTGCCAGAAGCTTCACCCATGTCCAACAGAGCCAAGGCCCGACGGCTCCAAGACAGACCCACCACTGGCCAGGGCTGAGCCCATCAGTGACGGTCGTAGTGCCTTTGGGACAACATAAATAGGAAGGGAAAAAAGTTGCTGCACAGAGAAGAGAGGAGTGAGAACAGGTGAGAGAAACAGGCCTGCAGACACCAAGGTCAGTGATGCAGGGGGAGGAGGTGCCAGAGCTGAGATTCCTCTGCAGCCTGTGGTACAGCCCATGGTGCGACAGGCTGTGCCCCTGCACCCCATGGAGAAACAACATGGGATGAACTGACTGCCTCCCTGCACCTCTGGGGCAAAGGAGGTAAAGAATTGCGAATAAAGTTGAGCCTGGGAAGAAGGGAGAGGTGGGGGAAGATGTTCTATAGATTTGTTTTATTTCTCATTATCCTACTATGGTAATAAATTAATTTCTCCAAGTCGAGTCTGTTTTACCCATGGCAGTACCTGGTGAGGGAACTCTCCCTTCTCACCTCAGCCGTGAGCCTTTCATTATATTTCCTCTCCCCTATCCAGGTGAGGAATGGAGTGATAGAGCAGCTTTGGTGGCCACTTGGAGTCCAGCCAGAGTCAATCCCTCACACTATTGCAACACTGCACAAGATGCCAAAATATTTGAAAGTTAAATATGTTCAGTTATTAGAGTCTCAGAAAATCTTTTAGAGACACTTCTGTGTTGGCTGTTGCTTGTGAAACTGTGTGCCCTACAGCTGTCAATCACAGCCCACTGCTCTGTACTGAGAGAGCCTTATTAAAGTCGAAGTGTTTGTAAGCAATGTGTATGAATAGTATTTGAGGCAGGGTCATTTGAAGGCTTCTGCTACTGCCTGTGTGAATATAAAAAAAAGCATGCATAAAAATGCTCAATGTATTCATGTAAAGGGGAATCTTTGGAGGACTGTTTCCTTCCTATTTTGGACAGAGTAAATTAATGGAATTGCAAATATGCACTGTTAATCTATGCAAAATTGTAGCCAATTCCTGAATTCCAAGGTAGATGCTATGATACGTGATGAAATTCAATATGATATTTCTGAAGTACTTAGTGGATTTAATGTTGATGTAGTGAGTACTGGGGTCGAGATTAGATTTGAGAATAAATGCTGTGTTAGCCTTGGACTGGTTTAAATGCTTGTGGGTAGAATTTTGAGGTTCTGCTGCTTAATTTCAAGAACACATTAAACTATTCCTAAGACTCATAGAAAGCAATGATATAACTAAGTGCTAAAGTAGTACAATGGCTGCAAAAGACTTTTGAAAACTAGAATGCTGTAAAATATCTATTTATTTATTTATAAATAAGCCTTTGATAAGGTGTTGGTTTAAACCATCTTGCTGTATTAATAATGGGTTGACATCTTTTTCTCTTCCATTATCAACTGTTTAGCAGTGCATCACTAGAAACCTTTAAAATGCAAAAATTATGTTTCTTTTGATGGATTTTTAATAGCACATGTATAGAACACCTGCCCTTTGCTGCCTCATATATTCTCTGCTATTGCTGCTGTTTCTGCTCCCCCACTCCTGTTTTCCCCAGTCATTCACATGAGAGGAACTAATCCTGCAAGGGGAACTCATGAAGTTTCCTAGGAATACTACCAGGCTTTCACGGTGTAATGTGATAGTAACAGGTTGACTGGAACACATCTCTTCTACTTTTTGTATAAAAACTGTAGTTCTAATTCTAACATGGGAGCTGCTAGGAGGCAATGGCCTTCAATTTTACTCTGTAGCTGCCTCTGCAATAGTTTTCAGTTGGCATAGCATTATAATAAAACTAAATAGAGTGGGGAAGGAAACTTTTTGTTTCCAAATTCCTCTCCCGTAGCCTCTTTACTGTTTGAGTGAATAGCAACCAGTGAAAATGTGGGCAGAAGAGCAGCTGTATCTGCAAATCCACTGGAATGTAGTACTTTTTAATTTGTGGAAATGCCAGAAGTTAAAAGCATTGGACAAAAGGCACTTGGAAATGGTTCCAGGCATATTCTCTTTAGGTTTTTCAATTGTGTTGAACACTTAGCTGCAGGACTGTAGTTCAAAGCTGAAAGAACACAATAGAAATTCAAAATACTGTAGAGTCTGCATGTCATTTTTAGGACCTGGTTGTCAAACGGTGAATTAAAACAAAGAAAGCAAAAGATTTATTTCTGCACAACTTTGAATCTTGCTAATATTTCCAAAATACCCTGTAATGTGTTCCCAACCATATCCTAAACTTTTGTACAAGGAGAGGCAGTGCTGCTTATGATTATTTTAAGGCACTTTTAATTCTGACCAGATGGGTTCAGGAATACAAATAAAGAAGGGGGGAGAATGCATCAGGAGCTGAGGCACAGGGGGTCTACCAATTCTGTTGCTTGGCAACAGAACTTCAGTATAAAGATGTGGATTAAGATACCTTGAATATGGACAGGCTTGGGAGAGACACAGGTAGAGAGCAGGTCTCTGAAATGAACTAAAGGTCTTCATGAGAGAGGAATAAGTGAATGTATAAATACGTGTTTCTGGAGAATGGAGAGCCAGAATTCATTAGCTTCCAGCCTTTAGTCTGCTAATGTTCCTTTGCACTGATCTGGAAATGGATTTAATGGAATTTGGCTGGTTATAAATTTAAAGTTTGTAGAACTGCATATAATTTTTGGAAGCTTTCACTGGAGTTGTCTGACACTCACAGATGAAATTTAAATACCTGGAGACCAGTTCAGAAATTATTTTTTTTTTTAATTCATAGGAGTTTTGAGGATGGGATTCAAGAAATGGGATAGCAAAATTTTTTTTAATCACAGAGAAGTTCATGTTTTAAAATAGAAATACACTAAAATGTAGCAAATACATCTGGGTGGGTTTTTTCCCATGGAAAATGGGAGCACCAGATTAACAGAGTATTAAATTAATAGAAAACTATGCTGTATTACCTTGCCCACTCTGTGAAAGTGTTCTTATAGGATATGACAGGTAATTGAGTCATCAACATAAAATATTAATTATTAAGATGATACATTTCATTTTCTTAATGTGCTGTAGTTCCACATTTATCTACATGCAAATATGACACAGATTTACTGGGACACAGCAGTCACCTTGAAGCTGTGCTCAGTAGCAGCTGATTAGCATTATCTGTTCCAAATGCAAAATAAGTTCAGCTTCTCTGACCTCATTAGAGGGAGTTGAGAGTGCCTCACTAATAAATGCTCATCTAGCTTCTTCCAATAATTTGATTTATATGGAAGAAAGTTTTAATGACACATTCCCTGTCACTAATAGGCCAGCAGTCCTTATGGATGTAGAAGAAAGATTCTGAATATAATTAGACTTAGCACTAAAAATTAAAAAGAGGGCTCAAATAGGAAATTATTATTCTTTTCACTAGCACAGTCTGTAATACAGCTGTCTTTTCACCCACTTGTATTCATAGACATCAACACAGAAGTAAGGCTAATGCATTCAGAAGTGCTTGGTAATCTGTTTGTAAACTTAGATATACCCACATGTTTGCTTTTGAATTTGAATTACTACAGTCTAGGCCTATCAAAAATATTTATCATTCTGGCTCACTGTTAGTCTTATTTTCTCTTGCTGAATAGAAAGAATTTGGTTGTTAAATGATGAAGTGGTCTATGAACCTGAGAGGCTGCTTCTTTAAGTTTGGATCTAAATCAGAAGCAGAGGAGGTGGAATTCAAATTGTGAGATATTCAGAAACTTGTTTGCTTTATAATAGAACAAGATGGTAAATTTTAATTTCACACACTTTAAATAAGATTATAATGCAAAAATACAGATGGCAATCAGTTTGTTCCAAATATAATCTTGTCTCTATTGATAGAAATTAATATGTCCTCCTGAGTCCTTTAAACCTATCAAGTTAATCTGCAACCCAAAACTAACAAACAGCAAAATGTTATAAAATCCTCTTTTGTAGTCTGTGATTAGAGAGAATTGGCTACTTCAGGAAAGACAAGTATATTGGCAAATTATGCATCAACTTATAAGCTTGATCTGTCACTCATTTTTCACAGATGTATCGATATTCAGAGTTTTCAAGATGGCAGAAACAAAGAGGGACTTAGATCTTACTGTTAGCAAAAGAACACACCAAATACCAAAAAGCCTGGTCCCCAACCCCCCTATTTCAGTACTTGAAGTGTCACATGTCACATGGATAACATCCATTTATCTTTCAGTTTAAAGATCAAAAATTCTCTTTGTGTTTTTGCAGTGCTCTGAATTTGAGAGCTTGATCCTGCTAAATCTGCTAGTCGGTTTAGGGCCCAATTACTAGTCATAGGAACAAATGAAAACTTCAGATAAGATGACACCATGCTGAGATAATTCAAAAGCAATCAGTCATCCTACTTCAGGTTTTGGTTTGGTTTTTTTTTTTTTTTTTTTTTGCTTGAAATGTGGCTCTTTGAAAACTGTTTATGAGGAAAAAAATAGTGCTCTTTTATTTTTTTCTCTTTTACTTGCAGAGTTCACCTAAAGCTTCAGCTGTGTGAGATGCATTATCTTTCTAATACCTCCACAGAGCATTTTCTCCCCTTTCAGATAAAATAGAGCAAGTCTAGGTAGATAAAAGACATGTTTACTTGTGGCTGGGAAGTGGCACACAGATGAAGGATCTGACATCTCCGACACCTTTGTATTCAGCTGAGATTGCTCACAAGGTACTAAATGGATGGTTTGGACTCTTTAAATCTATCATGTTCCAAAATTAGATTTTTCAATATGAGTTCTTCATGTAATTTCTGCTTTGGAAAGGGACATATGTGCTGCCTCCAGCAATATTTTCAGTAATGACTTTACCCTAGTAGTGAATGATCAGACAGGTAAAAGCAGACTTGCTGCAAGTGGAGAAATGAAGGCTGCCATTATAAACACATTTGTACTTCTTTAAATGAGACAGAAACTGGGTCCATGTCATGATGGCATTATCTTTGTTCCCCGGTACTAAATTACCTGTGTATGGGGTTGTGCCTGTTCCTCAGGTAGCTTTTTCTGGTGGAAATATCCTTGCCCAGCCAGTTTCCCTGTAGGTATTAACATGAAAACAAACTATCCTAAACTCTACAACCTTGATGAGGAAAGGCAGCACAGGAAAGAAAGGAAACATCAGAATATGGTTTTTTGGTTCCTGTGTGCTTTTCTGTAACCTAAGATATTGATTTCTGCCATAAGAAATAAAAAGAAAAAAGGCTAACTTTTTCCTTTTTTTTGGTATTCTGATAAGGAGGCATAGCAAAAGAACACAGATATTGTGGGTTTTCCACATAGAGAAAAAGTGAAAAAATGCTATGTCTAAATCTGGAGTGTTTCTTTATGGGTAATTTCTATGTCACAGATTGAGATTTACAGTTGAACTTAATTTAAAGATCTTTTCCAACCTAAATGA
This sequence comes from Erpornis zantholeuca, assembly GCA_013400515.1. Lineage (NCBI taxonomy): Eukaryota > Metazoa > Chordata > Aves > Passeriformes > Timaliidae > Erpornis > Erpornis zantholeuca. The sequence continues at coordinate 15,135 of VZTN01031869.1, read as the reverse complement.
GTGTGATTAAAGGATATCCAGCTCTACCAGATATCCAGACTATGTCTGTCCAGCACAGAGGAAACAGCCAAAGACAAATGGGGCTCCACAAATAGATGAGAAGCAAAAGCAATGGGTGTGTCAGACTGGTGAGGTTTGTGGCTAAAAGTCAGAGTCTAAAAACCTGGAGTTGTTTGTTTAGGCTGTCCAAGAGCACTCTGGTACTAGGGATGGCTTTGGATGATGATCAGTTTGGAATGAGCCTTCAGAATGTTTGGGGAGCTTGGAGAAGTGCCTGTAGCAATACGCTGGATATGGTTCCTTGCTATCACCAGCTCTGCAAGCCAAGGCAGCAAGCTGAGAGCTGCCCTAAAGCTCAGCCTGGCATGGTGTGCACAGCCCAGCACCTTCTCTCAAAAGCAGGTGATGACAACCTTGTATTTTAGGTGTCTGGTCAGGAAACTCTCACTAAAAACAGCTGAAACTAAAGCCCGCATTAGTGTTGCTCCTCTGGAGCACCAAGAGTCTCGTGACTCAAGCACACATCCAGGCAATATGTACCCAAGGTGCAATTCCCACCCCAGCCTTTCCCTCTCCCATCTTGTAGGAAAGGGAACATAGATTGGTGCAATGGGGGAGAAGATGCTTTTCTTCCTGGTCAAGCTGTGCTCCCCTTAAAGATTGGCATGGGGATGTGAGGACAGGAACATGTGGTGGAACTGTTCTTCTAACAGCTGTTTGTGCACTTGACATTTCATAGCTCATGACTTAAATGCATTTTTGAATATTGTCACAGAACTTCCCATGTTTCTCTGTTTTAGTTCACAGTAAAACTTAATTCCCCCTGAAGAGCAGTGAGTGAGGGGATAAAAACTTTATGCATCTTCATGAACTATCTCAAATATTTCAACAAAAATTTCATAATTTAAATAAGGATTTAGGCACTCAGTGTGTGGGATTAATGGCTTATATCCAAACCAGTGATTTGCTGAACTGTCATTTTCTTAGAATTTAGGAACTATAAAAAAAAATTAGTTCTAAATGTTGGGATTTCTATAGTACTGAAAATGAAAAGCCATCATTGCCTTTTAAGCCATGTCAAAGCACATGCTACAGCTTTGTTGAAAGGCCTTTGAATATATGGAAAACTTGTCTGCTTGAAAAGACTATAACAAAGAGAGGAAAAATACTTGTCTGTAGAGAAAGAGTGGAAAGAGTAGGGAACTACTTTCCAGAGAAGTTGTAATTAAGTTTATAGCAACTCAATTAAAGATCCTGATCCACTAGTTGTGCAAGCACCTCAGTTGTTAGCAGGCTCAGCACCTGAGTGCAGGTGTTTAATTAAGATGTGCAGATATGAACCAGTTTTCTAACCAAATGCTCCAGTCTTGTAATTGTCTGTCTTTCCATTTTTGCTGAGATGGTGTCACATTTTTCACAAAACAGCCCATGGCTGGCAGGAGGTACACAACGTGTGAGGGGTGCAGAGCCCTGGTTCAAAGCCTCTGGGCTCCTGAGGAAGGTGCTTTACCCTTGTAGGCAGTGGCACTTTGATAGAAGAGATGTGCTATGAAACAGCTCACACTCCTCGAGGAGGTCACAGTCACAAAAGCTTTGCGAAGGTAACATCTGTTAGCAAGAGGCAACACTATTGCGAGTGTGTATATATATATTCATGTATGTATAAACAGTGGGCTCTTTTATGTTTCAGATATTTAAGCTTAAGAAAGCTTATATTTAAGCTATGGCTTTTTCTGCATTTAAGCTTAAAAGAGCTTGTGTTTGTCAAGAGAAAACATATGCTTGCCTTGGCCTTCTCCCAAATACACTTCAATGACAGGAGGACTGCAATGGAAAAATACTCCTATGCCTCTCTTCAGAGGCTGTGGCTCCTGGGACACCCAGCCGAGATGCAGAAGTCAGCGAAGTGTCAAACCAAGTTAACTTTGTGGTGCTCCAGACATGTGCCTTGAAGGACACCATGCACAGCACCACCTCAGTGATTCGTGCCCTGACTCTGCCAATTCCTGGACCTCACAGAAAGTTGGGAGGAGGCAGTATGAAGAGCTGCATAAACAGAGTACTGCATGGTTAGTGTCAGCTTTACTCCGTAAAAACCCAAAAAGCCAGTCTCTGATGTGTCCTTTTGGGAATGACTATGAGTTATCTGCTGGACAAAAGCCTCACCTGCAAGGAGAGTATTAATCATCCTTAAGGAACACTGATGCTATTTGGCTGAGAAAAGCTGTCTGAAGGATATCAAGATGGGAATAGTCTCTTGCCATCATTTCAGTGTGATTAATATCTGAAAATATTTTGCTTAATCATTAAGCCAGATGAATTTACAATGGTGCTTTTGGAAAAAGTGGGCAGTCTCCTATCTCAGGACTCAGAGCAATGCACTGGAATTGGCACTGGACAAGAACTTGTTTGTTTCTCTTATCACTTAAAGCCTGCATGCTTGGAGTCCTGGGTACAGAGAAGTTTCTGAATGAGCCACCAGGCGGTGAGAGGGCTCCGTGTTATTGCTCTTCCTCCACAGAGTACCTCAGGTCTTTGTGGCCCTGCTCCTGGAAGGTGCTGAGCATAATTGTTCCGTACAGAGGAGAGTCTGCAGCCAAAGATCCTCGTGAAGCATCTCCTGCCTGGGTAAGGGGACCTTTTCTAAATCAGTCTTCTTCCACTGCCATAACCAGGTGGTGATTATCAACATCCAGGTAAGAACTACTAATTAAGGGTCTTGGGAATCTTTTCCTCTCTACCAGTATGGTCTCACTCCACTGTTAACAAGCTCCCACAGTGGACAATATTGCTTAACTTGTGTTTTGGCATCAGTTGTGATTATCTTGAAGGATGGTGGGTGGGAAATACTCTTCTAACTGCAGTGTGAAGTGGGAAGGAGTGAAGAGGTGGAAGGGATTTCTGCTGCTGCTGCACAGGGAAGTACAACCATCTATAGGGGAGAGCCATTTGGGGAATTGTGTGAAAGGGCCTCTCCATTCCACACCAGTAGTTCTGGGATGCAATAATCAGTTATATTAAGGGAGTATATTGAGAAATGACATTGAGTAAGCTGCAACAATAACCAGGTACCGCTGATTATGACATGATGATACCATTCCTGCTTTTCTGCAATACATCTCCAAGAAATGAAAATAGCTGGCTTGAACTAGAGGTAGCTGCTTATAGAGTGACAGGTAGCATTGAAAACCATCAAATCATTTCTCTGTCAGTCAAATATTGCTCCTAACAGCATATTTCTTACATATTTGCTCACTCAAAATTAAGATTGTAATTATTTAAGATACCCTTTTAATGAAGGTAACTATTAAAGCATGCTAATTCTGAAGTGCCTGAATGGCTTCAGTGGCTGAAGTGCCAATGAAGTGAAGGTACCATCACTTTGTGACCAAGTGAGGGTGTTACACTCTGGACTGAGGTAGCAATAGAAACACGAAGTAGGAGACCACCTCTGCCCTAGACTGCTTACATCTTCAAAACACAAGAGAAAAAAGCCAGCGATGCTTTCTCCCCCCTTTATCCTCTTGTTTTAGTTCTGCTCTGATTTGTCTCTAATTAATCTATTTCGACCTGCTTAAACACTTACTGTATCCCAAAGAGGATACTCAACCAAACTATTTGAGTTGGTTCTTTCATTTCTTGTCATTAATAAGCTACATGCGAAGAGTGTTTTTATTAAAGAGATAAACCTGCCTACATTTAAAAATCCTTCTAAACAATGTTGACAATATTTATGATACCCCATAAAGGGAATAAGGGCCATAACAAGATAAATCTCTTATATTTTGGACCTTACACCTTGTTCCAAGTTAGAGGTTATAAAATAAGTGGCAATTAGCAATGAAATACTAAGATATTAATTATATTATTAATAATAAATTAATAATAGCTTTTTTTTTCCACAATAGTATAGTTCCTCGGTAGTATTATGTGATAGATAAACAATTAGTTGAATGGATCTACTAGATATAGTAGATCTATTTTTAATCTCACTTGTACTGTTCTAATTCAGGAATAACTCCAGTGTGAAACACTTAAAGCTAGGATAAATGAAAGCAGGATTCATGTAAAAATATTATTATTTTAAATAAATGCAAATAAACATTCATTTTCCCCCCAAATTTTGCATTTAATTTTCAAATGAGTTTTTACACATTAATCAAGTGAAGAACAAGTACTTAAAAAAAGAAAAGGTCTTTGTAAGGCTCTGAGACAGGACCTGGACCTTCCTTATTCCTTATTACCTTATTTTGCTTATTACTGAATTTGACCATGTCAGTAGAGGTTCTTTCAAAATGGGCAGAGGACTTTAAGGGTAAAATTTGTTTGCAGACTCAAGCACCTAAAATTTACTAGAAGCTCAGAGGTTCTCCCTTCTGCAATGGAGACCTTGCAGCAAAAAGATGGTGAGGCTATCCACATCTAAGTACAAGTACTGCACATCCCACAGATTTTTCCTACAAAGCTTTTTGCCATGAAAAGAGCAAAATCCAGCAGAGCTTTCTTTCCAGGAACAACATTTTTTATGCCCATGTTTATCTTATTGCAAACCAAATGAGCAGAAAATTTTCATAGGTAAATAGTGAATTACTCCTCCTCACTGGGCACAAAGGCCAATACTGCTTCCTGGGAGAAAGGCTTTACCTTAACAGAAATGTACTCTTTTCTTTTCCACTTTTCAAGTCAAAGCAAAATCCACCTCTTTTCTCTCAGTCCTCCAACATACTACTGTGAAGCAGTAACACTTATCAGCAATGCTGAAGTCCTTTCTGGCACTGGGATTCCTGTTGGGATATTGGGCTTCCAGGAGGAAGAGGAGATGGGAAAATTTCTCATGACTTGATGTGTTATTGATTTGGCTATCCTGCTTTGATTATTACATGATAGAGAGGCAGAAGTGAGCATCTAAACCAAAAATTAATCTTTAACTTAAAACTATCTCTTCATTAACTGCAGAACTTATCAGTAAACCAAGAAAAAATGTCCCTGTTCTGCAGGTGAAAGAGGAGGCCTTTCCAGTTCAAGGTCTCATCATCAGCAACAAAGGCAGCTGCAAAGAGGAGCACCTAGAGATAAGGACTTTATTTTTAAATATCTTCCGTATTACAGCAAAACAGAACTGATAAACAGGGTCTCAATATTTTTCACTAAAGGATTGGCTTGAGCACGGGCAGAGCTGGTTGTTGCCATTCTCCGAAACACCATTCAGGCAACTCACGTTGCAACACTTTAAGAGCTGACTGCTGGGAATAGCACTGGGCATTGCAGTGTCACCTGCCAGCAAGTGCAGACCTTACCTGTGCTTCCCCCCAGATATTTGCATTGCTGCTACACAGTCTATTGATTTGGATGATACTTCTTTAATAATCTTCAAAAGCAGTCAGGTTCTGTGAGCTGGCATTTGTCCCCCTGCATCCCTGCAGCTCCTGGTCATTAAGACAACAGCAGCTGCACGTGGTCAAGGCTGTGCTTGAGAACTGCCACATGAAGAGTTGGCATCCTCTTCCTCCAAGGGTCTCACCTACTCAGCTGGAGAGGTGGCTGTGGCTTGACTGCCTGCTTCCACCAAAGGTATGCCACTTACTAATGAATGTTGTTTAAGAAAGTTAAAAAATAACCCTATTATCTCAGTTATCTTTCTTGATGGTGATTGCTTAGAGGGAATGTTCCTTTCAATGGAGTCCACCATTGATTTGGTAAATTACTACCTACTGCCATAAACATCCTTATCTCCCTTCATGTCTAATGTACTTTATGCTATTTGCAAACCAGATGAGTCCTGACTTTGTTTTTCTCTGGGTTGGTTGCAACCCAATGTTCAGTTTTCATTGGCACCCTCCTCCCTGCACACACCTGAAACACTGTGTCACAGGGAGGGAACTGCAGAAGCAGGAGAGACAAGGAGGCCTTCAAAACACCTTCAAGGAGCTGCTTCTCAAATGTTTGTAAGCTTAGTTGATATTTTATCAAAGAATCATCCTAGTTAAAGAATCAACCTGTATTTCTTGTTAAATCACTGCGGAAGAACTCTAAGTTTTCTTTTAACAATGCTTAATGAGACAGGAGGAAGTGAGACAAAATGCTCTTACTACTAAGGAAGGAAGGAAGAGAAAGCACACAATTGACTGTCATGTATTATTTCTAAAAATAGGCATACTACATTTTTCTATAGAGCAGCAACTGCTCCTTAAAGTGACATCAAATAAAATACACTTGACATTGAACACTGAAGCCTTTGTTTGATATCCCCCCGACTTTATCATCCTTTCAAATCATTTTTCCCCTCCTCATGGCATTGAGATATTTCAGCCTTGCTCGAAATCTTTCTACAGCTTTATTAAACTGACTCTCTTTTTGACACAAGCTTTTCCAGTTGCAATCCAAACACTCCTGAGCAGCACTGTCTGTGTATTAGTAGTGCATTAACATGACGTTCCACCAGCTACTCCCTTCCCTCCCTCCCTCTACTACAGCAAAACATAGCTGCTACCTAACTTCTTGTTTGAATTATTAATATTTTGTGCACTCTGCTACTTGGTATTGCCTTACATTTGTTTTCCAAACTTTGCCACTGTTCTTTACTTTTGTTTATGAAAGAAAGTATTTTTGTGATATTCTATGATCTTTTCTTGAAGTTTGATATGTTTTGAAAATATCACAGAATAATTTCAAATATCCCTAGGATATTTTGCTTGGTCAGTTGTTTTTTTTTTTTCCCTCCACAGCATTTTAGCTTCCTTGTTTCATTTTCTTAAACAGTTAAATGCTAATGAAACATGACGAAGACATACGTCTCTTGTCTGTATCTTTCCAGGTCATTTGCACGTAACCAAGACAAAAAGAGAAAGATATCAGCACCACAGCACACATCCTCTGTATAAGCAAGCAGCCCTTTTGTGATTCTGACATTAAAAGGTACGTGTTCATTCCAGTCACCATAAGGTATCAACTATATATACATAAATATACTATTTTTTTTAGAGTGAAAATGTAAAGAATTCAGCAACATCGAATATTTGAACAGAAGGAGGGGAAATCATGTGATGGAGACACTGATTTTTCAATCCATTGCATGAGCTTGGTGCCTTTAGCAGCCATGTTTTGACCTCTGCTATGATCCTCCTTGTTCAAGTGTGGCATAACCAAAAGATCTATTTTGTACATAAGTGAACCTGAGAAGCCTGTCTAGTTTTCTATGGTAAGGTTAAATGAGGGTGCATTTAGTGGCCTCTGTTGTAAATGTTTTCCCAGTTGAGGTTTGGAAGTAGCAAGGCAGAAAAACAAGTGAAACTGAGGCATCTAGCAGGCTTTGTGGTAAATGAAGATAATGGCCATGATGTCTCTCTAGATGAACATCTGACTGAAATCCTGGGATCTCTTGACCATGGCAAAACTAGGTTTCATCCCACCTTTGGATGAATGCTTCCTGTACAATTCCTATTCCTATCGCTTTTTTCTGGAGGGGACAGTGCCTTGGACTTTGCTGGACCCCCTCACAAATGCATCTAGAGTGGTCTCATCCTCTCCCCAGCTCATGTAGGAGCAAGGTCCCCTCTGTGAGACCCAGCTTCCAGGTGAAATACACTGTATCTGTGAAAAGGACTAGCTTGAACCTACATTTTGTTCTCCTGGGACCCACTGCTGTCTCACCTCCAAATTTGGATTTTCTTGTCTTGGTTAACAAGGCATCTCCAAAACAGTGCTTTGCAGCTTCACTCTCCTGCAAAATCAGCATTTTATTTCTTTCAATACCTGTTTCCAGTGTCAAGCAATGTCAAGAGCTGGACACTGGGAATTATATCTACTGTCAGAGGCCTTCTCAAAGTTTCACTTCACAAAGTGAAGTAAACCTTGTAATCTTGCTTCTAAGGAAAGGTAGGAAAATGGGGCTCATCCTTCATACAGCCAGGATCTCCAGCCAAAGTGAACGTTTCCCTCCTCTTGTTCATCATGCTTGGGTTTTCAATCTTCCTTCTCTGTCAGAGAAACATAATTGAAATCATTATTACCATAGCCTATCACCTTAGCAATGCATCAAAGTTAAGGCATTATGGATGGACCTGCAACTATACCTTTTGTTACCAGTATAGAATATTTTTAGAATGAAAGCATTGGGTTTTGACCTAGGAGTCCATCCCATCACAGCCTGATACAGCAGCTATTCTGAATTTAGCCTAACCAAGTGTTTAGCCATCCAAGGATTACTCTGCTAATGCCAATTCAAGACACTACAGCAACAACTTCAAGCAAACATGAATGGCAAACCACAGAAATAAGAAAAACACACTTTGAAATCTTATCTTGTCAAAAAAAAGATGGCAGAGAGGTTTGCAAGTACTAAATGACTTCTACACTAATCAAATATTTCAGTATTGACACTGTTCTTATTCAAACACAAAAGCTATTTGTTTTCTAATACTCTCCAGTCTCAGGTTTGTTTTCCCTTATTAATGTAAAATATGGAATGTGTGTCAGTGAATCCATTTTTCTCCCTTCTAGAAGAAGTCTGGAGGGAAAATCATGTCCTGGGGTGCATCAGGCACAGCATCTCTAGGCGGGCAAGGGAGAGTCCTGCTCTGCTCTGCACTGGAGTGGCCTCACCTCACTCACTGCTTGGTGCAGTTTTGGGCACCACAATATAAAAAGGATATTAAACTATTAGAGAGCATCTGAAGTAGGATTATGAAGATGGTGAAGGGCCTTGAGGGGAAGCCATGTGAGGAGAGGCTGAGGTCACTTGGTCTGTTCAGCCTGGGGAAGAGGAGACTGAGGACAGACCTCATTGCAGTGTACAGCTTCCTCATGAGGGAAAGAGTGAGAGACACTTATCTCTTCCCTGTGGCAGGACCAGTGACAGGACCTGAGGGAATGGCCTGAAGCTGTGTCAGCGGCACTTTGGGTTGGGTATTAGGAAAAGGTTCTTCCCCCAGAGGTTAGTTGGTCACTGGAACAATCTCCCCAAGGAAGTGGTCACAACACCAGCCTGACAGAGTTTGAGGAGTGTTTGGACAATGCTCTCAGGCACATGGTGTGATTCTTGGAGTTGTGCTGTGCAGGGCCAGGACTTGGACTCAATGATCCGTGGGGATCCCTTCCATCTCAGGATATTCTAGGGTTCTGGAAAAGAAGAATAAGAAAGATGAGTCCCCTGGGCTGTTGGTGTCTGCAAGATTTCCCCCAGGGCTGTCATCCCAGAACACACAATTTGATGTTTGCGTACCAAAAAACTGATGAACAAATGTTTCTTTAGAAAATGTTACCTCTAATTTGCTTACAAAGATGAAACTAAAGCTTTAGTGATTTTTTTTTATTTTTTGTTTCAATTATTACTTAATTGAAGTCAATTGAAGGTTTTATGTGATAAAATGAGTACACTTTCTCCTGGCTTGAAGAGATTAAATGAGACTTAAATAAATTCATCACTTTGTAAATGCCTCTGCTTTCTAGTGCTGCAAAGAAATGTATACTGCAGGATGTTTGTAATGTTGAATTTTATCCTTAACTTTCAGATAGCATCCATTTCAGCCCTGTGCTTCTCTCTAAGCCAGTAATGTCCTCCTCATCCTCTTCAGCTTTGGAGATGGAGATCTTCCAGTATATTGATGCACATCAAAGTGATTTCATCAAGGTAAGAACTATATTAAAGTGAAATGATGAGCACAGAGCTGGTGCCCAGAGGCCTGAACTCTATGTGCCAGAGGAGTGTTTGCCACAAAGGTAATGAGCAGGGTTCCAGGTCTGGCATCAGGAGTGCAATATGCACTTCACACACCAAGGCTGTGAGGGGACAGACTGCTGGGGACCCCTGGGGTGAAGGAGGGGTTTGCATGGACTTCTACAAAGAGATGGTTGTGGGCATCCTTTGAGTGTGTTCAGAGAGAGGCCACACTAAGCCAAAACGCACCCGCATGGGAGATACAAGACAGATAGGCTGCTCGCTCTCTGTCTTTGCTTCAGAACCGATTTTTGTAGGTTTGCTCTTGACAAGGAGAGGAGTCTTGGTCCCACGCTGGTTTGTGCTTTCATTTTTGTCAGCCCCCTGTGAGAAAGCAGAAACATAATTAGTCCAGTCTGTATCAGTTATGCTTTGAATCTATGAGCACTTCTGAATCTTCATGAGGATTACCAAGGTAAGTCGTACATAATGCAATTTCTATAATGCAAACTAGTCAGCATCTAGTCAACCTCCTATTCCACTGGATTTTAGATCCAGGGTTGGCAATGTGGATGCCTGAGTGTGAGCACACTTCCTGTTTAGAAAATCAGGAATCTCGACCCTGGGGAGACATCTAAGTGATTCCTCTCTATGCTGAAACCTGGGAGCACCTCTGATATGGCTGTGATGATACAGAAAGGAAACCATCTTCCTGTGAGATTTCTGATACAAGGACCGAGGACAACAACATTCTGGATCACCTAATTGCACTTTTCTTCTTGTGCAGGATCTGAAGGAATGGGTGGCTGTGGAAAGCGATTCTGTTCAACCACATCTGAGGAGAGAAGTAATGCGAATGATGGCATTGGCAGCAGACAGACTTGCAGCACTGGGAGCCACTGTTAATTTAGTAAACTTGGGCTCACATCAGGTCCTTCTCTGATTCTTGGACTTAAAACATCATATTTGCACATGGTCTACCTATTGCTTTCAGTGTCATGTTACTTGCATGTTATAACATAGTGTTATTTTTTTGAAAACTAGATAAAGATTTATTAATAGTCCTGTACCTACAGGATACCTGCTGAAAACAGGTCTGAGAACTGAGAGCATACTGGGAGCCACACAGACAATCCAAATGCAAACTGATGTTCTCTGCGTAGAAGGGAGTTCAGTGCTTTTAACTGGGGCAAAGCAGTTTGCAAAAGTAAAAGGACCGAGTTTTTTATTTGGGTTCGTTTTTAGATTCTTGTGTGTAATGAAGCATGAGAATTAATGCATCAGTTGTCACTGAACTCTCTGTATGAGGGAGGTAGGTTTTACAAGAAAAATGTCAGACAGAAAGCGTTAGCTACCTAGAGCATCATCTTTGGTTTTCAGAGTCTCTGATAAATGATCCAAGCTATTTTCTTAATGATTGTTAGAAAGCAACAGAGAAGAATTTATCTCTGAGAAACCTTTGTCTCTAATTTACTCACCTTACTGTAGCTGTGGGATCTTATCTGCCCTGGGCTGTTACATGCCTACTCTAACAGGAATTCAGAGTTCAATAATAGTGATTCCCTTTTCTTTTCTCTGAGGCTTCTGGTGACTATTCTGATTCTTAGCACAAGGACCCTGAAGTACAACAACATTTTAATATTTCAGGTTGTGTCATTTGATAGTTGCAGAGAATGAAATTAGGAGCTCTGTTCTGCACAGAACCACATTAGAGGATTAGCCTTAACCTGTTTTTAAGACAGTCTGACATAGCTGCTGCCTCCTGCCAGCAACACATTTTTTGGTTTCTATATTTGAGGTTACGGGCCTCCTGCCCTCTGTTTGTGGTGAAATCAAACCCCTAATTAATTTGTGTGGATTTTGACTATTTCAGTGTCACAATAGACTCTATAGAACAAGGTTAACTCTGTGTTCTCCAGTGCTGGGAGGTGAGAGCTTAGTAAGGAGGGCATTTATGACAATAAAATGTTAGAAGAGCTCTACAAAGTCCAGCAGGAAATAAACAGTTGAAGAGAAAGACTTAGTTTCTCTGAATAGGTTAGAACTGGATTCAGTCAGATTTGTACACCTAATCAAATCAAAGTCAATTGAGTGCAGAAGTACTTTCCATACTGGGAATTCCAGATTTTTTTGTACATTTGTAAGTTTTAGAAGGTTTGTTTTTTCCTTATTCGCTTTTTTAACCTTTCTCCACAGTTGCCTGATGGCCAAGTCCTCCCACTGCCTTCTGTGATTCTTGGAGAACTGGGGAAGGATCCACGAAACCCCACTGTATGCTTCTATGGTCATGTGGATGTGCAACCTGCCAAGAAGGAAGATGGCTGGAACACTGACCCCTACACACTGACTGAAATTGATGGTGTGCATCCTTTCATAAGTTTTGTACCATTATTTGAATACATGACTGAGCTTCTGAGTGGGAGAAGGGTTCCTATATATTTAACCAAAGCATGGGGACTTCTGTAGAAATCTCTGGGACATGTCCAGCAGCTTTCAACTTTGATGGTTATACTGCGACTAGCAAGACCCATCGATGACTGCCTAACATTTGGTGTAGAAAAGCAACGTGAGGTTAAAGATGCTTTATAGAGTATTCAGCAGAGAACCCATTTCTGCTTAAAAGTTCTTATAGGATGTTTGCATCAACCATCATCCTTCCTTGCACTTCCTGCTCTTGCTTCATGCCACTTTTGTACTTCCACCTGCCATGCTGCAGCTAAGGAGCATTTGTGGTAGAAGAATGTGAGGCTCGCTTAATGTAATTATCCTCCTGGCACAGCCAGCTGACTGAAGGAACAAAAATGATGGATAGAGGGTCAGCAGGTAAGTAAGACCTTAGAAATCCTGATTCCCAGGCTATAACAATTAAGTTGTCCTTTCTCATTATCTGGGATCAATTCCCAACAGCCTTACTGGTGTAATTATCCTGCCTTATTCCAGTGTATAACCAGTGTATCCAGTGGGGACTGCTACAGAAGTCTACACACAGGGACAGATTTCAGTTTCATGTACAGTTGTACATGATGCACAGTTGAAAAAGAAATTACATACTTAGACTTGTATCTTCATATTTCTGCCATGGAATTTATCTGTAGGGTTTTTGTTGGTCTGAACGATGTGTCTTGAAGCTGCATATTGTGCAAATCTTTCAGGCCTATTCAGTATGAACAAACAGTTCCTGAGAAGAAAAGTGAAGCTCAAAAATTGGCATGTAGAAGAAACCACGAAATTATGTGTATAAAAGAAAGGAAAGGGGGGAAAAAAGTGTACAGGTCCTTTGGGAACCTGAACACTCATCACCTTTTTTAAATGAGCCAGTGAGATCCTGACACTTTTGACACTTGACACATTGCTAAAGCTTCTGTGGCAACTGGAATTTGCCAATTACATTGAAGTGATGAGAGAAAATTCAAAGATTGCTTAAAAACTTTCCTCTTTTCTTTTTAAGGAAACCTCTATGGGCGGGGAGCAACAGACAATAAGGGACCTGTCCTAGCTTGGATAAATGCAGTGAAAACATTTAGAGCCTTAAAATTAGTAGGTATCAATGAGGACTTCTTTATTATTATTGATAATTTTTATTATTTACTATTATGTGCTGCTATTATTTATTATATCTCTGGAGGGATGTATTTATGTTCCTGAGTTAGATGATACATCTTTGTCCCAACAGACTACATACACTTCAAAACATTAGCTTATTTCTAATGGAACGCTTAGGGCACTGGTCCCACTCCAGTAAGAATTTGTCTTCGAGCATTTCTGTTTTCAGGAGTCTGTCTGCAATGTAAATACAGTCTTGCTGCCATTACCCTGCAGAGGAAAACCCACGGGGAAGCATTCAATATGTATTACATACATTACAGAGCTCAGATACCCTGTTCTCTTGAGAGCTTTTAAAATGGTAAAATAACAGACATTTACAGAATGCTTGTGAAGACTCATCTCTGCTGTTACATTCTGCTGATCTTTGGTTTTGTCTGCCTACAAGATACCTTCAATTTATGTGTCCGTGTGAAGAGAATAAATGTTCATCCAGAACTGGCTGTTATGTTACCCACAGATGAGATTTATCAAAGCAAATACTTTGAATGGGTGCATTCACCAAGTACAAATACAATCACTCAGAGTCAGTCACAGTTCTGAGGTCAGACATTTGCCTAAATTACTACAATGACCAACAGTCATCTCCCAATAATTTAATAATTTTGGAGTAGTTGTATCCCCAAAGTAAAGCTAAACGAACATAAATTCCAAGCTTGTAACTTGGTTAGCTATCATCCTTTAAGGTTAATTTGCATGACATATCTTTTAGTGTGTTGAGAAACAGTTTTCTGGCTTTTTATGACACTATGGCACAAATTAAGCATTAAGTCTTTATTTTTTTGAAGTCCTCTTACAACCATCTGGAAAACATGTTTTTCTTGCATCCATACTACTGAGTGGACCTCGGTGTCTCTTAAGTGCTAGAAAACACACACATTATTTTTCTAAAGAGTAGTTGTTGTAAGTGGGTATGGTTATGGGTCTGACTTTTTGCATTTTTCTAGTTTTTCAAATCACTAATAGCTATCTTAACATTTTAACAAGCAAGCAAAAAGAAATTTTTGTCATTTGAAGCCTTTCTCTAGGAAACAGCACAGACCATCAAATAATATTCATGAACAGTTTGTTTCTAAAATTCCTGTGGCCTGTTCACCATCAGTGAACCCATCCATGACAGTTCATTTAATTTTACATATTTGTTCTTGCCTTTAATCTGAGCATTGAATCAAAAGAGAAAACATCTTAAAACCTCTAATGAGAAAATGAATTGTAACAGTGAACTAAGTTGAAATTTATATCCTCTATGGGATGAGTCAGCATTTTCAACTCCCACTATTCCATAATAAAAGTTCTCCCAATTAATCTTGGAAATGCATCCTTATTAACCAGCAGGCTTTTAAATCCATGAGTGCTAAAAAGACAATTATAGTAGAATCACTGACAATGTTTTTATCACCATGTAAGTCTGGTGATAGACAACGTTGGGAAAACCACAGCCAGCGGCTCCTGCATAGGAAGTAATAGTGGAAATATAAGAGGCAGGACATTTTCTGTGACAATGCAATTGCTATTATACAGAACTTCCAAAACAACTAGAATGTTGAATAGCACTGAGAGTAATCCCATTTAATGAGACATTCCAGCAAGTTTTCTAAAAAAAAAAAAATATAAGAAAAAAAAAAGATATAACTCATTCTTCTTTAAA
>VZTN01031866.1:0-16805 GCA_013400515.1 Erpornis zantholeuca | reverse complement strand
TCTTGTAAATATGACCTGGAGGTTCCTTCAAGCGTATCAGAAGTAACATCATCCCTTCTGTCTGAGGACTTGTTCACTGGAAACTAGAGTGGCATATATCCTTGAAGAATTTCCTGCGGTGGTTGTCCTTCCTCTCAACTCATGTACCCATGCTGCTAGGGCAGATGTGGGTTTTCCATCCCATTTCCTCGTGTCATCTCCATGGTCAGGTAAAACCACAGGTTACCTTGTGGTGTGTACCCTCTCTCTTGAGCAGGGGGGTGCTTGCTCCCAATAGCAGACTCTGGTCCATACTGGTGCAGCATGGGACATTTCCTCTCTAACTCTCTCGACTCTTCCGAATCTGTCTGCTGTCTTGGAGAGTCTTTCCATAGCCAAGGTACCACAACCATGTGAACAGACCAAGCAACATTGACCAGTGGCTCTGTACCTAATATAACAAATGACTGTGGATGACCCACTTGACTCCCTACATAAAATTACAGACTCGTTAGGGTTGGAAGGGATCTATGGAGATCTAGTCCAACCCTCCTGCCAAAGCAGTGTGTATTGGATCTGACTGAGATAGAGTTCATTTTTCCTTAGCAGCCCTCACAGTGATGTGCTTAGCATCGGTAGCTGGAAGTGTGTCGATAACACACCAGGGTTTTGGCTACTGCTGAGCAGCACTGTCTCTAACACTCCTTCCCCCCATCAAGGGGCTGGGAGTGGGCAAGATCCCGGGAGAGGACACAACCAGGCCAGCTGACCCAAATTAACCAAAAGGATATTCCATACCATATGACGTCAGCTCAGATATAAAAGCTAAGGGAGAGAGGAGGAACAGTGGGCATTCATTATTCTACAGTGTTTGCCTTCTGGAGCAACCACTACTCGTGCTGAAGCCCTGCTTCCTGGGAAGTGTCTGAACATTGCTTGCCGATGGGAAGTAGAGATTAACTTTTTCCTTTCCTTATGCACATGCAAACTTTTGCTTGTTTTTTTCCTTTGCTTTTGTAAATTGCCTTATCTCAATCTACTAATGGTTTTCCATCTTATTCTCTCCCCTGTCCCACTGGGGAGTGATAGAGCAGCTTACTGGGCACCTGGCACCTAGCCAAAGGTAAACCACTATGGTCCTTTTGGCGCCCAAATGAGGGATAAGATAAAGGCAGTTATACATATATATATTGCATGCTATCGTAAATGGTAAATAGTAGTTTTCAAGTAGCAAGCTCCTATGCGGGACACAGCATTTGTCAGCTGCACTGCTTATCTCTGTTTTGCTGCATTTGGGAACATGTTAGGACAAAGAGTGAATACAGCTCCTTCTTCCTGACCAGGGTGGGTGTGAATGATTTCATACTGCAGACTTCCATGGTCTTTGCTCATCCTTATGTAAGCTGTTTAATACTATTAATAATGTTAGCTAATACTGTTTGTATGGTACAGAATTAATGGAATCTGTCATCATCCTGGTGTAAGAGAAAACAACCTTTAGGTGAGGAGCTATTGAAATCTGCCCTGAGGCATCCAGTTCCTGGGTGGCAGGGTGCACGGAATAGGGTAGTTATCGCCTCCCATTGCCTGGGACTTTACACCCAAGCAGGTAAACAACCCTAAGAAACTGACCTGTCAACTGATAGAAGGGTGCCTTGTTTACCCCCATGAAAACCAGCAGCTTCTTGCCCTGTACTGGGGCTTGGCCTGGGCCTACCGAGCCGCTGTTCAATACTCTCACAGGACTGTAGTCGAGGCAGGAATCCAAACTGCCTTTGAGGACACTATGGCTGAGATGAGGACTCAAACCACAGCAACTACACTAATTGCCCCAGTAATGAAACCAAAAAAATGGACAAGGCAAGTTGCAGGCCCATACCACTGATTAGTAAGGGAGGAAGAAGAAGAGGAAGTAACAGTAGGAAAGGAGGAGTTACATCAAGAGGAAGGCCCTTCAACAAAGAAATTGAAAGGAGTGAGGCAAATCAAATGGGAAACCAAAGTTACTCAGTCCCTGACCTCATCAGAATTTTCAGACTTGCGAAAAGATTACAGCTACCAGTAAGGTGAGCGGATTTCTGCCTGGCTGCTTGGGTGCTGGGATAACGGGGCCAATAGTCAGTAGTTAGGTCATGAAGCCAAACAGCTGTGATCCCTTGCTAAAGATCAGGAAATTGAAAGAGGAATTGGAAAGGAAGGAGCAATTTGCAGCCTTTGGAAATGGCTTCTCTCAAGCGTGAGGGCAAGATATCCATTTAAGGAAGATCTTGTGAACTCGCCAGGAATGTGGACCACTGCAGATGAAAGTATCCAATACTTGAGAGAATTAGCAGTACTGGAAGTTGTCAATAGTGATCTAAAGAATGACAGTCCCTAAACATCCAGACGATATCCCTTGCAGAATGGCCATGTGGATGAAGGTGGTTCAAAGCGCCCCCGCATCATATTCCAGCAGCTTGGTATCATTGTATTATCCACAAGTGGATACACCAACTGTAGAGATGGCATCCTCCTGGCTCTGAAATGTAGAAGAAACTCTGGGTACTTCCTCATCCCTACAAGCCAGCATCCCTGCTTTTAGGGGCAGCCCAAGAAATCAGTCCTCTCCTGCCCCAGGCAGAGGGAAGCCCCAAGCGCAGGCCACGTAACAAACTCTGGTTCTTTCTACATGACCGGGGGGAGACACATGAGGAAGCAGGACAGTGAACCCACCTTTAAGCTGGAAGCCTGTGTCTGGGAACTGAGAGGGAAGAGAGCTGTTAAGAAGGGGTCACCCAAGAAGTCTGTCAGTGTAGTTGCTGCAGAGACAATAAGGCAATCAGCAATCTCCCAGACATAAAAGAACAAAAATCATTTCCTTCAACGCTGGTGAGGGAACTTCTGATCTGGCGTCGTAAAGGTCAGACAGTAAATGCTCTGACCATGAACAGGAATAGTGTCCCTGCCTTCAGCCAGGAGGAAAGGGATGACTGGGTATACAGGACTGTGTGGATTTGATGGCTGGGCACATCAGAACCTCATAAGTATTAAGCTTTAGTAGATACTGGTGCACAGTGCACACTGATGCCATCAAGGCACAGGAGTGCAGAATCCATCTGCATCTCTGGAGTGACGGGGAGGCCAGGAATTGTCTGTATTAGAGGCTGAGGTGAGTTTAGCAGGGGACAAATGGGAAAAGCACCCCATTGTGACTGACCCATGGGCACCTTGTATCTTCGGCATCAACTGTCTCAGGAGAGGGTAATTCAAGGATCCAAAGAGGTATTGATGGTCTTTTGGTGTAGCTACTGTGAGTACAGAGAAGATCAAACAGTTATCTACACTCCCTGGCCTCTCAGAAGATTCCTTCCTTGTAGGCTTGCTGCAGGTTGAAGACCAGCAAGTACCAGTTGCTACCAGGACAGTGCATTGGTGGCAATATTGCACCAACTAAGGCTCTGTAACTCCCATCCATGAACTAATTCATTGACTGAAGAGCCAAGGAGTGATCAGCAGGACCCACTCACCCTTTACCAGCCCCATATGGCCAGTGTGAGTTTAATGGGGAATGGAGGCTGACAGTAGACTATCATGGCCTGAATGAAGTCACACCATCTCTGAATGCTGCTGTACCAGACATGTTGGAACTTCAATATGAGCTGGAACCAAAAGCAGCCAAATGGTGCCACAATTGATATCACTAATGCATTTTTTCCTCAATCTTTTTGGCAGCAGAGTGCAGGCCACAGTTTGCTTTCACTTGGAGGGGCATCCAATACACCTGGAACCAACTGCCCCAGGGGTGGAAACACAACCCCACAATCTGCCATGGATTGATCTAGACTGTACTGGAACACAGGGTCACCTAGAGCAGGTTACACAGAAATGTGTCCAGGTGGGTTTTGAATGTCTCCAGAGAGGGAGAATCCACAACCTCCCTGGGCAACCTGTTCCAGTGCTCTGCCACCCTCAACATAAAGAAGTTTTTCCTCATGATGAGATGGAACTTGTGTTATGGCCATTGCTTCTGGTTCTGTCACTGGGTACCACTGAAAAGAGTCTGGCACCATTCTCTTGGCACCCACCTTTGAGATATTTATATATAGTGATGATATCTTCTCTGAGTCTTTTCTCTAGACTAAATAAGCCCAGCTCCCACAGTGTCTCCTCATAAGAGAGATGCTCCAGACCTCCCCATCATCTTTGTGTCCCTCCACTGGACCCTCTCCAGTAACTCATTGTCTTTCTTGTACTGAGGAGCCCAGAACTGGACACAGCACTCCAGATGGGGCCTCCGTAGGATCATGTCCCTCGACCTGCTGACCACATTCTTCCCAATGCACCCAGCATACCATTGGCCTTCCTGGCCATGAGGGTAGACTTGGCTCATGGTCAACTTGTCATCCACCAAGACTTGCAAGTCCTTCTCCACACAGCTGCTCTCTAGTAGGTCATCCCCAGCCTGTACTGGTCATTGGAGTTATTGCTCCCCAGGTGCAGGACCCTACACTTACCCTTGTTGAACCTCATTAGGTTTCTCTCCACCCAACTCTTCAGCCTATCAAGGTCCTGCTGAATGGCAGCACAGCCTTCATGTGTATCAGCCACTCCGTTCCAGTTTTGTATCTTCAGCAAACTTGCTGAGGGTACATTCTATCCCTTTGTCCAGGTTGTTGATAACCAAGTTTATTGTGTTTTTTACACACTCCACTCTCACACGGTTTCATTATAGGCTCAACCCCAGGTTTCCCATAGCAGTCTCAGACATCTGGTTCCTTAAAACAATTTATTCATGGTACAGTAACACAGAAAAAGCTCAAGCTGGTGCCTTCAAGGAGGCACCCTGAACAACCGAATCCCTGGGCTTTTATATACTTCCAGTCTATTTGCACAATAGCCTGGGATCTTCCTGCCAAGTCCTCAGCTCCTGCTGTGTGTCTGAGTGTCCGGTCACCTGGCTGGTGCTACAGGTCCCTGTGCCCTATGCTGTGCGAAAGGTCAGTGCCAGTTCACAGCTTCTTCCTGGGGCTCCTGCTATTCCCCACTACCCAGAGTTTAACCTGCAGTTCGCACTGCAGCTGCACACTGAGCTACCCGCACAGATTGTATTCCTCAACACTCATGAAAGTGGAGTAGAGGGGGAGTTAATCCACACTATCACCATTCTTCTAAGTACTACTAGTTGGAGACAGGTGTTGTGAAATGTCTCTGCCTCAAAGCTTTTTTCTCAGAATTCAAAAAATTCTAGCACCACTAGACCTGATGTCGGTCTAAAGCAAATCTTGGAGTGATTTCTAGTGAACTTTATTTAAATCAACAGGAAGTTGTCTCCAGTCGTGACCCTGTGGAATTTTTCCTTTGAGACAAGAATGTTAGTTCTGTGTATGATTTAGTCACGAAATCAGTATCAAAGTTTTCAAACTATTTTTTCTTAATTTTTGCTGTATTAGCGTTCCTTAAGTGTGAATAAAAACAGGCACACAAAAATCTTTTTATAGACAAATGTAACAGAGGTAGGAATGGTGTCAGACACAGCTGTAGTTCTTCAACCTGAAATATGAAAAGCAGAAACTGAAAGTAGATTTGATGAATAAACAGTTTCTAGTTGGAACACAATTACTAGGTTGCTTACTTGGTTGCTCACAGATATGTATGCAGGGAAACAAAATAATGGGGATGTACTCAATGTAGACCAAGTGGGAGTACTGTCAGAACAATATATTAATTTCCAATCTCCCCATTTGAAAAAAGGTGATGATAAATGTGAGGATATTAAAAATGAGGTGCATGTTAACCAGTGAACAGCTGATCAATGACTGTGGGGGTTCTTTCCATGATTTTGAAGCCACTTTATAATTTTGTTTACCAAAAATTGAATCAAACTTAAGAGCTTGTTGAACAAAATAATTATGAACTTTTGTCCTGTGCAGCATCAGGAGATCAAGCTAGATACTGTCAGAGTATGAATCCAAATAGTGATACTAGGTATCTTGATATATGCTTTTGTAATTTATCTAATAACTGTTGTTTTCTTGGCCTTCCTAAATATTAAAGAAAATCAGTGTGAATTGCAAAAGCCGGTACGCATAAATGTAACTTTTGTGTTGTATCTTAAAATGCCCTGAAAATTAGTTTTTAACTTCCCTGTTGTCTTTGATGGTTCTTCCTGTCTGCTTTTCCTGCCCTATGAAGAGGTGATAGGAAAGAGTCATCTTTGACAGATAGGTTCTATGTTTATGTTGAATGAAGCTTTTACTTGATAAATTTTTACTTTAACATGTGCCTCGGTATGTTTGCAACCAGTTATTTAATGTTCTGTTCTATTTGAGATCAGACTCCATAACAGCAACTTCATCAAATTTCATACATCTGTATAAAAAAACTGTTTTGTAAAATACTAAGATCTCTTCAGTGTGTTGTAGAATGATGCATAGGTTTGCTGAGCATGGGCTGCTAGGAAAACAATAGATATTAACTTTTTCATTTTGATTTTGACAACAACTTGAGATTAATTTTGCACTGCTTGATACTAAACCAATACGAATGCTAGAATATGTATTCAGGGATTAAATTTCAGTCATGATGAACTGGAATTCCAGTGATCTTAAGCTTGCAATGTTAATTTTTGAAGTTTATATTGCTCAAGTTTATGCCTTTTGTCTTAATGTGGCTTTTCATTCAATTGTATTATTTTACTGACTGAAGAAACTTAGTACAGGATTAGTGAATTCATTATGTTTCCATTGTTATCATATAAGTACAAGCATGTGAGGATAAGCATAAAACTAAAATCTGAAAGGAAAGGCACAACTTTTTTTCCCTACTTCTCACTTCCATTATCTCCTTTCCCATCAAACTGAAACATGAATTTTTTTGTTTTGTTTTGTTGGTATGGTTCATATATTATTGGTCATAGATAATGTTAAAATCTGGGATGTTTACTTAGTTGTGTCAGATCATTTTAAGAGCTTTCTGGTTTTATCCAGTTGCTGAGTTTATTATATTTCTTCTTTGGTGATCTTGAATTTCTTGGTCCTGCAGAGAAAGACGTAAAAGGAAGAGTAGAAGTCTCTCCAAGTCTCCTAAAACAACAACAACAACAAAATCTTCACAAACTCCTTCTCCGAGAAGGTCAGTTTGCCGTAAACACAAAAGTTAATGAGCGAGCAGTAAAGGAGGAAAAAGTTAAGAATATTTTTGTTAAATTGAAATGTGATATAGAGATCACTGTTATAAAAGGAGCTAACTCAATTTGTGTTTCTTCTGGTTTTTGGTTTTTTGGTTTGGAAGAAGGTCTATAGTAATTTTCATTTCTAAGGAAAAGGTCTATTTTTCAATAAACAGAACACTTAAAGGTGGATACAGATGCATATATTGAAAACAATTTGGGAAGTATTTTCATTGATTTACTGCCTTTTCATTAGTTATCTCAGATAATTTCAATTGGTCAGTATGATTCAGTTCTAAGTTAAAATAAACCAAAAAGCCCTTTATAGATTTGATCTTTGGTATGCTTTCAACTGGAGAGTTTTAAATCTGTTAGCCATGCAAATTTGCTTCAAATCAATAAAAGCCCTTCATTAGATACAGATTAATTTGGTTTTCTCTTTGCAAATACCATGTATATTGAGCACATGCATTCTTTAGCTCTCTTCCCTTGTCTTTGTGAAGGGATTTTTGTTATTTTGAAAGCGACTGAACCTTTCTGAAAGGAAGCAAACCAGGATACCAACAGTCATAGTTATAGTACAATTTACTGTACAGCAGTCAGAGTATGCACTGGGAGTACATTTGTTGCTGTGGGATCAAATTCTGATTTGAGTAAAAATTTTCTTAAACAGAAACAAGAAAGAAAAAAAAAGAGAAAAAGATACAAATAATGAAAGAAGAGAAAAGGAATACTCCAAGAAAAAAATTAGTAAAGAAAAAGAGGGAAAGGAGAAATCTGACAAAAGCACCACTGCTTTGAAGGTAAGCTGTGTGACCAAGTGATAAACAGTGGAGAGCTGCAAGTGGAAAAATTAATGGAATTTTCTCGCTTCTTTATTTTCCTCACCCTTCTTTTCCCCCTGTTTTCTTTATCAAAGTATTGCCACTTGATGGAGCTTGTGTGAATAGGTTACTGAAACACTGTTTTGGTTTCTCTTTTCTGTTCTGTGCCATATGTTAGGAGTTGGCTGGCTCCCTATCTGTATGGGCAGGCATAAAGGAGATTGTATAACTAACCAGCAGGGTTCAGGGTTAGTTTGCCTGTGTTGTGGTTTAACCCTGGCCAACAACTAAGCACCACACAACTGCTCTCACCCACTCCTCCCCAACGGGATGAGGGAGAAAATCAGAAGACTAAAAGGGATAAAACTCATGNCCAGGAGAGCAGGGCCCCATCATGCATAGCGGTTACTTGGGAAGACAAACACCATTGCTCAGAATGCCCCCCCTCCTTCCCCCATCTTTTAATTCCTATGAAGAAAATTAGCTCTATCCCAGCCAAAACCAGCACAGGCTTTCGATTTGAAAAGATTTTTAATAAACTTTCATTCTACAGTTCAGCCTCTCCCTGGTTGCTTTGGTCCTGGACTGCATTTGACTCTGCAGGAATAAAGCTGAAGATTTGAGGAGAGTAGTATGGGATTTTTTCCTTGCAAAATAGGTGGTGTGATTAATAAAAGAAACATCTTCAAATGTTTAATCTTAGAATTTAAAACCCAGCATGCTTCTAAAGAGTAGTTTGTGGTACTCAGAATTATTCAACTGTTACAAAACAGCTGATTTAGGTGACACTGTCCACATGCTTAAGTAATTGTCTTACCCAAGAACTCTCTTAAAATTTATCAGTTACCTGACAAAAAATATAAAATAAAAATTGAAATTCTGTTTCACTTTTAAAATATGTTGAAGTCCTATTTTCTGGAGGTTTTTTTTCATAGATGCCATGATGCTGCTTGTTCTGTATTACCTGAATACTGATCATAAAGACAGATCACTTTATGGCAATGATTTATTGGGTGACAGGTTATTGAGTGCCTAACTTCAGCCAATTAAAAAAAAAAAAAAAGACTTAAAAAAATTTTAATTTAAAAATGTTAAAACGCCTGATACCCCTATTCTGATAGTTGCTGAAACAAGGCGTATAAAAATTGAGGCAACCTAAATACCAGTAATTGGTTGGAAGTCATATCTTGTAATGCTAAGAGAATTTTTTTTTAAAAATCATTTTATCTTTGATAGGACAAAGATCACACTGAAGAGGATCAGAATTCAGAAACTGACAAGGAAGTAGGCAATAGAGATACAGAAAGGATTGGTGAAGTCAAACTACAACAGAATGGGAACTGTTGACCGAATGATGAAAACCTCTCAATTAAAATGGAAGAGGTTTAAAGCAAAGAATGGACCTCTGACTCAACTAAGTGATGAAATCTGAAGCTTCTTATTTCCTGGAACAAGGAAGAAAATGTCAATGTAATCAACCTGAACACGATGATAGTGCTAGTAGCTCTTCCAATTATAGTGACAGCTTTGTCAATTTCTTGCTATAAAGCAAGAGAGCACAGACCAGTAGTTATACCCTGAAAAGGCAGATGCCATCAGAACTATTCATGTCTGAAAATCCATGGATCTCCATGATGGCTGTATTTACTTGTAAAATGATTTATGTTAAGTTTTGCCAGGATCTGTTACAAATAAATAGAAACTGAAAGATGTAAACCTGTACTATCCAAAAAGCTGAATATATGCATCGAAGATTGTTTAAAATTCTGCTTATTCATGAATTTTGTATTTGTTTACTTTTTGGGTTAAAAATCCACAAAACCTTCAATGTGTACTGTTTGATGTGCTTCAAAATGGTGCATAAATGTACACACTGTCTTCTGTTATAAATGAAAATTATTTTTAAACATAAACACAGTTTTATGGTTCTTATGTTAAATGTCCACTGGCTAGTTTGTTTTTCATTTGCTTACTGCTTGAGATTCTTGAGTTTTATTTAAAACAATTTCTTACTGTTATGCATAAAATAATTATTTTTTAAAGTACTTGAACAATGCATGATACTTTTCTGTTTCAAAAAGGAACATTGCTATGTTATACATAATAGGTTAGCTTACTGGGTTATTTTGGGGTTGTTTTGGTTTTTTGTTTATTTTTGTCCTTCCAGAAGTGAGCACATTTCTATGATATTATTATAACTTATAGCTTTGTTTTGAGCCATACTGCAGTGTGTCTGTTCAGCTGCAAATAGTACAGGTGCGATTATGAAAATATTTTTTCTTATTTGTTTAAAAAACTATGGGAGCACAAGCAGAAGCTTTAGTGCCTTCTTAAAATAATGTGGGATTTCCCAGAAATGTTTATATGCTATTCCTTATTTTCATCTAAATCTTACATTATATCTATTGCTATTTGTTACCACAATACTGTAGACAAGAATGCAAGTTATTTCTCAGAATGATTTTTTGATTCACTAGTTAAAATACTAAAACTCCATTTTTACTTTTTTTCATTACTAGAAGAGATTTATAGGTGAAAGCAAAGATGCATTTCAGGTACCACTACTGTACAAAAGCAGTAGCTGAATACAAAGCATTTTGTGATCACCTGCATCAGACAGCCTTTTAGACATTTAATCTACATTTGGATGGCCTTAATTGTTACCTCTCCATCATCGTCTCTGATACCTGTTGGGAGATATAAAAGGAATTGTATGCAAAGATGAGGGGATAAATATTTTCAGAAAACAGTTCTAATTTACACAGGAGTTATATAGTAGAGATCCTTTTTTCATTCTTTAAAGAAAAAGCATGTAAGAAGAGTGACAAATCAAATATTTTTGTCAAGCTAAAACATGGCTTGTGCTCTCTGAACTAATTTAATCAGTTTCATCATTGTGAGATTTCTTAAGTCATATCTTTAAAATTTATACTTAAAATCAAGTAGATTTTTTTAAAAACAACAATACAATCAAATTACTTAATTGCCTTACTTCATGGGAAGTTATTTCCTTCAGTTAAAAAAAATAATACCATATTAACTATTTGCTTTCAATTTGTTTTTATTTTCCTTTGCATAAGTAATTCTTACCACAAAAACAAAAAAGAAAAAGAAAAACATATTACAGGGAATGTAAAATAACACAATTTGATTGTAAGATGCTTAATCTTTTTTTTACTAGGATTTTATGTTCTTGAGACTGTGTACATTTAAGACTATAGAAAATGCTTTACCATGTAAAGTATAGACACTCATTTTTGTGATGTTTAAGCCACATGCTGTTGATTGGTAAGCAGCTTATTTTGATCAAAGAATGACAAATCTGTATGCTTATAGAAAGACTCTGAAGGACTGTGTCTTACAACTCTT
This sequence comes from Erpornis zantholeuca, assembly GCA_013400515.1. Classification (NCBI taxonomy): domain Eukaryota; kingdom Metazoa; phylum Chordata; class Aves; order Passeriformes; family Timaliidae; genus Erpornis; species Erpornis zantholeuca. The sequence continues at coordinate 5,486 of VZTN01031866.1, read as the reverse complement.
ATTTATGATGTGTAAGTAGCATAGAGCAAAGAAATTCTTTGTATACTTGTTGTCCTTGGTACCATTTCACTAATAAAATTATTTTAGAGGGAACTTTTTGCTTTTACATACTTTCAGTTGATCTGATGCTGTCTGGATGCCAGGCACCCACCAAAGCCTCTCTATCCCTCCTCTCCACAGGTGGACAGGGGAGAGAAAATTTAATGAAGGGTTCATGGGTTGAGATAAGGACCAGGAGAGATCACTCATCAAATACCATCACGGGCAAAACAGGTTCAAATTAGAGATAATAATTGAATTTATTGCTAACAAAATCAGAGCAGGATAATGAGAAGTAAGATAAGAACTTAAAAACACCTTCCCCCCACCCCTTCCTCCTTCCCAGCTCTACCTCCTACCACAGTGGTGCAGGGAGACCAGGAATGGGGGTTATGGTCAGTTCATCACACATTGTTTCTTCCACTGCTTAGGGAAAGGAGTCCTTCCCCTGCTCCAGCATGGGATCCTTCCCATGGGAGACAGTTCTCCATGAACTTGTCTGATGTGAGTCCATCTCACAAGCAACAGATCTTTGCAAACTCCTGCAACATGAGTCCATTCCATGGGCAACAGTCCTCCCCAAACTGCTGCAACATAGGTCACTTTTCCACAGGGTGCAGTCCTTCAAGAACTGGCTGCTCAGGGATGGGGTCCTCTCTCCACAGACCTCCCATGGAGTCATAGCCTCCTCCTAGGCATCCACCTGCTCCAGTGTGGGTCTCCTCCACAGGCTGCAGGTGGATCTAGGGATACCCATGGATGTCCATGGGCTGCAGGGGAACAGCCTGCTTCACCATGGTCTTCACCACAGGCTGCAGAGGAATCTCATCTTTGGTGCCTGGAGCACCTCCTCCCCCTCCTTCTCCACTGATCTTGGTGTCTGCATAGTTGTTCCTTTCACATATTCTCACCCTACTCTTCTCTGGCCACAATTACGACTGCACCACAGTGTTTTGGTTTTTTTCTTCTTCTTAAATATGCTATCATGGAGGTGTTACCACCATTTCTAATTGGCCCAGCCTTGGCCAGCATCACATCTGTCTGGAGCTACCAGGGATTGGGTCTGCTGGACATGGAGAAAGCTTCTAGCAGCTTCTCACAGAAACCACCTGTCGCCCCCACGCTACCAAATCTTGGCCATGCAAACCCACTACATTCAGGCAGCTTCTTTGATTTGCAACAGGGATACAAATGAAATTAATACCTTTGAAAAGCTAAGTTTCTCCTTTGGGGAGAAATTAGAATTCGTGCAGTGTATCACATTTCAGCTGAGATTAGTTTGATTTCCTGAGTTTTGTTATCCTGAAATGGCATAGCTCTATTATATAGCAGTTACAGAATATGCAAAGGGTTGTGTACGCTTAGCAAAGAAACATGCCTTTGAAAATTAATAGTTAAGGATGGAAGCCTTACTAGTTAATGCATCACATGTGTAAGTCAATACGCAGCACATTGTTATCATATGTGAATTAATGGTTCCCTTACAAAAGGTTTTGGGGGTTTTTTTATAAAAAAGGCAAACAAAAGCAAGTCCACCAAGCACATAAATTCCCTCCCCACGCCATGTCATATTTTCTTACAACTTCTATATTTTCTGATTTTGCTTTGTAAATACTATGCGGATCTGTGAAGTAGTTAAGTTATATCTATTCGTATTAGGTGATTTTCTGTTCCCCTCTTCCTAAAAAGCCACCACTATAGAGTTATTACTCTGTAAAATGCCTATATCTGCAGAAGGTAGCTGATTTTTAAACCAGTAGCATAGCACAGTAGTGAAGTTCCTGCTTGCTCTGCCAGGAATGTGTGCATCATTCATTAAACGTGTACCTCTTCCACTGAAAGTTCATTGCCTTCATCGTTAATACATTTGCATGCTGCCTTGCCATGTCAGGGTATTTGCTTTTGCACTTTATAAATGAGATGAAATTGAGTGGAGGTTTTGAGAACAGTGTAGTTCATTAGTTGTATTGTTTTAAATGTAATTTCATTTGAATCAGCCTTTATTTGAAAATGTTATGATTCGTAATTGCTCAGAAAACTGAGGATATGGTGCTGTTTTGCTAAGATCAATGTAAAGCATTTATGTGGAAGCTTCCATTAGCGACCATAGTTATTTCACAATTGAGTTTCTGGAAAACAGATAGGATTTTATTTTGGATTTTAAGAGGAAGGTAGCAGAAGACAACTGCTGGTGGATGAAGCAGGATTCCAAGCTCAAAACAGAGGTGGCTATGGCTTACATAAATTCATTGAAGTAAATGGTAAACCCAGATGTGAAGGATGAAATTTTGTTTGCAAACACTGTTAGTAGTATGGTGCACAAAAAAATCTTAGTTTTCAGATTTCAGAATTAGAACTAAGAGGGGAAAAAAGCACCTACGTTGGAAACTAGAAACATCTGAACAATGCCTGAGAAATTGGTGAGACATGAGTTATGCCGACTCATTATTTGCCTGCTATTTTTTTTTATTGCAATTTCAGATAGTTCAGATGTATCTATATCTAAATTATCTGTCTAGCAGTGTCAACCTTCATACAGCTTGGACTCTGAAATGAGCTGGCCATTTAAGTGCATTTACTCTGCTGCTAAGAAGGTAAACTGCAGTCTGAAGCATGCTTGTATTTCTTGATAATGTTCTCCAGCTCAGGCACATCTAAGGCAATACTTGAAATTCATTTGAAACTGCAAATCTATTTGTTACATGGTGGCTTATCTGTGTTGCCCTTAGTTTGAACTGGTATTTTGTAATAGATCTAGGGATTTCTGTGATTTTTCTTTTGGTCTGAGGAAGAGATAGTAAGTTAAGGCTCTTTTGTATAATAAAAATTCTTGTATACTGCATACTTATCCTTATTACTGTGACCAGTTATTTTTTCATACATGTGTAGGACTGTTGTGAGCAGTAATGACATAGTGATGTCTGTATCTTCTAGTTTTAGGTCTGAAGAATCTCTGCTTCACTGTCATGTTAGTTTGTAATGAAATTTTTATTAGTTTGAAAATTGCATTATAATGGTAAACAAAATAAAGACGTGAATTCTGAACAATGAAGTATTGAAAATTTCGGCATATTATGGGTCCCATCTGCCATTTGATACTTTCACTTTTATACCAGCGGATTATGGTCTTTGGTGTTGTCATAATTTTAAAAGTGAGAATTTGGCTTAGTGAAATAAATGTTGGAATTTGCAAATAGTAAAAATAATGTAAATCAGTAGGGGCTCAATTCAGAGGGACATAGTTTTCTCACCAGAGAATGGAATGTGGACAGTTGAAATTTGTACATAGTATTATTACCTAAAGAGAATCTAAAACTTGTTTGCTATTACGTAAGCAGGAAAAAATTTTCAGTCTGTATCTTAGGTTTATTTTTATATGTTGAAAAGTGTAATTAAAATAATATTGAAAACTAAAAGCACTGTATAAAAGGGATTTTTTTTTTAATGTAAGAGAAATATGCTTTCAGTTGTGTTTAATATTAAACTCCTAAAAATATCTCTTCATGAAGTATTTATTTTTATTTCAAATTCAAGAATGCTTCATTTGTAGGTAAGTCATTGCAGGATCTGAGCATGTTAGTAATGGTTTTTTTTGCTGTACTCTCTTCAATATAAAACAGCTAAATAAACTTGTCCGACAATATGTGGAGGCAACTACTTTTCCCCTAGTTTGAGGAGGCACAGCTCTAACTTTAATTCTGTATTACTTAAGTAAATAGTACAGTTGAGAAGCTATCTATGGACTTCAGTTTTCACAATGTTTTCTGAAACCATGAAGTCTTAGTACCCAAGAGGGGGGAAAAATTTGTCATGGCAGTTTTATGATTCCTGAGCTTAACACAGGAGGACACTGACAGCAAAAATGAAGTTTTAGCTGTTTATATATTATCTTCTGGAAAGTTCCAGCTTACAGTTATTTTTGCATTAGTTGCATTTTTTCCCATTTATCTACTGCTAAATAATTACTAAAGCATTCGAGATGGTGATTGAAAATTGACTAAAAAGGTGACAGTCTTTTAAAATAGATTTTTTTTTTTTGCATACATGTCTTGTTTGTCCACATATTTTAAGAAATCAGGCAGACATGAGTGTTAGTATTAGTCTTTCATTAATTGTGCTGCTTCAGTTTCAGACCTGGGAAGACTCCATGCTTCTCCTTCTCGTCTGTTGTTCTCAATAATTCTTACATTGGTTTTTTAAATTAAAGCCTAAAAAAGCCCTTTAATTTTAATGTAACATTTTAAAGCATTGATTCAAATTGCTGGATTTAGAAGTTCAAAGCAAATGTATAAGGATTTGCTTTCATCAGATTTCTGTATTATAGTGGAGACCTAGCATCTTCCATAACTGCTCCTCTAGTTTGTTCAACTTTAAGGAGTTACTATTATTTTACTGACTCGTTTAATAAGTCTTCTGAGCNATATATATATGTATATATTTTTAAGTGATTTTACCACTGATACTGTCAGTTTTAAGAACATGCTATGTTGTGGTTTAACACCAGGCAGGAACTAAGTACCATGCAACCACTTGCTCGCTTCCACCCCTCCCTCCCTGGTGGGATGGGGAGGAGAATCAGAAAAAGATAAAACCCATGGCTGAGATAAAAACAGTTTAATAAGAGAAAAAAAAAAGTAAAATGTAACAATAATGCTAACAAAACCAAGAATAATTTTAAAATGTAATTACAATAAGAGGGAGACAGGAATAAAACCCAAGAAAACAAGTGATGCACAATACAATTGCTCACCACCTGCTGACCAATGCCCAGCCTGTCCCCAAGCACTGATTGGTGGCTCATGGACAACTCCCCTCAGTTTATATACTGAACATGATGTTCCATGGTATGGAAAATCCCTTTGGGTAGTTCGGGTCAGCTGTCCCAGCTATGCTCCTTCATGGTTTATTGTGCACCTCCTCACTGGCAGAGCATGGGACACTGAAGAAGCCCTTGTCTTAGGGTAAGCACTACTTAGCAACAACCAAAACATCAGTGTGTTATCAACATTATTGTCATACTGAATCCAAAACACAGCACTGTACCAGCTACTGAGAAGAAAATTAACTCTGTCCCACACTTTCCAACACACCATCACCTTTCCTTACTTTTGATAGATATACACACAGATATTGTTCCCTTAGTCTGTGGACCATCTCTATAAAAGTCCATCGAGTTCATTTCATCCATGACCCAGGGCTCCGTCTGACATAACAGTCTTTCAGGGCAGGATAGATAAATGGTGTGTGGTGTTGCCACATGTTAAAGCCAGTTCAGATTCCATCACTGCTGTGCTTGTCCAGTTTCATCAGAGTTCATTCTTCATTAATGTGGTGATCAAAGGGGAGTCAGATTCACATCCCTTAATCTGGAGTGGAAAAGACGGGTGTTGCGAGATGCCAAATGTGGCAGTGAGTATATGTTAAGAATGAGAGGGGAGAGCTTAGAC
>VZTN01031865.1:547123-570480 GCA_013400515.1 Erpornis zantholeuca | reverse complement strand
CCTCCTCCCGCCGGGCCTGGGGTACCGGCACCGGCCGGCGGCGCCGCACGGCTGCACAAGCCCGCAAGGCCCGGGTCCCACCGCTGCTGCCCAGAGCCCCCCGGCACCCTGTCACCTGTCCCTGNCCGCGCGGGAGCAGCATCGGCGCTGCCGATTGGCTGGCGCGGCCCGGCCAATGGGAGCGGACGCTGTTGGGCTGTGAGGGCGCTCCGGGTTCTGAGGGGGACGCGGCCCCGGCGCGGTTCCGGGAGTTCTCGGTGTCCTCCGGGACCGGCTCCGCCTCCGCTGAGCCCCCCCGGGTGCTCTCCGGGACTCGCTACTGCTTCGCTGCCTCCTCGGTGCCCGGCATGGGGCTGCTGACCCAGCTGGTCCGCGGGTTGGTGCGCGGCGCCGACCGCGTGTCGCCGTTCACCAGCAAGCGCGGCCCCCGGAGCCACAACAAGGGCCGCGGCGCCAAGAAGCTGGGAGTGCTCACCCGCAACAAGAAGTTCCTCCTCGTCAAGGAGATGGTGCCCGAGTTCGTCGTGCCCGACCTGACGGGATTCAAGCTGCGGCCTTACGTGTCGTACCGCGCCCCCGAAGGCTCCGAGCCGCCCCTGACGGCCAAGCAGCTCTTCGACGAGCTGGTGGCTCCGCGCATCGAGAAGGACGTGAAGGACGGCACATTCGACCCCAACAACCTGGAGAAGTACGGCTTCGAGCCCACGCAGGAGGGCAAGCTCTTCCAGCTCTTCCCCAAGAACTACGTGCGGTAGGGAGCGGGCAGTGATAGCACCGACCAGCGCGGGACAGGCTCTGCCACGGAACATTAAAGGAAATCCTTCTACCTTGTTATTCTGTAACATCTGGTTTAAATCCGGGGGCAAATCTGCGGTTTGATTTCCCATCCATGACTGTCAGTTCCTGCCTGAAGAGCACACCCTCTCTGGGGGTTCTAAGGGTGAGAGATCCATGACGTTTCTAAATACCAAGTACTGCAAAGTTTAAGAATTAAACACTAAAAATGAAATTGAGATAGAAAACGTTTGACTTTGGGAAAAAGGAAGCCTGTTTAGTGGATGGTCTGTGAGCACTTAGTCTGTAACAAGGGCTGACAGATGAGTCCTGAAGGTGGTGGTTCAAACCCCCACATTTTCGAGGCTGGGCAGGGCTGTGATGGAGTGGGGATGCTGTAGCCTCAAATCACAGGAGATCCTGTCCCCGTTGGAGCCAATGCCAGCTTGATCTTGACCACCTCATTTGCCGTGATGCTAAATTGATTTTTATATGTGTAAAAAATACAGAGAACATATAAAAGAAAAAAGGCAAAAGAAAATCAATTCGGCATCAGCCTCATGTGAAAGCAGGCAATAGCTGGGTCTCCTCTTTTGGCCCAGAGCTTCGCTGCCCTCGGGGCTGTTTCCTCTCGGTCTCACAGGGCAATAAAAGGCATTACAACCTTTAAAACCAGAGTCATCGGCAGGGACAGGGACACACCCTCGCTTTTCCCAGGGAACTGGCTCCCAAAGAACATTCACCCCTTGGAGCCTGAGCCATCCCAGGCCAGGGCAGTTCCTCACAAGGACTGCCAAGTCGTTTGATTTTTTAAAGCCAAAACAACCAAAAAAAAGATAAATTACTTGTATTGGTTTTATTTTAGAAACATCCAAAAATAGCATGTTTTTTCTTTAGCAAAAGCTCTTGTTTTCATTACTAATACGAATCTTCATGTAACAGTGCTCAAGAATGGTTGCTAAAATACACATTCACCCTTGAGCAGGGAGCTTCAAAGCAGCAAAGTTCTCATCTGCTGGACCTCGTTTAGTTGCAGCACTGTTACACAGAGACCTGTTGCTGGTGTTTCTTTCCCTCCAGACAACTCATTCTTTAGGACCCCCAAAGACAAATCATGCAAGCTAAAAGTTACTTCTCTAGTTGAAGCTGGTTTTTTGTTTCTAGGAATAGAGAAAATGTTCCAGAAAGGGTGTTTTGCTGATATTTCACAGTGAAAAAAGGAGAGCTAATGGAGCAACCATGAGAAATCCTGCAGCCATTCCTGGAGGTAGTTAGGATAATGCTGTTAAGATTTTGGTTCTGTACTTACTTTAAACTTAAAAAGATGTGAGGAAACACTGCTTACACTTTTTGGAGGTTTTGATCTTAAAGCTGTTCACCTTTTAAAAACTGAGCTTGACTTTGGACCTTAACATGGCTCTTTGGAGAGCAGAAAGCATGGGCTGGATACTGAGAGGCCATGGGGGGTGGTTGAGTGGCACTAAAACATGGTGGGGTCACTACAGGATTTATCTGAACCAGGGTGTGCTCAGCTGGGAATGATGAAGGAGTCTGCAATCAGGTGATGAGTCTGATGGAAAATGATGGAGATGTCCCAGGATCCTCACAGGGAGGATCCCTCAGCACTTCCCATCACACCAGGCAGTCTGCACTTAGTTCTGAACCAGAACTTCTATTAAACATCACTGTGAGCACATTGCACTGCATCTGGCCTGTCTGAGCTCTTCTTCAGGGACACACACACATCACTCAGCCAAGCCTCTGCTTGGGGCCATTTCTGAGACATTCAGGGAACCTTCTGGTCACTTACTGGGTCTGCACAGCAGCACAGCCAAGTCTGGTTTGTGAGGGAAGGAGGAGAACAGGCTTAACAGATCCATTGTGAAATGCAAACCAGCCTTGAAAGCATTCAAATCTGAGGTACAAAGCAGCAGCCTGTGAGAGGAGGGCCATTCCACTTGGAACTAGGACATTAGGGAAAAACTAAATAAACCTGTCTGGGCATGACCACAGGCCTCTAAGCAAAGGCTTCCCTCTGTGCTGAAAATAAAACACCAGGAATTCCATCAGTGTTGGCCTTGAAAGACTCCCAGGCTCAGCAGTAAGACTGGGAAAGCCCAACAGAAGTTAGGGCACTAAGTTCAGCTGTCACTTAGAGTTCAGGAGTTTTCCTCCCTCTTCCCTTGGGACTGGTCAATGCAAACTTTCAGCTGTTCTTTCAGATGGAGATCTAGGACTTGGCACATCTGGAGGGGTCACCAGGCTCATCTCCCACTTCCAGATGTGGAGGATGTTGTCATAGAAAGAACAAGTGGCTACAATGCTCATTTCTTTGGGGCTCTCTGGAGACCTGGCTGAGTCACTGCCTCTGTCCAGGCCCATTCCATTGGGTCTCTTGGCTCCTGAGTCAGAACTGCTGGCTGACCCCGGATCTGCCCCTTGGGCAGCCAAATCTAAACTTCCCTTTAAACCAGAGCCCCTCACCAGTCCAGGATCCCCAGCCAGCTTTGGCCCTGCCCCTGCTGTGAGTGCCACAGCAGGGCTTTCACTCTCCTCATCCAATATTACATCAAAAGTAGCTGTAGGTGACTCATAAATTATCTTCAGGTTCTGCACCTGCAAATTCAGCCTCTCATCTCCTTCCCCTGATGCTCCCACGAGCTCCTCCGAAGGCTGGCACGCAGCAGTGAGGTCCTGGGCTGCAGGCAAGGAATCCTTCGGACACAGCCTTGACCAGTCAGCCCCATAGGCCAAGGAATTGTGCAGGACATAGGATGACAGGATGATGCATTCCTCTGTGTTTTCCGCTTTAAAAGAAACAGATAAACAAAATGACTTAGAAGTCAAGTTGTGGGTTGTGGCAGAGTGCTTAGCAGCCATTCCAGCATTGGCTGTGTCCCATGGGAAGAGTTCTCTGGTTATTGCCTTCTTCCCCACAGAGTGAAGCATTCCAGGAGGAATGAGGTACTGACCATTTTTCAGCCACCTCTCAATGGCCTTGATTCTCCCTGGGTCAGTAGCAGATGAGAAGAGGGTGTAACATGCGTGAAGTTTAAGAGCATCATTATTCAATGTACCTACAAAGGCTCAAGACAGACAAGACTGATGATACCACAGCCTTCACTGAGCCATGAACACACCTGGGGGATTGCCAGCTCCTGATTATTAATACACTGCAGATGTTCCTCCTGTCAGCTTTCATCATTTGACAGTAAGTGGACATCAAGTTCCTTCCTTCCCCACACAGGAGAAATGCTACCCTCATTTCCTAAGCTGTGGATGTGCCCAGAAAGTCACAGTCCTCTGTCAGGCTGCATTTGTAATGTGAATGCAAACAGCTTTTCCATCATGGAAGTACCTTGTGATTCACATGAAGGGCTTGTTCATGTTATTCTGGATTAACCAGGCTGCAAAGCACTTCCTTCCTGAGGCAATAACCGATTCCCCAGCAGGTCAGTAACTCCTGCTAACAGGAAAGCACCACCTGACAGTCAGAAGAACCTCTCTGAACCATCACAATGAACACAAACGTGGAACGGTTGTGCCCTCACACCAAACAAAGGCTTTCCTCCCGTGAAAAGAAGTTATGGGAGATTTACACACAAATAATGACAGGGCCTTGGCACAACCGAGCAGGCCAACAGAGTGCACAGATGTGGAAAAGCTGGAAGAGTTACCTCAAACTGGAACAGAAGTCTGTGGCTATTAACACCATCTCAATCCTTCCAGCTCCAGAGCTGGAGCTCCCCATTAACCTGGAGGCAGCAAAGGAGAGCAGCCCCAGAGCACCTCTGCTCCCTGGACACTCACCCAGGCTCCCGCGGCAGTCAAGGATCTTGAAGCCGCTCTGCATGCATGCTGCCAAGAGCACGAAATCACACGTGGGGTGCCACTTGAGCCTCCAAACCCCACCTTCCACGTGGGTGTCAGCCAGCGGCTGCTTCATGTTCCTGGTGTCCCACAGCAGCACGTGCTCGTCGTAGCTGGCAACACACCACCAAGAGAAAAGCAGAACAGCCCAGTCAGGCCACAGAAGAAACGCAGCAAAGAGCACATGGTCTGCACCACACAGAATTTCTGAAGAGGCAGCAGCACTTTCAGGTAACAGGAGCTTGGTTACACCAGGGGAGAGCAGCTGGAAGGGACTCACCTGCCTGTGGCCAGGAGATTTTCCCGGTGGGGACTGCACTGAATGCTGCACACACCCATGGAATGTCTGCAGAGGGAAGAGACAGCAATTGGAGAAGGGCTTCTTCCTAGAATTTTGAGGATTTTGAGTCCACATTATTTCATCAAGGTGTCTCAGGAGAGGTAAGCTCAAAATTTCAGCCCAGTGACCCACCCAAGCAGAGTTCCAACTACACAGTCCAACAGCCTTCCCAGGGACAAAACTTCTACTCACACCACTTCTCAGCACAAGTATTTTCTAGTAATATTTACCCCTTAAACTGCTGCTAGAAGGCCTCAAGAATTCCAGCAGAACATCTCCATTCCCAGGAGACTTTACTCCCAAAATTAATATTTCCATAGCGAGAGTCCCAGTGTAATTTAAGTTTATATTTAGAATTCCACTGGAGAGCTGTGTATATTGTTTTAACTGTACTTTAAAATAAGATAAAAAAAGAGATCACTTAAAATAACTAAAGAGTGGAGAACAAAATATTTTCTAAAAAACATTTCATAATAATATATCCAAATTTAACACACACAAAAATTACCAAAATAAAAAGTGTAAATCAGGATCCTTTTTTTAGAAACTACCACCATATTCACATGTGCAAGTCAGCACTTGGTTTATTGTGTTAAGAACATGGAGAAGAAAGTTTCAGCTTGAAGTTGTCCTGATGAAACAAACTAATAGATGCCTCCATTTCCCAAGGGAGGCAGAACCGGGATCCACTGCCACTGCACATCTCCGAATCCAGTGGCTTGGGAAGGGGCACAGCACCCCCAGTGGTGTTCCCACCCCACTGCTGAGGGCTGCGTGTGGACAGGGCTCACTTACCTCCTGCTGGTGAAGACCGGAGCCTCTGGACTGCACCTGGTGTCCCAGCCCTTGAGCAGGCTGTCATCCCCTCCTGCCCAGGGACAAAACACTGTGACCCTCAGCACCAGCCCTGAGCACTGGAGCAAAGCAGTGCAGAGTCTGCAGCCTCCTCACGAGGATCTCTACTCTCTGTGACAGTACAGCACCCAGGGAAGGGCTGGAGCTGTGCCAGGGCAGGTTCAGGCTGGAGATCAGGGAAAGGTTCTTCCCCCAGAGGGTGCTGGGCACTGCCCAGGCTCCCCAGGGAATGGCCACAGCCCCGAGGCTGCCAGAGCTCCAGGAGTGTTTGGGCAGCGCTGCCAGGGATGGACAGGGTGGGGCTGTTGGGGTGTCTGGGCAGGGACAGGAGCTGCACTGGATGATCCTGGTGGTCCCTTCATGCTCAGGGCAGTCTGTGATATAGAGCTGATGCTTTCCAGCCCTGGGATCTCATAAAATGTAACAAACACACCAAAAACCACATTGAGGCTCACAATACCCATCACCACAGAAAACACAGGTGTTACCAATACCCCCACTGTGGTAAGAAAAAAACATTAGAAGTCATAAAGACTGGGCTTAAACAGCTCTCTGGCTCTTTGCATACTGCAAAAGATCATCACCTTTTTTTGCCAGAAGAAAGGTAGGAGAGACCACGTGCTCTGCACCACATGGAATTTCTGAAGAGGCAGAAACACATTCATGAAAACAGAGGAGTTTGGTCACACCACTGCAGTAGTTTTCAGGGTGCAGCTTCTCCTAATTAACTCCAACCACTTGCCACCATCTAAGCCTTTCACCCCTAAGCAAAGGCCCCAACTCTTTCAGGAGGTGATGCAAGCAGCATACCCAACCCTGCAAGGTAAAATCCCAAGGAATGCGTCCCTAAACAAGGGGACCCCTCCCCAACAGCCCCAAAGGAGATTCCCAGCCCATACAGACCTGAATACACAATATCAGTGTCCCAGTAATTAAAAGCAGCAATCCAGGCCTCAAATTTGTGAGCTTCCCATTGGTTCAGCACATGCACAGAAGGAGCAGATTCATCTATGGAGAAAAGATTCAGCTTCCCCTCTGAATCACTGCTGATCACTCTCAAAGGACATCCACTACAACACAGAAAACATCAGGAATTACTGCAACGATCAAATAATTCAATCCAACTAAACACTGGCAGAGACTGGTCAGGAATGACACATTCATACAATTATTTTCAGCTTCAGCCCATCCCATCTTAAATCACCTGTCCCAGTGACCACCACTCCCTGTCCTCACAGGGAGCAACCACTCTTACCCACATCAGGGAAAGAACCACCCCTGGCTCTTGTCTTTCTTAGAGATGCAAAATTTGTCTTCTTACATGCTTCACATTACATCAATAAACAAATTCCATGTGAAGAGGGATTTTTTTTTTTCCCCCTCCAAGTCAGACTGACAATGCCCTTTCAGAGCCTCTTCCCTCTTCTGGAGGACAAAGAAATGTTTTATTTCCTTGCTATCACTGAAACACAAAGCATTGGCTGATCCTGACCTTTCCTGCTCTCTTCCCGTGCCACAGCACAGTTACAGTTTCTAGACACAATGACCTTGGAGCACTGGCAAATGTTTTGCAATTTCTAGTGCACAGATTTTCTGACATTCCATGACATTAACTAGGTCCCTTCTGTTTGGTTACCTGCAACTGCAGGCACTGCTTTGATGGCCTGGGGCTTCTTTCCAGTTCTGTATCAAATTATTCAGCCACACTGAATCTCCCAAATTCCCACATAAGAGATACAGGGTCAACCCTTCCTGCAGAGATGTGAACATGTGCATGTGGCTTCTAGGAGAAGTTATTGGTCTCTCAAGTGACAACAGTGACAGGCTCTAAAGGGGCTTTTCATCATGGCAACAGTCTTTATTGAGAAGGACAAAGACAAGAAGAAGGAATGTAAGAAGAAAGTCTAACTGGCAATTCTACTTACTCATGAAACAGCATGCACAGAAACAGCTTTAATTAGCAAATTTGCCCTACAGCATTAAGCGATGACTGCCTGATCCCCCTGATTTCCAACCTCACACCAAAGGCACCACTCTTCATCTGCACCTACAGAACACACTGACTCTCCTCTCTCAAGGTACAGCTAATTCAGGTTATTTAATGCAGCAATGCCATTTCTGAAATCTCATGTATGAGTGCTTGAGAGAGGAAAGAGCTGCTTCCAAAGCAATTCTCTCCTTTTTCTCACTAACCTGTGATTAAACTTCCTACATGTGCTATTAATAACAATTCTTAAGGAGAATTTCACACTAAAATTTCAGCTGTTTTAAGAGCAGAGTTGGAACCAGCAGCTCCATTTGCATCCCGTTCTGGTCTTTCCTTTTAACAAAGGCAGCAGAAGACACATCCCTGCCATTCTCCAGAACACAACCTCACGTTTGTTGTTGGTTTAGTCTCTGCTCCTGTTCCAGTGGCCACAGTGTTTGTGTTCCTGTTACCTTTGCTCTGGAAACAGCAACTTCTGGAGCAGGGCCAGGGAGACAGCTGGGATCAAGAAAGTCAAAACCACTAAAGACTTGTTCAGAAGTGCTCAACTTCTGAAAGCTGTCCCACACACACACTGGCCTCCAGCCCCAGCCTCCATTCCCCCATCCTCACCATTGCTCTCGTCCAGTGGACCAGTCCAAGGACAAGGCCAGTCGCTGTGCCCCGAGATCCACCCTGAAGCGTGGCTCCAGCATGCAGCTGTTCTTCTACTGGAAACAAAAGGAATGGATTAAGACTGGGAAGACAGCAGGCACATAACAACAGGTGCACTGCTTCCCATGGCAGGTTTTCCAGAGACTGATGAGCAAATGAGGGTCCCACAGCACTACAGTGGCCCAGTGCTGGCTGAGGGGCAAACATGCACACACAGGATCCTACCCTTCTGCTGCTCATCTGCCACCAAACCTCCCTTCAACTCTGCTTTCTCTTGGGGAGTGATGAAGTGCAGAAGTGATGACCCCACTGCTGAACTCCCTTACAGACTGGCCTCTGCTTTCTTTACTCTGTGAGAATGGCTCTCATCACTCTCTTCTCTCACCACCGAAATAAACCCCACTCCAAAAATCCTCCCTGCTTTTACCAACTTTGCGCCTTCTGATGTTTCCCAGTTAGTCCATACTTGTTTCCAGGGTTTGCTTCCACCCCACTCCTGCTTCTCCTCCCCCCCTTTGCAGGTGGGTAGAGCCCAGCCCAACTCTCTGGTGTCATGAACAAGTTCACAGAATTTATGACAAACGTTCTCAGAAGACAAGAAGCATTTAAAAAGCAAGCGTGCTGAGGAAGCCACGGAAACCATCCAGCTTCCCTGCAAGCCTGTGCACACTGCTAGTAAATGTAGAGATGTATCAAACATGGGCTAAAACCAGTTGCAGCAGCAGCAGGCATTGCATCCACCCACCTCACTTCCAGTCAGGTGATAAAATTCCACGGCACCTAGGGAGTTTGCGATGCCCACCATGGGATGCTCTGCTACAGGAATGTGGCACCTAAAAGGTCAAGTTAAACAAATCCCCACTGTCCATCTTTCTTGAAGAGAGCAAAGCCATAACTTTCATTCCAACATGCAAAAGGAGAAGGTATGTGACAAAAAAAATCTTGCATTAAGAAAATCTAAGGCTCCTCAAGTTCCCACGCACCTGCAAGGAGGGGATTCTGTACAGGGGAGATCTACTATATGTTATTATATACATAAATGAAGTACAAAGTCATGAGCAACCACTCACAAGTCAGCAGAAAGGGTAAAACACAAAAAAGGCAATCTTTGCTCATTGGAACAAACTGGAAAGTATTTCCCTCCAAGAAGTCAGGAACTGTTCCATTAGTAACTACTGCTGTTGCTGCCATGCCAAAAAAGGATCCCCAGAGGAGCAGAGCCCGCTGCTGTGGCACCGAGCCTGGCCGGGCCGCCGTTACCATTTGATGTCCAGGATGGCGGCCGTGTCGATGCGCTGGATCTCGGTCAGCGGGATGTACGGCTGCTCCTCGTTGTAGTGGTACAGGTAGAGCCGCCCCGTCCGGTCACAGGCCCCATGGCTCCCTCGGGAATCGCTCTGTGGAAAACACAGGAAAGGGAAGGCTCAGCCGCGCTTCTGCCGCCGCACCCGAGATCCTGCTGGGAGCGGCGAGCAGGGCTGAGGCTCCCACTTGCCCAGTCCCAACCCTGAGGGATGAAAGCCCCCATCGGGGCCAGCCACGCTCACCAGAGGGGCCTCTCTGCCCCACCTCGAGCCATCCCAGCCGGGACAAGACACGGCCCCGCCGCGGGGACCGGCAGGACCGAGGGTGGGGATGGGGCTCGCCCCGGAGTGGGACCAAGCGGGGACGGGGGTTTGCCCTGGTGCGGTGCCGGCAAGAGATAGGGCCAGGGCTCGCCCCGGAGCGGTACCGGGCAGAGATGGGGATGGGAGTTCGCCCCGAAACGGTGCCGGCCGGGCGGGGATGGGGATGTGGCTGGGGACCGGCCCCGGAGCGGGGCCGGGGCTCGCCCCGGAGCGGGGCCGGCTCACCTGGTCGGACGGGCGCAGGTGGTAGGTGCCGCAGGTCAGGATGCTGTGCCAGCCTTCCACCGGGCACCACTCCACCGCGTCNGGAGCCGCCTCTTCCCCCGGCCGGGCTTCGGGGCGTTCCGCTCGCTCGTCCGAGCCCCGTCCCAACGCGTCCTTCCCGAGGGAAGGGGCTGCTGCTCCAGCGCCTCCGGTGAGGGATCCCTGCCCTGAACCCGGCAGCTGCTCACGAGAGAAAACCGGGATCAGCCTTCCTTCGGCATCTTCCCGGCTCCTCGCGTAGAGACCTTCCCCACCCGGCACTCCCCGAGGAGACACGGGCTGGCCCCGCTGTCCCTGCGCTCGGAGGACCTCGCAGCGATCCTGGTCCCTGGCCTGAGCCTTTCCCTTTCCCCGGCGGACAGCGGGTCCTGCACGCTCGGGATTCATCCCGCAGCCATTCCCACCGCGGTGCTGCTCCCGGCGCTCCCATCCTGCCCTGGAGCCTGCACTGCCGCTGTGCCCCAGGCAGAAATCCTGCACACCCAAAGGTCTTATTGCCGAGTGAAATCGGCCGAGACCTCGCCGCTGGTGTTTTCCCACAACCAACCCTACATTTATTGACACTGAATTTCATCCCCCACTCTCTCATAGCATCCTTCTGCAGTTCACTCAGCCTTTATTGCATTATTACACTGAATAACCTCATCAGTGGATGTTGTCAGCTTCATTAGTCGTTACCTTTTTTCTAATTATTTTTTTTAATGTATTGGGCATCCAGCTGTTTACTTCCCACCACCAAAATAACCCTCCCTTCTACTCTTCCTTTCCTGCCTTTTAAACAGTTGTGTCTATGTGACATTTCCCCTTTTGATCAGCAGCTCTTTTCCCTTAAGTGCTTTGAGCAAAGTCATCATTAAGTGCATTTTGGAAGTTCAGACTGTCCCGACCAAATCCCCTTTTCCCTGCTTGTTGATGCCTGGAACTGAAGCAATTCCAGTAGAGTTTTGAAGCACGATTTCCCTGTACAAAAACCACACCGACTCCTCCCCGGTATTCAGCCATTGGAGCTGCATCACAGCACCCATGAATTTGTGAAGTGCGGGTGGCAGTAGTTTGAAATTCTTTCCAGAAGCTGCTGTGACATTTGCTGTGACATTGTACCGAGGGAGAGGTCACCATCCCAGCTGCGAGCTCGGCTTATTCATCCCTGAGCTCCCTCAGAGCCGTAGGTGGCACCGTCTGCTCCTGGCAACTTGTTGCTGCTCATTTCAGCTGAACTTTAATCTCTTCTGAAAGCACTTCTGTTCCGAACAGATCCTCTGTGGAGCTCTCCATATGGAAGTATTCCTGTGTGAACTCCACCAGCTCTTTCACAGAGAACACATATGCAAACAATTCCCTGGATTTTCTTCTGCTGAGACTTCCATCTTCAGGTCAGCCCTTCCCTTTGCTGTGCATCAGTCTCTGCTGACTTCAGCAGTCCCCCTGCTCCTGATGTTTTCAAAACTACTCATGCAAGTTTTATGACTTGAACATTCTTCCTATCCCCTTTTTCTTAGCATTATTTTGCTGGGTTGGTTTGTTTGCTTGCTTTTTTCCCCCCTACATTTCACCTGCCAAATGTTATTCTTTCCATCTCTTACATTTGAACACAAGTTCAATTTACAAAGCATTTCTTACTCTGAGTATCCCACGCACTCCTGTTTAATCACACCAGCCCCTTTTTGCCCTCAGTGCTGTCTTGCTGGCGATGAAGGTTTGCTCCTGGGCCATGGGGTGCCTTACACCATCTCCATGCCCCCACAAGCATTTCAGCCTTTGCCCAGGTCAGAACCTGTTACCTCCCTGAGCCTTTGCATGATGTCTGTGCAGTTTCTTTCCACTTGGCTTGGTCTCACAGCCCTCAAACCCTGTGAGCATCTCCCCTCCCCACCTGCTGCAGCCCATCCTCCCAGCCCATTCCCTCCCACATTCCCTGGGATCAGGATTTTCCCAAGCACCTTCCATCCTGGCTTTGTTCCACCTTTCCCTCATTCCCTCAGAGGAATTTCCCCACTGCCCTGCCAGGCCTTGGCCTGCAGCCTGTCCTTGTCCTTACTGCAGCATCATTACAAACATCAGCACCAACTTCTCCCTGCTTGGTGATGCTCAACTGTTTAAGGGCTCTAAGACTGCTCTTTGTTTTGATAAACATGATTCCTGGTAATAAAGTGGAAAATTGGCAGGACAAATAGCAGCCTTTGAAACAGGCAAGGGAAAAAAAGCCAATACTTCTGCCCTGTTCAATGGATTACCTGAAATAACAATTAAAAAATATTCCTTATGTCCCATTTTATATTCATCAAAAACTGCGCAGCTCATTTGAAGGAAAGAATTAAATGTTTCCTTAAAAAAAAAAAAAAAGATTACCCATTACAGGAAAATTTGTTTAGGTTCCACTTGGTTTTTTCACACTGAAGGGCATTTTGGGGCTGCCTGAACAGAAAAATTAGAGTACAACCATGGTTTAGGAGTGGCAACTCGACCAAGTGCCTTCAAGTGAACTTCCAGCAGGAAGTTTCAGAAGTTCTTTGCTATTTCCCAAGATGCTTGAAGCCAAAGGATGAAAACCCACCCAAATGTTAATAATTCAGAACTTCCTGTGCAGGTATTAGAAACAGAATATAATATTGGAAGTCCACAGCAGACCAATTTTCTAACAAATTGAATACAAGCAAGACCAACATTGCAACATGAAGTGGCAAAGTGAATCCTGACTGAAAAAAATCAAAATTCTAAACGGCTTTTACAAAAAAAATTTCACTAAGCACTCCAAGAAAGGCTCTGCATTAAGCACTCAGCAGCTCATATTCTTCTACTGTGAAGCAAGACTAACACCTGGCACTAAATTATCCATTTAGTTCTTCAGGAAACTCAACTGATTTTCCTTACACTTCTAAGGCAAAAGTTAAATAGAAAATGGTTATTCATGAAAAGAAAAATAGGCATGTGCTCTGCAAGGGAAATCCTCCTCCCATACTACTTTTACTCATTACTACATAAAAAAACCCAGAAAGTGAATCTTGGATTGATGACAACTCTTTAAAAAAGCAAATAAATAATTCAAATGACCTAGTATTAGATGTTTAAACATCTCTGCACATGACTGGAGTGTTTGCTATGCTACAGGGAAGCCACGAGGGCAACCACATCCACACACAGCTGCTACCTGAGCTGCCCTACCACTGCCTTCTGTACAAGGGCTTTGGAACAGAAAGCTGATCCAGCTTCCTAAAAATCCTGCCTGCTCCAAGGCCCATCTCCAGCAGCCCCTCCAAGGCAGCCCCAGCTGCAGTGCCTGGACACAGATCCCAGAGGGTCCCTACAGCCCCCGCCAGCTCCTGGGGCACTGCTCCTGCCCTGCAGGGTCTTCCAGCATCCAGGGGTGACTGAACTCTGAAGGCAGCTGGAAGGGAAGGGGAAAAAGCCAGAGAGCAGACATGGATTCATTCCAACCTTTACTTTGTTTGCTCTTTTTTTTTGTTTGTGTTTTTTTTTTAAATAGAGCTTCCATGCAGAGTTCTCCAGAGTAAGTGCTGATGCCGGAGCCTGCCCCGCCGGCCTTGGCACTGCCACAGACACTTCTGCCACATGGGAGGAAAAGCTTTTGCTACATGACTTTTTTTCTTTTTTTTTTTAACTTTTAGGCCAACAACATGTTCTCATCTGAACATTACAGTTAATGAGTGCTATCAAGAATTCCTAACAAAAACTGTACATGAGTTTACAAACGTATTAACATATAAATAATGAGAAGCTTCCTGCCTGGAGCCTCCACAGTAGTCTTTTTGCTTGAGAATATAATACTGGAAGGGCAGACCCAATCCCTTTCCACAGCACCAGTCAGAGCTGGCTTAGTCCAGTCAGCCATTCTGCTCAAGCATCACAGGGTTTTTCTTCAGTGCCTCTGGCTTCGATAAGCAGTCTGTCATACTGTGCAAAAGCAAGAGTCCAATGCCTTTGGGAAGGAATCCTGCTGCTGAGAGGCCTCTGCCACCTGGTCATCGTTCTGGTCCGAGCTCCTGCTGGAAGGTCCTTTTCTTCTCCCGACAGTGTTTCTTGTGAGCAGGCCAGTCCTTCTGCTGGCACTGCGAGCCGCAGTACCGTGCCACCTGGCAGCGGCCACAGATGTTGAATTCACGTAACTGGGAACAAAAGATGGTGTTAGAGGGGCTGCATGGTGCCCAAGAGAACCTCAACCTCACTCCCAAGGGGCACCTCAACAGCATTCCCAAGAGAACCCAACAGAGCTCCCAAGGAGCTCCATCATCAGGTCTTTCAGGCCTGTCACAAACACATGACAGGACAAGGATGAACAGCCCTTGCTGAAAGAGGGATGGATGGGATGTTGGGAAGAAATCCTTCCCGGGGAGGTCCTGGACAGAAAGGTGCCCAGAAAGGTAGCGGCTACCCCTGGGTCCATGGAAGTGTCCAAGGCCAGGCTGGATGGGGCTTTGAGCAACCTGGGACAATGGGAGGTGTGCCTACCCATGGAACAAGATGAATTTTAAGGTCCCTTCCAACCCAAAGCAGTCTGGGATTCTATGAAACACAAACATCCCATCACGAGTGGCAGAGAATCAGAAGGGTTTCAAGCCATTTCTGTGGTTTTACAGTTCCTCTTATAAAATGGGCTTAATAGACAAAAAAATTGGAGCATTACACATTGTTGTCACAATGCTGCTGTTTTGTCAACTTAAGCTCTGTTTTTAACTACAAACACCTGAAATTCAGAAATTATCAGGAGGGCTGCACAAGCTTAGCCATTGCCAAAGTTACTGTTATCCAGGGAGCTTTTGGGCACAGACCCAAACCAAAGGCAGAGCTCCCTCTGTTCCAAATGCAGGCCATTTAAGATCATTTTCACAAACACTCCCTTCCCCAAAGCAGAAAGTGGAACACAATGGGTTTAGCCTGCTCAGCATCTGCTATCACAAGAAAAGCCCTTGGTTGTAGATAAGGCATCTGTGTGACAGAGGCACAGCCCTTGCACAGCTCATTCTCTCACTCCTGATGTTGCTTTATCTCCCTCCAGCAGAACCTTTCCTCCCAAGCTCTCCCCTGAATGAAGGCCACTCCCATTCACCTTCTGCTCAGGAAATGGTAACCAGATTATTTTTTGATTCCACGACTGCCCAAACCCTCTTACAGTGCTTCCTGCTGTCTCACACAGCTGCTCACTCATCCCTGGGGGAAAGCTTCCACCTGGCTTTTTGTGTACCCTGCAGAAATCACCCTCCTCCCAACAGCCCAGTAACATCCCCTGCTCCAATTCAAACCCACATTCCATCCAGCTGAAAATTATCACAGGGTCTGGAGGTTCCAAAAAAAACCTAAGTGGAAGAAAATTCTTGCTTTTAGCCACTGAATGGCTCATGTGAAGCTCTGCATTTTAAGTAACAAATAAATCCCTGGACACACCATTAGCCCAAGGTGTAGGCTCCTTGCTGTGCTCACTCCCAGCTCTCTGAACCCACCTGTTTTTCAATCATTGTGCAGGGGGGGTAGTGACATTCATAGTAAGTGCAGGAGTTCTCTTCCTCCTCCACAACATCCCCATTAGCGTTGTAATATCTGGTTACATTCAGGACAGGAAACTGCTCTTCTATGGGGTCTGTAGGAAGCTGTTGGATTGCCAACCAGTACAGACTTTGTTCCCTGGGGAAAAAAAAAAACAAGTACAAATTTGGTACATTAATTCATAATAATCATACAGAGAAACTGATTCCAAATTTATTATTGTATGTAGCCTCAGACTGCACATACTGCTCATATATTAGGTATTTTTGGGGTTATTTTAGCCCAAGTGCAAACCCCAAAACTTCAAAAGTATCAATCAAGAAACATATATATGGAGCAAAATTATTTCTGTGCAAAATTATTCACACCAAGTCCAAATTTATTTCTGGCTTGAAGTCTGTTTCTTGCTCTTGAACCTCAAAATCACATGGAGCATTTGTAATTCACAACAACTTCTCAAAATCAGTTGAATAAGCTCCAAACATCCCAATCTTAAAGGTACTGCAAGGAGAAGAGTGTGCTGTGAACTCTGTGGGTCTCCCACTATGTCACATCACTGATTATCCAGATCCATCCTGGCACGAAGAGTTTGATGTGATGTGCAGAGCAGCATCAGTGAAACTCAGCCCGTGGGAAGCTCCCACCAGCTGCTGGTGAGAGCTGCTGGAAACTGGCACTGGGCAAGTCCAACCCTGACTCACAACTTCCACCACAAGCATCTTGCAGTTCCCTGTTCCCACTGGAATTTCAGTGCCTGAGAGGCAGAAGGCAGCAAGATGTGCAGATTTCCCTGAAACTCTGCTCAGCTGGGAGGGCACAGAGGCTTCCTGCTCCACCTGGCACAGCAGGACCTGGGCACAGCCCCACCTGGCACAGCCCCCAGGGTGGGATGGTCCCTGCTCAGCTGGGAGAGGGCACAGAGGCTTCCTGCTCCACCTGGCACAGCCCCCAGGGTGGGATGGTCCCTGCTCAGCAGCGATGGCGAGCACAGACTGTGCCCAGGTGAGGGAGCCAGGACAGAGTGATGTGTAAAGCACCCAAGGTCAAAAAAGGCTCTGCCCAAGGCAAAAATCACTAAAGGAAGGAGACAACGTTTGAAGAGATCTTCATTCCCCCCTGCCAGGTGCTGCCATACCTTTGTTTGCTAGAGATTTCCTCAGCCTTGGGCTTCCACCCCCACGGGACGAGGCGCAGATTGTCCAGGCGGTTGTCCACGGTCACCGAGTTCAGGTGCACCACCTGAAAGCCAGGAGCAATCCCTCCCCGATGCCTCTCCCTGCAGGAGACAAAACCAGCCTGAAGGTCAGTGATGAACAAGAAGAGCTAAAAAACAAACAATCACAGCAATTCCAGAAAAAAAGTGAGTTGGGACCTGCTGGCACTGGGCTGCAGACTCTCAGTACTGCAGACAGGGCAACTCCCAGGAGAAAGTGCCTTCTCCCAGAAGATGATTTCAATTATAAATTAGTTGAATTAAAAGACAGTCAGAGTACAGAGTAATTTAAGCATATTGCTTAGCTCCAGAGTCTATTCCTCCACTTACTGCTAGGGACCCATGGAATTACAGTGTTCCTTGAACGGTGCCAATACTGGCTCGTTCTTTTCATAGGAAATTCTATCAGACACCATTTGGCACTGGTGTGGAGTCACAGAGCTTTGTGTTATTTATGAAGAAACATCCCTGAACAGCCACAGGACAGAGGTTTCACAGAGCATGCAATTGCTTTTCAGACTCTAATTGTGTTTTACACACTCAAAGTCTGAAATGACTCCACAATTGACCAAGAGACACCTGAAACTTGCCCAAAACCCAGAGCAGGACTAAGCCAGGATGGCTGCAGGGGGAATCTTCCCTACTGCCTTCTCTGAGTGTCCATTTCCCTTTCCCCCTTCTTTTCACCCCTCCCTTCTCCCTTTCATCAAGCTCACTGTCAAACACCCTCATGCCTGGACAAGTCTCTGTATTGCTTCTCACAGGAATCCCCATCCCAGCTGAAATGCAAGGTTTGGACAGAAGGCTTTGTCCCTGTGACTGTTCTGTCATGAGGAAATTCCCAGCACAGGAGAACAAGGACCAAGCAGAGCTGACAGCATCCTCTGAGGTAACCCAGCACCTCCTCCCTGGAGACCTTCCAGCAGCTTCCCACAGCTTCACCCAAGCCCAGCCTGGACACTGAGTCCTGCTCAGCCTTCCCTGAACATTTAAGCTCAAATAGTTCATTTAATTTTCAAGAGATATTTGTCTGAGTTTAAAAATTCCCACTTTTTTTTAACCTTTACAAAGCTCAGCATTACCCAGCAGAGCAGGAAACTCATTTCAATGTGACTGGCAATGACAAATGTAGGATTTTGTTTTCTTGGTCAAAATCCATCCAGATATGGGTAAGTTATATATCCTGGGGGTAAGAAAAACTCTTGCAACTCACATTTGGAGCCTCCTGCCAGGGAGTCTGCTGGGCCTCCATGGAACAGGGAGAAGTTTTTCCCTTTCAAGGTAAAACTAATAGAATCTTTCTTTTGGGGAAAAAGAAACCAAACCACACACATAAAAGCAAACAAACTATGGCAAGGAGTCTGCTGAAGTGCCCTGGAGGAGGAATCCCAGAATCCCAGCTTGATTTGCTTTAGAAGGGACTTCAAAATTCAGTTCATTCCCTGCTGTGGGCAGGGACACCTCCCACTGTCCCAGGCTGCTCCCAGCCCCAGTGTCCAGCCTGGCCTTGGGCACTGCCAGGGATCCAGGGGCAGCCACAGCTGCTCTGGGCACCCTGTGCCAGGGCCTGCCCTCCCTCCCAGGGAAGGATTTCCCAATATCCCATCCAGCCCTGCCCTCTGGCACTGGGAAGCCATTACAGAAAAAGCTACTTTTGAGTTGTTGAAGGCCAGCAGAGGATCTGGCAAAGGGAATCAGGAATCCTGAGGGCTCCAAGTGGGAACCCAGGAGCTGCTGAAGGTGAGCATCAGTCAGATATGGAGACAGGGAAGGAGTTAAGATTCTTAGAATGAGCCTAGGACAAAGTGCCAGCTGGAGAGATGGGACAGATAGGAGCGAGGAATCTGGGAGGAGGAGACAGAAGTTCAGAGCAAGAACAGACTGTGCAGGGGGGAAAGGAAGGGGATTCCAAGTCTAAGTTAAGAAATATTTTCTAATTTTATTAGATGAGAGTTTAGGAACCGTTGGAGTTGGGGGAAAAGAGAGGATTATGAGAGATTGTCCCTGACACTGGGAAGTGACAGCAGAGTGGCACATGCCTACCCCTGCTCCTCCACAGCCCAGATCTGCACCCACCACCCCAAAAAGCAAATTCTGACCAAATCCCCTCCCATGCTGAGCCAGTCTTTCCCTCCTTGTAGGAAACCACACTTATCTCCATCACTGGCAGCTTTTCTGTGACCTCAAGTGACAAAGGCCTAAGTGAAGGTGGAAGTTGGGCCTTGCTGGTAAGCAGCCAATGTTAAAGGGGCCAGAACTGGCAATGCCAAATTCAGGGTGGTCCCTTCTCTCCACACATCACAAAGGAAGCTTTGAATGCAAACCTCACCCCCTCCCCAGGTCTCTGTTTGACCCACAGACCATCCCAGTCCCTCCAAACTGAGCAGGAAGCACAGGCTGTGGAGAACCTGCCTTGTCCCTCACAGAAGGGGCACAGAAACGTCAGGAATGCAGCCAAAACTCCTGCAGAGCTGGAGCTTCTGCCTCCCCCTGCACTCCTGAGCTCCTGCACGATGCCAGGAAAAACCCTTGAACCAAGACTTTGCAGGAATTACCTGGATTCTGCTCTTTTGGTATTTCAGCAGCTCAGAACCCAGGACTGGAACACAAGTGCAGACACAGCAATTCCAGGCACCATAAACAAGCCTGCTACAGGCAGCAAGATGGGAAGTGCTCTAAAAAAAGCCCCTAAAAACTCCCAGAAATCTGGTCTTGGATGTCTTTTTGAACATGCAGTTGGGGATATTTATGACTAATCCCCTGCTGCTGCTGTTCCCCAGGGAACACCTCTGCACCCAGCAGAACACAGCGAGCTGGGATTGCTCCACAAGGAATGAGACTTCTGCAGAGACATCCAAACCCTGCTCTGGAGGGGCCAAAACTCCATGTGGAAATCACAGCAAGCACCAGAGAGGCTGAAGAACTATCAGGAAGCTGTTCCTGCAAGAAGTTTTGCAGCTCATGTGGGGAATTTTCAGCTCTTGGTTGCTTTTTGATGCCAGCTCCCTCAGCACAGGGCAGCAGGAGGGCTCTGGGAGAAGGTCCCTGTCACTGCTGCAGCTCCAGGCTTTCTATCCCAAGGGCCTCATGACACAAACAAAACTACCTGCTTAACTCAAAAAGTAAAAAAAAAATCAAAAATCTGATTTACTTGCATCTACCACATGCCACTCACTGCATATCAAACCAGAGGCACACAACTGGGTTGGTTTTTCATGGTTTTGGGGGTTCCTGTGCAGAGAACAAGTGAATCCCACACCTACACCTGCAGCACTCCACGTTCTTTGGCTTTCACTCACCCAGGGAGTGAGGCTGGCACTGGGAAGTGCAACCCCTGCCTGGCTCTGCCCAGCTCTCCTGACTCTCACAGGCTCCAAACCTCCAACACTGCCCCTCCTCACCCAGGGAAGCACCTGCCACTGCCCTCCAGCTCTGGTTTGTGCTCAGAGCAGCCCCCAAACTGCTCAGCCCCTGCAGCCAAAGCCACAGACCTGCACTGCTGGGGCTGCAACTGAAGATCAGCAGCATGAACACCTGCAGGACCAAAAGGGATTCACAGCAACACCCAGAGATATTTTATATTTCCTAGTCCAAAAATCTGGCTTTGCAACCCCAGAACTGCAGCTCTACTTGCCTGGCAGCTGGCACCCCCTCTGTGCCCCTCCAAAATCCCCACTACACACAATCTCTGATTTTCACCCCAGCCCATGCTCCAGTGACACAACTGGAATTTCCTAACTGAATACACTCAAATGACTTCCTAATTTGAGTAAAATGAGCCAGAAGAGGCAATGGCTCACAAACAAATAGCTGTCACCATTTGCACAGCCCTTCAACAATTGACCTGAATAATTTTGAGGTGCTGTTTAACACTACTTACAGATAATTATTCTGTCTGAGGTTCACAGTTAGCAGCAGCTGTCAGTGATTTGCTCACACACTGCAGCCAATTTCATAATTTCAACAAAAGTTCTATGTGCAATAAGATTAAATATTAACAGATGCAGGTTAAAATCCATATTTAATAAGCAGATTAGAAATAATAATAATGGGCTGATATTCTTCCTGTCTCCTTCCTGCTGTGCAGAGCCTGCTTCTGGGGAATAACAGGTAACCTGGAATGATAAAGGGCATCCTGGGCACTCTGACTTCCAAGGATATGGAACTGAATAGAAAATATGCTTAATTTTTCCAAAAAGGCTTTTAAAATAAATAAGATTTCTTCAGCAGATCCCACCTTTTCTACAAACCCATTGACATCTAGGAAGAGCAACACATCAGCTCAGAGGCTGAGCTGCTCTCACAAATGAGGAAATTGGCCCCTGAAACTTAATGTTAATCCTATGAAGGACTTCCAGGATTTGTAGAGTATGGAAAATAAGATGCAGCAGCTGATGTGAACCACCAGCAGCATCACTTCAGGCAGTTTTGCAGAAAGGCACAAAAAACTTTTAAGTTACCAGAAGCTCCCTCTCTCCAGTGCTCTGCCAATTCTCAGTGGGCAAAAAAACCCCACAACAAACCTTCCAAGGTTTGTCTTCACCTATTAAATGGTGCAGGTCTCATTCTTCCCCCCAGCTGAAGCTTGAGCAGCACTTCTCAGGTGTAAAGAGGGCATCCATGAACCACCCTCCCCTCTCACTGCTTTCCCTGCCCGGAATGTCTCCTAGGCTGTGCCGTGGGAGGACTCTGCAAACCAAACTCCTGTGTGCACCCCGAGCTGGGTTTCCAACTCTCCTGAGAGGACTTAAGCCCCTACAGGCAGAGCAACCACCCCCCACAAGTTGGTGGCAGCAAACTGTGGGGAACCCTTGTTTTTTCTGTCCCTGCAGTACCCACCAGAGCAGCTCGTGCAGGAGGCGGCCTGAGCCCCGGCCCCGGTTCTTGTCGAACGCGTAAGCGAAGATTTTAGCACCATTTCCATCAGCATCCACCTCCATCCGAGCCTAGAGGGAAGGCAAAGGCCGTGAGATCACCCCACAGGGAGCAGCAGAGCCCCTGCTCCACCAGCACGGGGGATGGAGCCAACATTTCCCACTTGTCCCTGCAGGTCACTGGAGCTCAATGGGATCTCAGTGGTCTCAAACCCCCAAAGGACCCAAGCAGCCTGGCTGGTGGGGCTGGGAGAGGGCAGGGAGGAGCTGAGGGGGCTGCCTAGATAAAGAACAGCAGGAATGCAGCCATGGGGCTGGGATTCATGTCAGGATCCACACTGGGGCCCTGTGCAGCCAGTGGGGCTTTGCTTTAAGCACTGCCCTTCCACCCATCTCACTGGGATGCTCCTGGGGGCGAGGGCCTGGATTTCTCCTGAACCCCACGAGGTTCTGCTGGTGCCAAAGCTCACAAAGGGCAGCAAGAGCTCGATATATTTGGGACAGTCACTGTGTGTTATCACCACCAGTGACAGAGACACTCACAGTGGCTGCTCACAGGGGAGGAAGGGACAAACAGGGAGTGTTCCGGCAGCAGCACTGCCACAACTCCTAAAATTCCTAAGAACAGCTCCAAAACATCAGCTGCACTGCAGGAATTTAGCAAATTATGGTCCCTCCTCCAGAAAAGAGCCTTGTTTGTTGAAGGTTTTGTAATAATTTTCTTTCACTTTCAAAGCCTTACTAGAATCCACTTACCCTCTTCCAGTGGCTGTTAAGAGGACACACATTTTTATGCTCCCATAATCAGTTACTATAATACAGTTTTTTTTCATCCAAGACTAAGTGCAGAGTGAACATTTTTAATGCTTGCCAAACCATGGGAGGACAAATTATCAGTTCTCCAAAAGCAGACATACAGTGTGAAAACAGCAAACTACATAAAAAATAAATACATGTGTTTTTTTAAAAAAAAGGAAACCCCAAAACTTTTCCTGCTTGGAAGCCTCCACGCCGGGATTTCAGTAACTTAAAACTGTTTCTTTTTCCCCCAACGCGGGGAGTTGCAGGCACAGCGATTCCACGAGCGGTGGGATGGGAGCAGGGCACAGGGGAAGGAAAACGCCGAGGCTGCGGGGGGAGCCGGAGCACCGCCGGCCCCGGGAGGGCGCGGGGCAGCCCCGGGCGTCCCAAAAACCGCTGAAATAACGCGAGGGGAGCGCGGGCAGCGGGCGGGGTTCCCTCACCTCGAAGGAGTAGCTCTCCACCAGCGGGATGTCCTGCTCGTCGATCAGCGTGTACTTGGTCTGCAACACAACGAGAGCTCCGTCAGCACGGCCCGCCACGGCCGCGGAGTGCACGGCACGGCTCGGCAAGGGCCGGGACCGCACGGTACGGCCGC
>VZTN01031865.1:521566-546623 GCA_013400515.1 Erpornis zantholeuca | reverse complement strand
CGGCACATGGCGGCCGCCCCGCCGCGTGGATACGCCGCCGTTCGGGCGTTGCGGGGGCCGGGCCGAGCCGGCCGCGCAGCCCCAAGGTGCCGTGCAACGTTTTGGTTCAGATTTCAGCCCAGGGGATTCTCTGCGCATCCTCCTTCCCTCCAAAAACCCTAAAGATGTGTGGGATCCTTCTCTCAGGGCTGCTCCATCTGCTCATCCCCAGCCCGGAGGGATCCCAGGAGCTGCCCCGGCCCAGGTGCAGCTCCAGCACGTGGCATGGTTAAACCTCACTAGGGTCCCGGGGGCCACGGCTCGAGCTTGTCCAGGTCCCTCTGAGCAACAGCCTCGGATGTGGCACTGCACCCTGCAAGCCTGCTGAGGCTGCACTTGATGCCTTCATCAATAAAGACATTAAATAATAAATTATCAGGAAGATAGGTTTAAGTGTAACATTAATGTAGGTTAACTATCTTTGGAGCCTTCTGCCTCCTTTTGAAGAATCCAGATTTGGAACAAATGAATTATTGGCATATTGGGACCCTAACCCCTCCTTCCAAGCACTGCTTTGCTTCTAGCAGAGCCCATGCCCTCAGACAGCATGGGAAAGGTTCTGGATCCTTCCCAGGAGAACTCCCCTTAAGCAAAAGGAATCACTTTCCCAACTGTTTACAGAGCTGCCGAGTAAAACCCCGGGCAGGGCTGCCCAAAGCACAGCCACACCAAGGAAGGACAGAGATCCCTGTGCTCGTGGGATTCCCAGGTCAGGTTTTGCTCATTTTGCTTTAGGAGTGAGGAGAGTCCAGCTCCCCTTCACACTGCCAGAGACACAGTGAGGTGTCCTGGACAATTGGTGTCTGCTAGGACTTGCAGATTTGATAAAAACGGGGGTTTTGATCATGCATTTCCCTGTCACTGCAACCCCACTTCAGGCTCTGTGGCCCTTAAAGCCACCAAGGCAGTGACCCACATTTCATCACAGAGCAAAAGACACAAATGGATTTAATTTTGAATAAAAGCAAGGCTAAACCTTCTGCTCTCACTCCTCACCACGTTTTTTAACGGCCACACTTCCATCCCTGCCCCAATCCATCCAGAATGGGCATGGTCACAATCTTCCTAAAGGAAAATTCACAGCATGGGACAGGGACAAACCAAACCAGCAGCAGTGCTTGCAGACAACTGGGTCTTTATTAAAGTTACTTAAAGTGCTACAAAAAACTGAAGCAGCCTCCATGTGGCAACTTCCTTTTCTGCAGTCTTAGCTCTGTTGGAAGAAGCAGACAGAAGTCATTAGTGGAATCTTTCAGTAATTAAATGTGACACAGCAGTTTCATTTAGAGCTGGGCACTTACAGCCGGGCACTCGATGGCACCACTGTTGATGTCATCGATGATGTCGTGGGGGTGTCTCCCATCGATGCTGCAGCCCACGGACTGGGCAGTGCCAAGGATCTCCTTGATGGTCCCTGCAGCAGGGAGATGCAGCTGCTCAGTGCTTTACCACAGGAAAACATCTGAGGAACTTACCTGGAGCAGCCTGGGTGGAACTGAATGAGCTTTAAGGTCCCTTCCAATCCACGATGCCTTAGGTTTGAACTTTTCTCTGTTCCCAGCCCTGCCCTGCCCAGTGTCACTCTGCAGTTCCCTGGAGCTCGTTCAGTGCTGTTCTCTCATGCTCACACACACACAACAAAGCCTCTCCAGCTCTCCAAGGACACCCAGACCCTCCTAGGCCCAACAACTGCAAACCACAAGCTTGGGGACAGGGGGGCAAGCTTGGGCAAATTCCATCCTTGCCTGGCTTCTGCTTGGGGAATTGATGCTGAGATCCAAGTGGGAAGAACTCGGGAGCTGTCCTTGTCCATGTTGGGATGCACTGAGGCAGGAGCCTCTGGAGCCCAAAAGTGTACATCTGAAAGCCTTACAAAATAAATCCCTCCCTTATTCCTGTCTGCTCTCTGTTTCTAGGGAGCCATTTAAGGCATCACCCAAACCAGTCTGGATCCTGACACAGGGAATTCCTCACTGCTCTCAGCTCCCCCCTCCCCTCTGGGGTTTGCACTCTGGAGCCTCAGGGCTCAGCAGGGAACATCTCACACCCTGGGCTTTGCAAAGCGCTCCCTGTGCCTCTCCCCTCCCCAGCTGTTGGGGCTGCCTGCTCCCAGCCAGGACAACTCAGCCATGAGCCCTCCCTCCCAGGAACCCCAGCAGGTGGAAGGAGCATTCCCTGAAGCCCAAGGCCAGGACTCACCCGAGAGCTCCCGGGCCAGGGAGCGGTGCCGCATCTGCCGCGCGATGTTCACGATCTCGTCGAAGGTGACACTGCCGCTGTGCTTAACTGTGAAGGGACAGCAACAGTGAGGCCACGCGGGCACTGCCAGCTCCTCCTTCCCCTGGGAGCACCATTCCCAGCACTCGGACCACGTGGAGGGCTGGCAGTCTGCAGCTCCAGCAGGGCTGCTGCTCCCAGACTGCAGCACCCAATTATCCTCCTCTTTCTGAGGTGGAATTCTGCCAGCTCCCCTCTGGCTGTGCCAGGCCCTGTGCTACACACAGGTGCCTGTTCTATCCCAGCTTTGCCCAGAGCAGCTGTGGCTGCCCCTGGATCCCTGGCAGTGCCCAAGGCCAGGCTGGACAGGGCTTGGAGCAGTCTGGGACAATGGAAGGTGTCCCTGCCCATGGCAGGGCATGGAAGTGATGAGCCTTAATGGTCTTTCAAACCCAAACCAGTCCATGATTCCATCATCTCCTAAAACACAGACCTCTGCTGCAGTGCCATCTGTTGATACTGTGGCACTGCAGGAGTGGGGATGCCCAAAACCAGCCCCATTTGCCAGTTTATGCTGAATAATCCCAGAAAAAGCTACTGGTATTTCCCCTTTTGGCCCCAAAACATTCAGAACCACAGCCAAGGGAACACTTACTGTTCTTCTGCTTCTTCCTGTCACGAGGTGGCTCCTTCAGAGCTTTGATAATCAGAGCAGAGGCAGAAGGAACAACCTCTATCTAAACGGAAAGAGAATAATTTCCCCCCCATTCCACACGGAATTCCATTACTAACAAAGATACTCCCATCAACCAGAAAATTATCTCAGCAAAGGTTAATTGCCAGAGCAGTGTGGGTTTGGTTAACTCCCTCGTGCTCCAGGGGTTTTTTTGGTGCTGCAGGAATCTGTTCCCAGGTTTTCGGCACAGGCCTCCCCACGTGCAGGAGAGGACTGCTTCCTGCCTGGGGCTTCCTCTCAGCTCACCACTGGAATGTACCAGCCACGGGCATCAGAACAGGTACGGTGGCAGGTGGCTACAGGAATTGGCAAAATGAAGTTTATTTATTTATTTCTATGCTGTTCTAAGTAAGGTATTTTTCTGCTGGTTGGACGTTCTGTAGAAAAAGCAGTTTATCTGCAACAGGATATAAGCTGAATTTTGGCACACGAGGATCATTTCTCAGGATCCTCCAGCCTGGCAAAGCCCCAGGCTCCACACACATCCCCCCACCCGCGTTTTAAGGTCTTTCCAGAAGACCCCCACACACCTCCTGTGTGGCACTCATTTTATCCACCTCGGAAGGATGAAGGGCTGAGTGGACCCTGCCGGGCTCCGGGCCGGTGGCTGGAGCAGGCGGAGCTCGGGGGAGCTCCACGCCTGCAGCACGGGCCGGGCCCTGCGGCGTGCGGTACCTGCGCTTGCCTGTTCTGGATCGTCAGCTTCACCGTGATCCGCAGCCCCTTCCAGTCGCCCGTGGCCTTGGCGATGTCATCGCCCACCTTCTTGGGGGACTGAGGGACGACACGTGGAGGTCACACACGGCTCGGATCAAAGCCCAGAGCCCCAGCGCTGTCCCCGGCTCCTTCTCCATGTGCGGTCCCGCTGAGCTCCTTTCCTCCAGGACGGAGCAACACCGCCCCAGTGCTCCCCAGGGCACGCTTCCCACCACCTTCGGAATGTATTTTATCCCTTCCCCCCCAGAACACGCTCAGTTTCCCCCGGGATTCACTCATCCTCCCCCAGCAGGACACGCTTCCCACCCTCCATTCCGCAGCCCCGGGACACTCTTCCCACTCCGCTCGGGTTATGTTCTATCCCTCCCTTCCAAAGCCACGCTCGTCCCCCCACACCCCCCCGGTCCCCGGTACGTACCAGCCCCAGGGGTCCGATCTTGGGGGCCAGCGCGGACGTGGCTCCGACCTCGCCGCCGGTGCAGCGCAGGTAAACTGAGGGGACAGCGCCGCGTCAGCCGCGCCCGCCGGGCCCCGCGGCCCCTGCCGGCTTCCCGCGCCCGCTGCCCGCCACCTGCCACCTACCGACTTTGATCTCGTTGGGGTCGAACTTGGGCGGCATCGCGGCGGCGGATGGCGGAGGATGAAAGCGGATGGAGGCCGATGGAGGCCGGGGAACAAACCGAGGCCCTCCGAAACAGCGAAAAGAAGGGAAGGCTGGCGTGGGCCCAATATATACCCGCCGAGATCTCGCGAGAGGGCGGGCACTATATATAATGACCGAGATCTCGCGAGAGGTGACGCGCGGGCCGCGGCGGGATCGGTACAGATCTAATTATGTGTATTTGGATAGATAGATAGATAGATAGATAGATAGATAGATAGATAGATAGATAGATAGATAGATGATAGATAGCCCTGTTTCAAAGTGGGGGATATGTATAAACATGGTGACTCTGTGGAAGGGTCTGCCCAGGTTACTGGAGGAGTCCCCGTGCCCTGGAGGTGTCCAAGGAACGCTTGGCCGTGGCACTCGGCGCTCCGGGATGGGGGCGAGGCGGGGATCAGTCACAGGCTGGGCTCGGTGATGCCCGAGGGATCTTTCCCGACCCGAACCATTCCGGGATGCCGTTGCCGGGCGCGGCGGTCTTCCCAGCCGCATGGGGGCGCCGCGCGCGCGGAGGGCAGAGCTCTGTGGCGTGGCCGGGGCGCTCCGGCCGCGCCTCTCGCTGGTGCCGGCGGTCACGTGAGGCGGCGGTGAGGCAGCGATGGCGGCGACGAGCGGTGAGCGGGGATGGGCAGGGAGGATCCGCGGTGGGATTCGCTGTGGGACATTGGGGCCGCCCCCCAGTTATCAGGCCTGGAGAGTTACAAGTGTGTGGGCTAAAAGCGCTAAGAACACGCAAAGCTATATGAAAGAGTATGTAAGAGGGGTATAAAAGAAAAAGCAGATAATCATTCTGACATCACTCTGATCCATCAGGAGCCTTTCTCTGTGCCTGTTCCAGGGCTGACCCAAACAAACAACCCCTCTCAGACCACAGCAGGGCTCGACTGGCTCATGTTTGTACTTCTCTGTGCTGGAACCTGCCTATGTGATCCAGCTAAACAGAGGCAATTGCTGACATGATTCTTTTTCTTTTTAATTCCCTCCCCCTGCCACTTATTAGGTGCCAGTTCTGCAGGCCAGGCTCGCCAGCAAACACAGACCCCAGGATCCCTCAGCCTGTCTCTGCACTGACCATCCGTGCCCCTGGACAGAGCCAGAGCCAGGCCTGAGGATGCCTCTGTTCTCCAGGAAGAAGAAACCCAGCGATGACGCTCGGAAGCGCCTTGAGTACCAAATGTGCCTGGTGAGCACTGCCAGGGCCATTTCTGTCCCCAGTGTCTGTCCAAAGCAGCCACAGGTTTATAGCTGGCTTCTACAGAAATCTGCTTTTGGGTCATTTCACCTTCTCTGCTGTGGGAGCTGTGGAGCAGTGCTGGCACAGGGAATCTCCTGGGGAAGGGATGAGGAGAGGCTGAGGGAGAAGGGTGGGCTCAGCCTGGAGAAAAGGAGGCTCAGGGGGGACCTTGTGGCTCTGCACAACTCCCTGACAGGAGGGGGCAGTCTTAAAGCCCATCCAGTGCCACCCCTGCCATGGGCAGGGACACCTTCCACTGTCCCAGGGTGCTCCAAGCCCTGTCCAGCCTGGCCTTGGGCACTGCCAGGGGTGGGGAGTCCACAGCTTCTCTGGGCAGCAAGGTGCTGTGTTTCTGCATGGTCTGATTCTCTCTGCATGTGTTTCTTCCCTCCCCAGGCAAAAGAAGCTGGTGCTGATGACACCCTTGACATATCCAAATGTGAGCTCTCCGAGGTAGGTCCTCGACAACTTCCAGTCTCCACTCCCTGCTCTGCTTCTTGGTGCCAGCTGTCAGATTTACTCTTGTGCCTGTGAGCCTTGAGGCAGAAATTGTTGCTGGTCCACCTCTTCCTCTGTCTCCTGAGCTCTGGCTTTCAGCTGGGGACTTCTGCTCTATTTTTTTGGTGGGAGTTTGCCTGTCCTGCCTGGTGCTTCAACACCATTTCTGTCCTGGGAATCTTTTAGTTTGACAAGGTGAGAAGGGCAGGGTGTTGTCATACCCTCCACCAGTACCTTGTTTGACCCTAGGGCTGGGACCTTGTGGCTTGATTTTGGTGCTCCTGAGGGAATTGGTTTGCCAAAATATTCTGAGTATTTCTAATCTTTAGAGCTGCACAGTCTGCCACCCGTGGCTGTTTCTCTGTGTGAGTGAAAATCCCAGTCCTGCTTCCAAGCTTCTGAGCAAGGATGGAAATCTCACTTCCAGCCTGGCTTCTTTTATGGCAGCCAACTAAATGAGAACCAGTCTGTCTGCTGGTGTGTGGGCAGGTGGTGACAGAGTGCCAGGCACCCAGACACAGCTCTTCCTGCTGCCAGCCATGCCAGCCTCAGGCAGAAACCCATTTCTATCTCATTTTCAGTTTTTATTCCTTGTCTCATGCTTCTAAAATGTTGATCCTGAATCCAGGATGCCCTTGCCAAGCAGGCTCTTGTGGGGGATTTGGGACCATCCATAAAACTCTTGCTGTTTGATTTTAGCCATTGTTGTTTCAATAAATGAGGTGAGACATCAGTTTGGTTTTAAAATTAACCGTGGGCAGGAGTTTGGCATCTGCTGGGAGGGCCACAGTGCCCAGCTGTGCCTGGCAGGGGCTGAACTGGCATCTCCTTTTGGTGCCCGCCCCTCTCCTGGCACATCAGGGATGCTCTGTCCTGCCTGGTGCTCACCTTTCTCTCTCAGCACACCGCAGTTGTGAGGTTGCCAAACCACAGAATTCATTTCTGTGATGCCTAAACTGAACCTTTGCCTGAACTCCTCTGCACAATGAACATTAAATCACACAAGACTTGAACTCCTGCCTAAGGCTCAGCCTGTTCTGTGACACTGCTGTGTCATGGAGAGCCTCTGCAAGCTCCCTGGACCAAAATCAGGGGGCAGTACTTTTAAGCATTGCTTTTATTTTTAGTTGAGTTGTTCACACTTTACAGGTGGGCAGTGTAGAACTGCTTGAAAGAGAAGTCTGACATGAGTATTTTTTTGTTTCTAGGTTCCTTATGGGGCCTTTGCAACTTGCAAAGTCTTGCAAAAAAAGGTAATGTTGCAATCAGAAATTATTAAATAATTCTGTTGTGATGCTTAACTATTCTTGTTGTGTTTGAAATGGCTGTGTGTGGTGGTTTTATGTGTGATACTGCACAGAGAGCAGTTTGAGTCAGATTAATCCTGTCTGTGTTCTTTAAAGTTAACATTAAAGTTAACTTCTGCCATGTAGGATGAGGTGGTTGTTCCTGACTTAGCTTATCTGAGGGAATTTATCACGTGAAGAGCTGGGCTCTGGTTTAGATCTCATGGAAGGTGTCCAACCTCTCTGGCAATCCATCTCCTACTTTAATATTTTATATGATACTGAATAATGCTCTTGTACAGCCTCCCCAGTTCAACCTCAACAGAGGTGCTTGTTCTGGTGTCTCTTGTCTTTATGTGTCAATGAGATTTTTCCTCTCCAGGTGCTGATTATTCACACAAATAATCTGACATCTTTAGTTCCAAAGTCCTGCAGCCTCCTGAGTCTCATAACTGTGAAGGTAATTGTGATTCTTCAACTGCAGCCTATTTTCTTTGTTACTGATGCCTGAGTTTCCACAAGACCTCCAAGAATGAAGTAATTAATGGAATTAAGTTTTCCACATCCCCTGGCAAACTTGAGCTGCTTTTCAAAGCCCAAATGGAAGCAAAGTAATTTTCACTGTGAGATAATGAATGCCTTTTGTTCCCAACCTTGTTTGGTGACATCCAGGTTGCTCTTCCAGGTTCTAGACCTGCATGACAACCAGCTGGCATCACTTCCTGCTGATATTGGCCAGCTGACAGCTCTTCAGGTAAAAGATTTGCAGCTGCATCCTAGGTGTCTGTTTGGGGCATGTTTGGGATATGGGGTTACTGCTGCTTGGTTTAGGATTAATCACAGCTTCTGTGATGGTGTCCTTTTGTCAGATCTGTCACATCACCCTGACTGCTTCGCTGGTTGGAGGGAGAGCAGGAAAAAAGGAGGAAAGGGGCAGGGGAAGAGCAGGAAAAGCCAGGCTTGGTTATGTTCTCCAAGTTTGGTGCAGCCCAAGTGGCTCCTGTGGCCAAGCAAGCAGAGCCTGTTGATTTCCCAAAACATTCAGCTTTTGCCATCATCCCTGGTTGATGTTGAGAACCCAGAGCAGTGTCTGAGGGCACACTCAGAGTCTCTCTGCTCAGGGGGCAGCTTTAGGTTCAGCCTGTGGGAGCTGCAGTTGGGGAATGCTGCCCTGGACTCTCCAGTTCCCATTTCCTGCACCTGGATCCAGCCCCAGATGTTGGTGGTGAGCAGGGTTGCTCACTGCCCCTGGTAGCCTGGCATACCCTGTACCCAGGGCTAGTGGAAAATACATTTTTTTTAACCCAGAAAGTACTGCCTAAACCAATTTCAGGTTGTCCTTCTGGGTGTGAAAATCCCAGCAGCACAGATGTGTAGAAGACACGAGACTTGGACA
The DNA here is from genome assembly GCA_013400515.1 of Erpornis zantholeuca. Lineage (NCBI taxonomy): Eukaryota > Metazoa > Chordata > Aves > Passeriformes > Timaliidae > Erpornis > Erpornis zantholeuca. Next base: position 537,833 of record VZTN01031865.1, on the reverse strand, counting down.
AATATCTTGAATATCTTTTCTGTTAATACCTTAGGTCCTAAACCTTGAAAGGAATCTCTTAACAAGCCTTCCACAATCTATAGGAGACCTCTCCCAGCTCCAGGTGCTCAATGTGAAAGGTATGGAATGGGATTGCTTTGGGCAAAGCACATTTATTGTCTGGTCATGTTGGGCTGCATTAGCAATTATTGCTTTCAACCAAGGCAAGCACCACGTGGTTGGCACTCGGAAAGCTGAGGGAGAACACAGGGAAGGTTTGAATTCAAATAGTTGGCAAGGCAGGAGAAATGATCTAGGCAGAAAATGTGTCAGCCTCAGTCCACAGGGGGCTTTCATTGCCCCTCCTCAAAGGAAGCCCCCCAGTAAAGCAAGTAGAGCACTCAGCCAAATAAACCAAATTACAGTTGGATCCCCAACACCCAGAGCTGGGTCCTGTGCAGCCCCACTAGGTTGGCACAGCCTGAGCACAAAGGTCACACCTCTTCTCCAGACTCTTGGCCATTTTCCAGCTATGCAGTGCCATAAATCTGAGGGGAAAATGAGATTTACATGGAGCTTTTGGTGAAATGGGGAAGGAAATGGAGGGTGAGGGACTTGGAAGGGCAGCTGGGCTCTGAGCCCTGCGTGTACAGTCCCACTCAGTCCCCTTCCATGATGCCAATGTCCCTGTGTGACCCTGTTCCGTGTAAACAAGCCCTACACGTAGCTGTGAATCAGTGTTGGATCCCATGAGCTTGCTGCCTCCTGTTTTTAAAGGTTCCATGGTTTTAAGTGGCTTTTCTGTGTCTGTAGGGAACAAGCTGAGGGAGCTGCCCGGGAGCGTGAGCAGCCTGCGGAGCCTGCGGGCTCTGGATGTCAGTGGGAATGCAGTGCGGGAGCTGCCGCGGCTGCTGGCCCACGTCCGCACCCTGCAGGTACCAGCCCTGCCTCCACCCCTGTGAGGCCTCAAATGGCTCCCTAGGAACAGAGAGCAGACAGGAATAAAGGAATCAAGGAGGGATTGATTGGAAAGGCCTTCAGAGGTACACTCTGGGCTCCAGAGGTTCCTGCCTCAGTGCATCCCAACATGGACAAGGACAGCTCCCGAGTTCTTCCCACTTGGATCTCAGCATCAATTCCCCAAGCAGGACCCAGGCAAGGATGGAATTTGCCCAAGCTTGCCCCCCTGTCCCCAAGATTGTGGTTTGCAGTTCTTGTTCTGGGTGTCCTTGGAGAGCAAGTTACAGAGGTTTTGTTATGTCTATCTTAGCATAGAGAACAGCACTGAACGAGCTACAGAAAATTTCAGAGCTACACTAGAAGTATAGGATTTGAAAAATATAAAAGTTAAAACTTAAGGCATCACCTTCCCAGCCTGCTTCCCCCAGCTGGGGACAAATCCAGCCCAGGAGGGCAATGTTTAGGGCAGGATGTGCTGCAGGGGATTGTAACAGGGCTGTCCACACTGTCCAAAATAACTTTTGTGTACCCGCTCTGGTCTTTTCTGATCATTTTGACCATTTAATCTGATCATTTTGCCATTCAATTCTGATCATTTTGTCATTTAATCATGACAAAAGCAATCCCCAGGGAGTGAACCCCTGGATTTTGCCTGCCAGGGCTGTCTCTGAGAGTACAAACTGTGCCTCTGTCACCCTGGCAGAGCTCCAGCTCGTTGTCAGCTTCCATGGGTTTATGGCTCCCTGAAGTGCACATGCACAATGGGAAAAGCATTGAGATTTTTATGGATGTGTTACCTTCTGGCTGCCAAACCTGTCAGTACTAAATGGTGCAAGTGTGAGGCAACAGGGCTGCCTCAGACACCAGCAGGAAGATGTGAATAGATGCTCTGCTGTCTCACACACAACTTTGGGCTTCACTTCTCTTGCGGACAGCCTGAGTTGAGGGATCTGTGCAGCTTTGCCCCCTGGGCTTGGTAAAGTGGTTCCTTTCTAGGCCTTCCTGCTGTGCCCTGCCCTACAAAAGGCAACATTAGGTCCTTCTGGTGGCCACAGTAGGATAAAAACAGTGACTCTTCCCCTCATTCTTTATGGGACTCCTCTCCATGTCCTTGTATCATCCCCCCTTCCATGCTGAAGGGCTCCAGCTCCCTGCCATGGAGTAGGGAATGTCTGTAGCTGGGAAGTGCTCTGACCTCTGGTACCTAAACGTGAAGTGCCAATGTCTGCATGAGGGGAAATGTTCCACTGAGGAGCTCCCAAATGAGGGACAGCAGAGTCACCTCTGAAAGGTGCCAGACACCCAGCAGGGATTCCATACCAGCCTTGTATTTGTATTTGTATTTGCAGGATTTAGGGTAACATTAAGTAAAATTTTGGGGAGCTGCAGGGAGAACTGCAGCTGGGCCATCAGGATAACCCAGAGCTCCGTGTTCTGTTTTGCAGACGCTGACCCTGGATGCCTCTTCCATGACCTACCCATCCCCTGAGATCTGTGGTGCAGGTACTGAGGCCATCCAGCAGTTCCTCTGCAAGGGTAAGCCAGGAGCACCCCTGGTGTGCTCAGAGGGGGCATTTCTGGGGGACAGGCATTGTGTGGGCTCTGCTCGGGGTGCCTGCTGCTGCCCTGCTTAGTTAAAACCTAGGGCACCACCTGAATGAAATAATAAAAAGGCTCCTGGAACGTCTGTCTGGGCACCCCATCCTGTTTGGTTTATATACTGACATGGATGATGCCTTAGATTTTAACTTTTCTATGTTGCCAGCCCTGCCCTGCCCAGTGTCACTCTGCAGTTCCCTGGAGCTCGTTCAGTGCTGTTCTCTCATGCTCACACACACACAACAAAGCCTCTCCAGCTCTCCAAGGACACCCAGACCCTCCTAGGCCCAACAACTGCAAATCACAATCTTGGCAAGAGGGGGGCAAGCTTGGGCAAATTCCATCCTTAAAGTTTTAATTGGCAAATTGATGCTGATATGCAAATGATCCAAATCTATAAAAGTGTGAAGAACTTGTGACCTGTCATCCACCTTGGGATGCACTGAGGCAGGAGCCTCTGGAGCCCAGAGTGTACCTCTGAAGGCCTTTCCAATCAATCCCTCCTTGATTCCTTTATTCCTGTCTGCTCTCTGTTCCTAGAGAGCCATTTAAGGCATCATGGAGGGGTACCACCTCCTCCCAGAGCTCCTTGTTCACCCTGCCTGAGCTGGAGGAGCCCTGCCAGGCACTCCTCAGGGAGGGAGCACAGCTGGGAGCACTCCCACCCACCAGCCAGGCCTCAGCCACGCTGCCAACGAGGTCCTTGAGCCCAAAATGTTGTGATTTTGTGTCTGGTGCCTTGCAGAGTGTGGAATTGCCTACTACCCTCCCTCCCAGTACCTGCTCCCCACGGTGGAGAGTGATGGAGGAGGAACTTCAGTGGATGGGGTGGACAGGACAGTGCAGAAGTACCTGGAGGAGGAGAGCGAGTGGCAGGTGAGGCTCCACCACACGAGAGGGTTTGGGATTTGTCTCTGTGCTCCATCACAGAGCTTGGCACATGATCCCTCACCACCTTCCCCCCCATGAGATGTCTCCTTTGGGGTCAAGGGAGCATCCAGGCACAGTGTGTGTCTCATCTCCTTCCTGAGCTTGAGCTGGTGCCACCACGCTGCCTCCTGGAAGACACATCCCAAGGAACTGTGTCCATCCTTGAAAGAAATGATGAAGCCAAGGGACAGGGGTGACAGCAGGACAGGGAGTGTGCAGTGTGTGCCACGTGTGTTTCTGGGGGACAGCAAACTGCAGAAGGACCTTGTGCTTCCCAGCCTAGTGCTAGACATGGGAAAGGGGAGGCTGGGCCAATAATTGTGTTAATTGTGTTAATTCCTGTGCTCTTTGGCAAGTGCAGGGTCAATGCCTTTGCTCCTGGAGAAGCCTGAGGGACTCGACTTTGGGCCTGTGTTCCTGGGCCTTTGGTTGATGTCTTCACTCAGCTGGGGGAGGATGTCCTGTGGGCTAACAATATCTACCAAAATGTCCTTCTGGCAGTAAATGTCTGCTGATACTGCTTATTTTTCAGAACAAATTCTTGGATTATGAGAAAAGGAAGGTAAGGATGAATTCCTGGAAATGCTTTGTCTGCAGCATGGGTCTGTTTCTGGTTTCTGTCTTTTTATTTGGTTTCTCATTCCCCTCACCTGGCTGCACTTTTAGTTTGTTCTTTTTGTTTCCCTGGTCTCTGTCTCTTCCCCTGTGTGAGGCTCACTTTGGGATAACCAGCAGCTCCTGCCATGCAGTTCCCCTCTGCCTTTGGCTCAAGCTGCTCAGAGCTGGCTGCTTCCTTCAGACAAGGGAGCCTTGTGCCACATGCAACTGAACCCAGCCTGCATTTTGGGCTTCCCTCCATGAGTTTATATTCCCTGCTTTGGTATCAGTTGATGCCCAAGGACTTCAGCTTCATGACATGTAAAAGTCTGGAGACTGTGAAGAGAGCAGCAGCTTCTGCTTCCCAGTTTTTGGGTTCCTATGGAGAGAATGATTCTGTCCCCTGGACCAGTCTCATGTTTGCCAGTTGGCTTCTCTTCCTCTCTGCAAGAGAAGAATTGTTCCCAGAATATGTTCTTGCTTGGGAAGGAGATTCCTGCCATTCATCTTCCTCCTTATTCCTCTCAGGAAAAAAAAACCCAGGAGAAGCTGGAATTTGAGCGGCGCCTGAACGTGGGGCAGCGAGAACAGGCCCTGCTCGTGCAGCAGCTCAACAGCCACAAGGGTGAGATCCTGCAGACAGTGAGAGAGGTGAGAGTGCTGGGCAGGGCCCTTCCAGGGCATCCACGGCCTTCCCCAAACCCACCACCTTCTCCTGGTTTCCCTGTGCTCTGGGCAGGAGCAGCAGAGGCTGGAGCAGGGTCTGTCGAAGCACCAGCGCTGTTTGGAGGAGGAGAGGCTGAAGCTGCTGCAGCAGCTGAAGGACACAGAGCAGGGCATTTCCAGCAGGATCCAGAAGCTGCTGGAGGACAACCAGAGGTGGGGTCTCAGGGGGTCTTGCTCCACATTTTTTGTCACTATAGGACACGAAATGAACAACACAGTGAATTTTTCAAGCAGAAAAAGTACACAGTTTAATTTTATTTTGATATATATAGAGTTTTGACAATGACCATGGATTGGAGGATGAGGTTGCTTTTTCTCTTAACTACATTGGTCAAACTAGAAGTTTATCAATTGTCTCTTCCTCAGGAAAGGAATGAAAAACAAAAGGAACACTTAGAGAAACATTGCTTTGTTTATATGAAATGCGTGAGAAATTCTATTATAAAAAATGCAAACATCAAAAAACTGAAAAATCAAAGCAACAAATTCTTTTGGTCATGTTGTTTGGAGTGGTTCATTTCTCCCCTGAGTATTTTGGACCTGGTCAAGATGGATGTCTGGAGGAGCTGCCTTTGCCCCTGGACTGCCAAAGACCTGTTTAGAGCACATGGATTTTGCATCTTAAAAAACCTATTTCATACATGTGTGATGCTGGGATTTTGCAGTGCTGGGGAAGAAATTTGAATTCCTCATGGAAGGTGCAAGTTTGAAGTGTTCATGTGTCCCTGCCTGTGTCTGCTGGGTTTCCATCAGACCTGGGTTTCCACGTGGGCTGATGCCTGCTGAGAGCTGCTCTGCTGTGCCTGACAGCCAAATTGATTTCTCTCAGACACATGTGGGGATGGTTGGGGCTGTCCTGTGCAGGATCTGGAGCTGGATGATCCTTGTGGGTCCCTTCCAAGTCAGGATATTCTGTGACTCTGTGATTCTGCCCTCTGGGGAACTAGGATGTTCTTCTCAGCTAGATGAAAGCCTTTTTTTGTTTTATCTTTTTTTTTTTTTGCAGGCAAAAACGAAGTTCAGACATTTTGAAGTCCTTGGAGAATGAGAGGTGAGTCTCCTTGAAACAAGCTTGTCAGGAAAAGGGACAGGAAGCTGGGAAGAGGGCTGGGAGCTTCCTTTCAGAGTCACCAGTCTGAATCCACCCTGAGTCAGGCAAGGTTCAGCTCATACCTGCAGCTGGCTCTGGTCACTGGTGGAGGGAGGACACTGTGCCTGGCACTGCCCAGTCTGGCACACCCAGCCATTGTCCCTGTGGTGTTGAGCAAAACTGATGTGGTGTCCCATAAACATAGAGGCTCCTCACCCAAAAATCCCTTTGGCTTTGGTATCTCTGATAAGCAGGGTGAGCCTGCCCAGCCTCGAGGCTCTGAGCTGGGTGGGTGGAGGAGAAGGCCTTGGTTGAAGGAGTGGCTGAATTGTTGTTGTTTGTTGGCAGAATCAGGATGGAACAGCTGATGGCCATAACCCAGGAGGAGACAGAGCAGCTGCGCAGGAGGGAGGTGGCCTGTGAGTCCAGCCAGGTCTTTGGGGTGATGAGGTGAAGGCTCTGGGGCACCAGGAGCACTGAGGAGGCTCAGCCTGGAGAAATGGAGGCTCTGGGGAGCTTCTCACTCTTTACAGCTCCCTGAAACAAGGGTGTATCCAAGTGGGGGTCAGGCTCTGCTCCCTGGGAACAAGGGACAGGACAAGAGAAAACAGCCTTAAGCTGTACCAGGGAAGGCTTAGGTTGGATTTTAGGAATTTTTTTCCATGGAAAGGAAATGCCATGATCAGGCATTGGCACAGACTGCCCAGGGCAGTGGTGGAGTCACCATCCCTGAAAGTGTTGGATAAAGACATAGATGTGACACTTGAGGATGTGGTTTAGTGGTGAACATGGTGGTGGTGATGGTTCTTGATGATCTTAGAGGTCTTTTCCAACCTTACAGATTCTGTGGTTCTGTGAAAGACCTGGTTCCTCAGCTCTTTTCCCAACGAAGAGCCACAGCTCTCAAGTGGGTGGGTGTGCTCTGGAATCAGTGAAGGGAGAAGAGCAATGGGAGAGGAGTCACTGTTGGTTGCAGTGGTGGGTGAGCCCTGCTCTGCACACCAGGACTGACAGCTCCTGTGTTCCCTCTGTCCCCAGCTGCCATGCAGCAGATGCTGGCTGAGACCTACAAGAACAAGCTCCTCCAAATGACCTCGGAGTCTCGGCGGCGGGACCTGGTCAGCCAGGCCTGCTCCAGGTGCAGGGGGGGCAGGGGCTGCTGGTGCTGCTGTTCATCCCTTTCCTTCAGCAGTGGCATTCCCATGAGTGCACCAGGGAGTGCAGCAGGGTGGTTGTAACAGCACAGGATAATGCAAATTAAACTGTCAGACTCCCTTCAACCACCACAGTATGCACCTTAATCACACCTGGGGGGAACTGGCACTTCTGTGAGATGATTATTTTGCCTTATACATTCTGCTCAATATGGAGGATGGAGTTAGACCAGTTGTCTTCCTGTTTTTTGAGGCATTTCAGTGCCAAACTGTAGCCCAGAGCTCCTCTCCTCCCCTCCCAGGCTGCCTCAAGGATGCTGTGTGTGCATAAGTATTACCTGAGTGTTGCTTGTACATACTGAGAGCATCCTGGATCACTGTTTACAAGAAAGTGAGACATTTTAATCTGGCAACATCAGGCACTGGCCAAAACCAGCCTTGTGAGCTGTGAGCTGCTCCACAGGGGTGCAGGTTTGGTTTGGGTGCAGGTTTGGAGGTGTTAAATCCATGGCCTTCAGCTGTGCAGTGCCACAGCTCTTCCCCCTCCTCAGTCAGCAATTTCTCCTCCTGCATTCCCCATTCTCCTCCTGCTTTTCCTCTGCTTTGCCTCAAGAGTCCCAGGCCTGGCATTAATTCCATGGCAAATCCATCTCCTTGCAGCCTAGCTGAGATGGATCAGAAGTTCCAGCAAATCCTGGCTTGGCAGCAGCTGGATCAGAACAAAGCTGTTGGTCAGATCTTGCAGCAGGTAGGCAAAGGAGCAAACTGCTCACGGGGGATTGAGGGAAAGCAGGATCCAGAGAGGGTCACAGGAGCAGCAGGGGCTGGGCTGGGCTGCATGCAAGAGTTGTTTTATTGAACACTATGTGCTAAACTTTGAGAATATCTGCTGTTCTGACAAACTAACTTGAGTGGCTGAAAGAAAACTACTTTTTATCTAGAGAGCAAATTTCCAGAGAAGACAGAAGCACAGAGCATTGGAAGCAAAACTGATACAATTAGGAGGGGATTTGGGGACAGAAGTTCTGTCTTTTGGGGGATTTGGGACAAGCATTTTCAAAGTGTGTTCTCAGCAGTGCTGGGCAGCTGTGCCCTCTTGCACAGCCTGGCTGCTCAGTGCTGCTGAAGAGGAGAAGTGAGGTCACACAGAGCAATCCAGATGAGTTTTTGATGAGCATTAATGTTTCTCTGTGTGTCTCCAAGGTGGGTTTTACCTGCTGTGGTTTCAGGACATTGTTACTCAGAGCAAGCACCACTCAGGGACTTATACCTGAGTCTCTGCAAGGCAGCAGCTTCTGAGCCTATCACTGACCACCTCACTAAGCAGGATTTTGCCTGTCCCTTAGATTGAGATGCAGAAAGTTGCCTTTGAAGCTCTCCAGGTGAAGAAGGATCTTATGCACAGGCAGATCAGGAACCAGGTGAGTCAGCAATAGAGGAAAGAGCAGCCAGCTGCTCAGCTCACCTGCTGTTGGATGAGACCTTGGGAGGAAGAACAAAGTGTTGTGAGCACAGAGCAGGGTCTGAGGCCATGGAGTTGGGCAGTGTTGGGTACACCCCAGTCTCCCAGCACCAAGGGAGGCAGTGTCAAAGCAGGTTTTAGATTCCTGGGGCTGGTGGTGATGCCTTCAATGGCTCCCTAGAAACAGAGAGCAGACAGGAATAAAGGAATAAAGGAGGGATTGGTTGGAAAGGCCTTCAGAGGTACACTCTGGGCTCCAGAGGCTCCTGCCTCAGTGCATCCCAACATGGACAAGGACAGCTCCCGAGTTCTTCCCACTTGGATCTCAGCATCAATTCCCCAAGCAGAAGCCAGGCAAGGATGGAATTTGCCCAAGCTTGCCCCCCTCTTGCCAAGATTGTGGTTTGCAGTTGTTGGGCCTAGGAGGGTCTGGGTGTCCTTGGAGAGCTGGAGAGGCTTTGTTGTGTGTGTGTGAGCATGAGAGAACAGCACTGAACGAGCTCCAGGGAACTGCAGAGTGACACTGGGCAGGGCAGGGCTGGGAACATAGAAAAGTTCAAACCTAAGGCATCACTGCCATTGCTCCAATCACCTCAGCACTGGTGCTGCTGCCAGACCTGCACTGGCTCCAGGGGGGGATCTGCAGTTGCACCTCTGATTTCCTTCAGGCTGTGAACGTGGCAGGGCTGCTGCTTCCAGATGGGCCCATTGCATCTCCATCCAGCACATCAGAGCTGCACCTTGAGCCATAAGTTCACCTTTTCTTTCCCATCCTCAGCCTGCCTTTCTGAGCTCCATTCCACAGAAGGTGCAGTGATGTAACTGGGGGGGGAGAGTGAGAGCTGGTGGAGAAAGTAGTGGTGGATGGTGCAGAAAGATGGGAATGTAGAGGTGGGTGATGCTGGAGGATGGAAAAGTGACAGTGGAGGGTGCAGGAGGGTGGGAAGGTGGCAGTAGATGATGCAGGAGGGTGGGAAGGTGGCAGTAGATGATGCAGGAGGGTTGGTTGCTGACACAGTGCTCCAGAATCTTCCCTCTCCTGATCTGCCACAGCAGAAAAGTCTCAGGTCAGGATTTGGTGGATAAACTTGAGGGCTGGGATGTTCTAAGTGCCCCAGGGAGCAGTCTCTGCTGGCAGCCTGGGAGCTCCCTGAGCTCCCCATCATTGCCTGGCTTCACCCATGAGGGCCCTGCATTGTGCTCCCAGTTGCTCTGTGAACAAAGGGAGTTTGTTCCTTGGTGCCAAGGCTGCACCTTTCACCCTGGGGACCCCTCCCACCCCGTGCTGCAGGGGCAGGGCAGGGGCAGAGCTCTGGGGTCAGCATGGGCACAGTTGGTGGCCTGGCAGAGGGGTGAGCTGGGCTCTCATCTTGGCTTGGCTGTGGGACCTTGGGCGACTCACTTCACCTCTCTGTGTCTCAGTTGTCCCTCCTGCAAGAGTTGTCCTGGGCTTGCTGGAGCACCTGGAAACCAGGGCACTGTCCCAGGAGTCTGAGGTTTGAGCTGTGGTGCTGGGAGGGCTTTGACTCTGCTTTCCAGAGTGCCTGCAAAAGGTTTGGGTGCACAAAGTGATTGCAGTGAGGTTTTGGACTTGAACAGAAGATGTTCAGAGTAGAGAGACCAAACTTGGAGAGTGGGGAACACAACTCCTCAGGCAAAGTAAGAGGAGCCCTGAACACAAACATCACCCCAAACCTCAGGGTGCTCTGCAGTGCCAGGGCAGCAGGCAAACCTCATTTTAAAAGAGCATAAATTAAAGTAATTTTAAATGTCAGTAAAAAATGTTTCATCTTCTGTTTAGATTAAATTAATAGAAACAGAGTTATTGCAGCTGACACAGCTGGAGTTAAAGAGGCAAGAACTGGACACAGAGATGCTGCAGGTATGTGGGGCTCTGGGGCTGCCCCCCACCCTCTCTGCTCTGGGATTGCTTCCTTTGCTCCTGGCAGTTTCCAGAGGCATTTATACTTAGTCAGAAGTTCCTTCTGCACAGGACACACTAACCCCTCTGTGTGTCCTGGGAATGTGGGACATCACTGCTGCTCCTAAAAATCCCCAGGCGTTCTCAGAGGAGAGACAGAGGAGCCCTGATAGGGATGGGCAGTTCCAGGTGTGCTGGGTGGGGAAGGATTTTGCAATCCAGTTGTTGGCTGTCCCAAACCCACCTGCCTGCTGTGCATTGCATGTCCTCTTACATTGTGTTGTGTTTTGGTTTTGGCTTCATCAGCAGTCACCCATTGAGGAATACCAGGTTTAGCTTAAGCAGCTTGGCTTTAGATTTTGTTTTGTGATGTTTATGCATCAGTTGTTTTCTTCTGTGTACCAATTGCCAGGTCAGGTCAGCTGTTTGGTCAGCCCAAAACGAGTGACAAACCCCCAGAGCAGTGCTGAGTGCTGCCTTGAGGCAGCAGTGCCTTCCAGCTCTGTCCTGTATCCTTCAGGTTTAAAGATTTGGGTTGTGCTGCCTGGACTCACACAGCTCCTCTGTGTCACCCTGGGATAGTGGGAGGTGTCCCTGCCCATGGCAGGGGGTGGGAATGAAATGAGCTTTAAGGTCCTTTCTGACCCAAACCAGTCTAAGATCCCATGACTCTAAGGAGAGGGACCATGAATACTTTTGGCTGCAGTTCTGGTGGGGTGAGGAGGAGCTGCTGCAGCCAGGATGGGCTGGGGCTGCTCACAGTGGCACAGCAGGGCTGAAAGGAGGAGGTTCAGCTCAGCTCTGCCCTGCCAGCTGCCAGGAGAGGACCCAAGCTGTGGGGCACAGGCATCCCACAGCCACAGGGACTGCTCTGGGTCTGGCAGTGGCTCTGCTGGGAGGGGGACAGGGTGGCAGCAGTGTGGGGATGTGGCTGCCAGAGCTCTCCTGTTGCAGGAGGTGGTCACGGAGCAGCGCAGGGCCCTCGGCTGCCTCCTGCAGCAGCTGCTCAAGGAGAAGAGGCAGAGGGAGGAAGAACTGCAACAAATCCTGGTAATGAAGCCCCCCCTGAAGTGCTGTCTGTGGATGAGGAAGCACTTGGGTTGGCTGCAGGGAGAGTCCATGGCTCAGTGTGGGAGGGAAGGGGAGCAGAGCAGGGCTGTGTCCACATCCAGAGGCAAATTTAACCCCAGAAAGTTCTGGTGTAGAGCTGGGGCCACAGCAGCACTCCCTGGTGCAGCATGAGGCACCACCATCAGTGACCCTGCTGGAAAGGGAGTGGGCAGCAGGATGAGCACCAGGGGTGGGAGTTGTGGTCTTGTGATGCTGAAGGTCTCCAGACTCTCCTGAGCCTCAGGAATCCAGGCCAGAGTGTGTGGGGGAGAGGGGCAGGGGAGGCACAGCCCTGCACTGGGTGGGAGTGGGGTCAAAGGGGGGCCAGCCTGCAGAAGCCAGAAATGCCTGGTTCACCCTCACCACCGTGCTCTGGCTGGGCTGGGCTGGGGGGTCCCTGCTGCACCTCCATCCCTGAACCCCCCTGGCCATGTTCCCTCGGGCTGCTGAATGAAGTTCTGTTTTCCAGCTGGAAATGGAGGCAAAGAGCGAAACCAACCAGGAGAACTATTGGCTGATCCAGTACCAGCGCCTGCTGAACCAGAAGCCTCTCTCCCTGAAACTCCAGGTGCTGCTGCCGTTCCTGCTCTCACTGTGGCTCTGGGGGGAGTAGGGACAGCCCCCTGAGCTGAGGCTGGGAGCAGGGCACAGACCCCTGACACTGATCAGTCCCAATGGATCACCAGAGGGCTTGTTTCATGGGTGAGGGTCGCTCCCTGGGGGCTGCAGCTCCTCCCAAGGGGCAGCTCTGATCTCTGCTCCCTGGGACAGGGACAGCACCCAGGGAAGGGCTGGAGGGGGGCCAGGGCAGGCTCAGGCTGAGATCAGGGAAAGGTTCTTCCCCCAGAGGGTGCTGGGCACTGTCCAGGCTCCCCAGGGAATGGGCACAGCCCCAAGGCTGCCAGAGCTCCAGGCGTGTTTGGGCAGCGCTGCCAGGGATGGACAGGGTGGGGCTGTTGGGGGGGCTGGGCAGGGACAGGAGCTGGACTCCCAGATGGTGCTGGTGGGTCCCTTCCAGCTCAGGATATTCTGTGATTCCCAGACCTCAACATTTTGAACCATGCTCATAAAACACCTGAGGCCAGAGCTGCTCCAGCTGTTTGGTTTCCAGGCTTTGGTGTGTTTGGGATGCTGAACACCTGGAGCAGGGCAGGGCAGGGATGAGCTCACCCTGGCCTCAGGGGCAGTCTGGGAGCTCATTCCATGTTTTGCAGGAGAAGGGTTTGGAGCAGCAGCTGGTGAACCTCCTGCTGGAGCTCTCTGCTGACCAATACGTGCCAGTCTTTGCTCACCACCGAATATCCTTGGAAATGCTCAGCACCATGAGTGCCAGTGACCTGGAAAAGGTACGAGACAGCAGAGCCACGGCCTGGGACAACAGCAGCAGGGATTGTCCCTGTCCCTGCCCCGAGCCCAGCTGTGCCTGCTGGCTCTGGCACAGAGGACAGAGGTCTGGCAGGACAAGAGGTGTGGCAGGTGCTCTGCCTGTCCCTGGGGGCAGTGCCTCCTCCTAGAGACCTGCAGGGTGAGCTGCAGCCTGGCTCCATCCTCCTCCAACATCCTCCAGATGCTCTTTGTAGTAGAAATGGCACTGGGAAATTCCTGGTGCCTGGCAGAGGGGCTGTCCTTGGCATGGCCCCGGAGTTTTCAGTGTCTCCTTGGGGACATCAGCCTCCTGTCCCCTCCAGGGCTAACACCCTCCTCTTGCCCCGCAGCTCGGTGTGACAGAGGCTGGTCTGCAGCGTGCCATCCTCAGGCGGGCTCAGGAGATCCTGGCTGTGGCCACGACCATCCCAGGTACCCGCAGTTAATTCCTGCCACGTTTTACACTCCCAGCAAGGACCCTGTGGGTCAGATACGCTCCGTGGATGTGTGAGGAGGGGAGGCAGGGAGGGCTGGGCTGGGCCATGGGCAGCGCTCAGGGGGCTCAGACCCGGCTGTGGTTGCAGAGCTGCGGAGGGAGGAGGACACCGAGGTCCCTGCGGCCCCGGAGCCCAGCGCTCCCCCGGAGGAGCCCCCGGGCCCCACGGCCCCAGCGCTGCAGTGGGACGAGAAGAAGTCTGAGTGCGTGGTGTGCATGGAGCAGGAGGTGAGAGCTGGGACAGCCCGGGGCTGGAGCAGGGGGCGGAGGGAGGGCTGGACCCAGCGTGGCCCTGGCAATCTCTCGGGCATCCCGGCAGGGAGGGAGAGAGGGGCAGGGAAGGGACAGACGTGCAGGCTGGGGCAGGACTGTGCTGAGCTCCACATAGCAGCCGTGGGAGTGCTCAGGGGGCTGCTCAGTTCAGGCCCCCCCCGTGTCCTTCTCTGTGTCCCATCACGTCCTTCCCCGTGTCCCACCTCGCTCCTGCTAGGCACAGCACAGTGGGGACGGAGATTGGGGTGTGGGGCTCTGCCCCCCACGCTGAGACCCCACCACCCCACGAGACCCCCAGCTCCCCCTGTGCTGGGACCAGTGTTTGGGGCCAGCAGCACTCTCCATGTCCCCTCTGTCTCTCCCCCAGCCTCAGACGATTTTCCTGCCCTGTGGCCACGTCTGCTGCTGCCAGGGCTGCTGCGAGCGGCTGCACTCGTGTCCCCTGTGCCGCCAGGACATCGCGCAGCGCATCCGCATCTTCCAGAGCGCTTAGGCCGGCCCGGAGGCACCGCCCGCAGGCACCCCGGGCTGCTCCCGCCGCTGCTCCTGCCCTCGTTAGCAGCCTCTCAGCAGCTCTGCCAGCACTGCCCGCCCCGTGCTGGCTGCACCCGGGAGCCTCAGCATCCTCCCAGCTCCTCGATGGCTTCTCAGCACCCAGCTGGGCTCCTTCAATGAATCCCCTCCTCCTGCCCACCCAGCATCCCCGTGCCTGGCGGCACTGGGGGACAAACTGGGAGCTCCTCCTGTGGCTCCTCCTGTCCAGCAGAGGTGTTTGCTGTCAGAAAGGCTCCTGGCTCAGCAGGGACACGGGGAGTGCTTCCAGCAGTGGGGGAATTTCCCATGAGAGGACTCGGCCAGGACGTGCTGTGCCTCGTGTGCTGATGCAGTGCCTTGCACCTCTGTCATGCCAAAGGTCTGGGACTTCCGCTCTGGACACCTGCAGGAGTGTGGCTGGGGCTGCAGCCTCAGGCAGGGCAGAGCCAGGAGCTCCCCAACCCCTAATTCCTGCTCCTGTGGGATCGGAGAGTCTGCAGCATGCCCAGGACTGGAGGGACCTGCCCTGGCCAGAGGAGCCCAGTGGGGTCCTTCGTACAAAAAACAGGTAGGGAGCAGAAAGTGTTGCTGCCACAGGGCTGGGGCTGTGCCCAGCTCAGATCCACAGTGCCTCCGTGCATTGGGGTGTGGGGACTTCTCCATTGTCATTAATTAGTAACAATCCCTGTCTGTCCCTCGGCTCTTGACCTTGCAATATAAAAATGCTGCCATGAGCCTGGTCCCACCACAGCCTTCCCCAGGAGCAGCCATTAAACTGCAGCTGGTTTCTGCTGGGGGTGTTTGCTGCCTCTTTCCTTCTGCAGGGGATATGGCTGAAAGCTGGGGGCTGTGGGGCAGTGACAGAGCCACCACATGCTCAGCTGTCCCTGTGTCACCTCCTCCTCCTCATCTTCCTGTCAAACAGAGAACAATTTGAGGCTCTGGGCCTTCTCCAAGGGTGTTGCTCACTGCGGAGCTGCCCCAGGGATGTCGAGGCAGGGGAGACCTTGGACGCTGTGCTTGGGTTGCCTCACATGAGCTGCCCCGTGCAGAGCATCCCTGTGGGACACGTGTGTGGCCTCGTGGAGGTGGCCCCTGCCCAGCGCCCTGTGCCACCCACCAGTGTCCTCCTGGGGACGTGCCACGGCACCAGAGACGGCGCCTTGGGAACATCCTGGGGATGGGGAACATCCTGGGGATTTTTCCAGCCTCTGTTTTCACGCTTTGCTGCTGCTGCACATCAGAGCTGGCACGTCCTGTCCAGTGCATGGGGCTGCACCAGGAGCAGTTGGTGCTTGGGATGGAGGAGGGGATGAGGGCAGTGCCTCCATCCCCTCTGCTCCCCCCTCCATCCCCACCGCCCCCTCCATCCCATGGGGTGAGGGCTGGGGGTGGTAATGAGTGACAGGAGCTGGGGGCAAGGTCCGCTTGGGGACAGTGCCTGTAAAGAGGCACCAGTGCTTCCCTGCAGTGCCAGGCTGCCCTTCATCCCCAGGGCCACCACAGCCCCACGAGCTGCGGGGACAACCCCGCTCAGCCACGCGTCAGACAAAACAGCTGGAGCATCACCAGGAGTCTGGGCCCTTTCAGAGATTGCGGGGGGAAAATAAAATTACAGAAAAAAAGCATCTTCACCCTTTGCCCCCACCCAGCCCCAGCAGTTTGTGCTAAGTTTGTGCTAAGCCGCCCCATGCTTGGCACAAACATCCTCTGTCCATCCTTGCAAGCCCGAGGTGGCCATGCCGGGCACTGGCCGGGGACAAACAAAGACCAGGACTGGTGGGAAATGTGTGCACGATGGGGCTGCTGTGCCCACCGCTGGGATGGTGGTAAAGGGAATTAACAACGGTAGAAACTGCGCTTGGGAAGTATTAAGAATACAATGGGTTTGGAAAGGGAAAAGGGAGAGAGCAGCAGGTGTTTTAGGGGCAGCAGCTGTGCCATGGAGGAGGAGCGTTCCCTGTGCCGCTCCAGCGCCCGCCGGGCACCCTGGGGCCAGGCTGAAGTTCAGGGTGGGGGCGGCCGCCCGGGCCCCTCTCCCCTCCCCGGGCTCGGCCATCGCCGCCCCCCG
>VZTN01031865.1:492949-520950 GCA_013400515.1 Erpornis zantholeuca | reverse complement strand
GGGAGGCGCAGCGTGGGGCCCCGGCCCTGCCCGGTGTCGCAGGCCCAGGGACCGCAGCATTCCCCGGCGCTCCCTGCTCCAGCCCCGCCGGCAGCGAGGACGGGGGAGAAAGGACGGGAAAGGTCCCGCACTGCTGCTCTGCGGGCGAAGCTGTTCCAAGGCACCCCGGGACGGGCTCAGCCCCTCGGGGACACAGACATTAAAGTCAGGCATGGGCCCAGCTCCGTGTGCGGGTGTTTTTCTGTGAGTCCGTGAGGAGCCTCAGCAGGCGGGACGGGGGCTGAGCACCGGGGCCAGGATGGAGAAGGGGATCTCCTTCCCAGCCCCCAGCGAGAAGCCCTCGGTCCCATCCTCAGCAAAGTCCTCCGGGGTTCACCCACCTCTGGCCAGAACTCAGCACCTGGGGTCAGGTGAGACTAAAGTCAGTGCCAGCAAAAAATACAGGTTTAATTGCACTTTATTTTCTGAGAAGTGAAATGCAAATCCCTCAGGTTGTCTATCTGTAATGGGGAATAAGAAGTGGAACTTGTTAGTAGGAGCAGTGATCTCTCCTGGGACACCACATGGACGGGGCCAGAGCAGCACAAGGACCCCCAAAAATCCAGTTTCAAACAGCCTCATGTTCAGCACTAACTCCGAGGAAGGCCTAGCTCAGGTCACCCTGCATGGCAGCAGCGTGGCTGGCACAGGCTTTGGTCTCTGCCCCACTTTCAGCTGCATTTGGCAAGTGGTGGCACTGAGGGTGGGGCACAGGGAGCTGCCACACAGCCCACAGGAACACCCAGTGCTCTTTTGGGTGTTTTCCTCCCAATAAATCACCTTTAGGGGGACACAGATCTAATTCCAGTCAGAGATTGTAAACAAAGTTGTGGAAACTAAAGCACAGAATTAATAGAATTAGTTTAAGTCCTTTCCTTTTGTGAAGGGGTTTGTTTTAAAGACTTCAGGGGTGAAGTTAAGTTAGTGCCCATGAGTGGAGAATAAAAGTGCTGTGAGAGCCCCAGGCTGTTTCCCCAGCTCTGTCCTCACTCCTTTCCCCTCCTGGTCCCCTCAGAGTGCAGGGTGACACCCCAAAGTGCTCAGCCCAGCCTGGGGCTTGTGTCCCATCCCTCTCTACAGTTTAACTTGTGCTGGGATGGTCACACCTTAGCAGCAGAGCCAAAGGTGCAGGAGAGGGGCTGGGCTGTGGGGAAGGACTTCCCAAACAGGGAGCACAGCCCAGAGGGAAACACAGCCCAGCAAAAACCACCTCAGCTCTGGGCACAGGAGAGGAGCTGCCCATGCCTGTGTCCTGTGAGCAGGGCCTGGGCTCCCTGCACACCCAGCACAGCTCCAGCAGCAGCTGTGCCACAGCTCTGAGGCAGTGCCCACCTGAGCCACCTCAGCCCTCAGGGCTCCCCAAGCTGCTCCTGTGCAGAGCCACAAGAAACACCTGACTGGGATTGCTGGGGAGCCTCCAGTGGCACCTGGCTCACACACAGTGGGGAGGAGCTGCCAGGTCCCTAGGAGCCACCCTGGGGACTAAGAAATATTCCAAGGAGCTCTTCATTGGGGAAGGAGATTGGAGTTTGTTTTTTTAAGAGGCTGTTGCCACTGCAGGGTCCTGCCAGACTGGCTCTGCTGAAGCTCTTCATCAAGTTCCTATTTGCATAAAGTTTGAGGTTAATGAATGCAGGGCTGAGGGGAGGGGGGCAGTGCTGGGACCTGCTGAGGGCCGGGGAGGCTCCTGCACTCAGCCCAAGCCCAGAGTGTTTGGGGCTGAGCACCCACGAGTGCCAAAGGAGCCCCCAAGCTGCCAGCCCTCACCCATCTGCAGGACAAGAGCCCAGCAAGTCCCTGCTCATTCCCAATGTCCCACGTGTGCAGCTCGCCAAGGGCTCGGAGCCCAGAGGAGAGAGCTCAGCAGCCACATCTTCATCCCAGCCAGTCCAGGTCATCATCATCATCGTCCCCGAAGAGCGGCGCGGGAGGGGGACGCCCCTTCATGCTCTGCAAGCCACAGCACAGGGAAACCTCAGCCCCAGCAGCTCCCTGAGGTTTCATCATCACTACACAAACTGCTCTGAAATCTCTGTGAGGAGCTGGGAACAAGAAGCCTCATTACCCCAGTTTTTATTTCTCAGTGTTTAGATTAGGTCTAGATTAGATCTCAGGAAAAATTCTCGATGGAAAGGAATGTAAAGCATTGGCACACTGGAGTCACTCCCTGGAAGTGTTCAGGAAGTGGCACTTGAGGACATGGTTCAGTGGTGAATGGTGCTACATGGATGGTTGGATTTGATCTTAAAGGTTATTTCCAACCTTAAGGATTCTGTGGTTCTGTGACTCCAGGAGCTGCTTACAGGCTAAAAGGGATTGGAGAGGACCCAGACACTAAAACCCTTCAATTAACCTGGCAAGTCCCACTGCTTTCATGCCAGCAGGAGTCTGTCACCACTCCCTCAGCCAAGCCAGCCCCTCCCAGCTCAATCACCAAGCCCAGACACTCCTGATTTCCACAGGGAAGCTCTGAGCTCAGCCAGGCTCCCACTGCCACAGGGAGGATTTTACAGCTACAGACCCAGAGCAAAGCCCCAAACACCCAAATATCACATACCACTTCCTCCTCATCCTCCTCTTCAGAGGGAACTCGAGGCTTTGGTGGTTTAGGAGATGCTGTTTCAAAGAAGTTGTCATCTTCAAAGAGGCTGTAAGGAGATAAAGAATGAACAGCTCACTCTCAGAGGATGGGATTTGCTTTTACAAATTCTGTCACAGAGATGGCAAAGCCTTGTCACTGAGGGGAACATTTGTGGCAGGTACTGCTCAGCAGTGCAGGGCAAATCTGGGACCTGGATCAGATTGTACAGGAGCTGCACACTCCCCTAGGAATGTTCTCCATTGCCTCCCTCGGACACGAGGCTGCTCTGGGGCTGCTCCCAGTGGAATGTGCCCTGGGCACTCTGCTCTGTGCCAGCTCCTGGCTGGTGCCAGCACTGTGAGGGGGATGCAGCCCCCAGCCTCTGCTGTCCTGCAGCAGGGACATGTGATGCTGCCTCCTCAGTGTAGCTTTAGAGAGATCTCAGCAAAAACCTTGAAAAAAGCAAGTTCCTTTTTAACTTGTCTTCAATTGTAATATTTAACTCCATTTCTAAAAGGGAACTTCTGTAAGTTCCCAAGGGAAAAATGTAAATAATGAGAAATGTTTTGGCAAGGTGCTTTCCTTGACCAATAAAATAACTTTGTCTTTCTTTGTTTTCATTCTTAGTAAGACTGAGCTGCAGAGACACAGACACAGTCAAACACACAGACAACCTCTCCAACTAACATAGCTAAAAAACCAAAAAGTTTGCTCTGTTTTCTTAATAATAAATAAACCTTCTGAAAAATCCTATGAATACAGAATCATTTATAGCCAAACCCTAGAAACAAGGCAACATCATATCAACAGGGGCACACCTGGCCCAGCCCCAGCAGCACCTCTCACCTGGAATCCACGTGCCTGGGGCTGGAGCCTGGTTCCTGTGATCCCAGAGCTCCTCCCAGGGCAGCTGAGCCTGGCTGGGCTGTGCTGGGCACTGAGGCAGCTCCATCCCATGGCTCTGTGCTGCTCCCTTCTTCCCCATTGAAGGGAGGAGGCTCTGAACCTCCCACAGCCTCCTCTGCCTTGTGCTCCACAGCTGGATGTGCTGCAAGTGCTGCCTCATCCACTCCTCCTGGCTTGGCTTCAGGAGCAGGAGATTCTGCAGCTTCTGCCTGCGAAGGCACTGCAGAGGGACCATGTTCTGGGGCAGCTTTCCCGAGGGGAACAGCCTCCAGCCCCTGCTGCAGCCCAGGCTGTCCTGCAAGCACAGGCCCCTCTGGATCCAGGCTGGGTTCAGCTGTGGCAGGGAGATGTTCCTCCTGAACTTTCTCTTCTTCTGTCACCTCACTGCTCCGTGTGCTCTGCTCCTCCTCAGAAGCTCTGGGCCTGGCAGGGTGAGGAGCAGCCTGGCCTTGCTGCTCAGACTCCAGGGAGCCTCTGGAGTCCCCAGGATGAGCTGGGGGTGCAGTGCTCTGGGCTGGGCTGTGCTGCAGGGACGCTTCATGCTCAGTCTTTGCTCGGGGTGAGCCCTCCTGGCTCCCTGCTCCTGTGCCAGATTCCCCATTTTCACTGCCATGCTCTGGTTTCTCCTGCTGCCTGTTGAGCAGCTGCAGTGTCACAGTCTGGAAAAAGGCAGAGAACATAGGTTACAGTCTAAACACAACCCATCACACATCCCTGGATCATCTCCTCCTACCAGGCTGCTTTGCCACCCACAATGAATTCTCCTTCAGTTCTTTCAGTCTCACAGCACAGATTTGAGGTTTTAGCCCAAGGCTCTCTCTCTCTTCTCTCACCCTTGCCATACCTTGATGGTGTTCATGACAAGCCCCAGGACTGTCCTGCCACTGTACATCTCCTCCAGCTCAAATTCCCCCCGAAGAGACTGGAACACACCATTCATTATCTTCTTGACCTGCAAAAGGGCAAGGCATGAAACAGAGACACAATTCATCAGCATGTCAAGCACTGCACTCAACATCAGGCACTTCTCCAGGGGAAGGAACAATAAATCCAAACACAAAAACGTGGTTTTTCAAATAATCCACTTTCCAAACCAGAAATCCTCACGGGATCAGGCCACCTTAATTCAGAACCTCCACATGCACCAAACTCATCCCCCTCCCAAACTGAGGCACAAAGCCAAGGCAGATTGGCACTTCTTACTTTAGTTTTTAAATCTAAACCTCAAATCTAGAGTTTTAACAATAAGAAATGAAAGTCAGACAACAAAGTGGGCAGCAGGAAGATGGAGGGGCAGGACACAGGGAAAGGCTTCCCAGTGCCAGAGGGCAGGTCTGGATGGGATATTGGGAAGGAATTGCTCCCTGGGAGGGTGGGCTGGCCCTGGCACAGGGTGCCCAGAGCAGCTGGGGCTGCCCCTGGATCCCTGGCAGTGCCCAAGGCCAGGCTGGACACTGGGGCTGGGAGCAGCCTGGGACAGTGGGAGGTGTCCCTGCCATGGCAGGGGTGGCACTGGGTGGGATTTAAGGTCCCTTCCAACCCAAACCATCCTGACTGTAATTCTAGGATGAAATCCCATCCTTTCTTCCTCTGTGGCCCATTACTACAAACTCAGTGCTCTGTGGAGAAAATTCTATTTTTCCTTCTTCTGTCAGTCCAAAGAGAAATAATTCAAGGTAAATCCATCTCCTTAGGAAGGAGAAGGACTGGGGGAGTCAGCCAAGCTCACTTGCTCAGTGAAGTCTGCAGGGGAAGATCCATCCTGATCCTGCTGCAGCTCTCGGATCCGTTCCTCGTAGCGAGCCTTCAGCACCAGCACATCTGCCTGCAGGGCTGAGTACTGCCAAGGGAAAACCACCCTCAGAGCTGCCCCTCACAGCACAGCCTCACCTCCAGGGCTGCCCTGGGGAGGCTTTTAGCGAGGCACAAACTCTGAGTGGAGTTTTAAGCAGGGCTCTGGTAGTGTCACAAAAGACTTGGCTGAAAGCAACAGCACCAGAATAAGGACAGCCAAGGCAGCCTGGGAGAGTCACAGTTGTGTCACCAGCTCCTCAAGTGCCACCAAGAACGGGTGGGAGCAGCACCTCTGAGATCCCAGTGACATGCAGGCTGGGTCTCATTACTGGGCCTGCTCTGGTTTGCTGGAAACCACATGAAATTCTCTCTTCTAAACAAAAATATTTCTGAACAACCTTTTACTCCTCACGAGTCCCATATTCTTCTCTCTACTACAAGAGCTCAATTTGGTGCCTCTCCTTTCCTCAGTTTGACAGGAACACATGAATTCAAGCAGGTGACACTTTCATTCTTCCCCTACCTGAGCATTTTCTTTCCTACCATATTCTGGAACTCCCATCCCCATTACTCTGGACTAGCCTGAGGCTGCTGTTCCCTGCATTCCAGTTCCCATCCAGCTGCTGTTATTCCTTTACCTTCTCTTGGATAGGCTCCAGCTCCTCCAAACGTTGCTGAACCTCAGCCAATTTTTGCTCCTCTGCTTTTTTTGAGTGTTTGAGGGCCGTGAGCTGAAAGGCAAGAAGCAGAGCAGGTACAGCCTGGAGAAAGCAATTCCTTTTTTAACTTGTCTTCAATTGCAATATTTAACTCCATTTCTAAAGGGAACATTCATAGCTTCCCAGGAGAAATCCTTGACTTGTAAATATGAAAGAATGTAAATATGAAAGATATTTTGGTAATATCTCCTTGACCAATGAAAGAGCTTTGTCTTCATTTTGCTTTCATACTTTGTGAGACTGTGCTGGAGACACAGACAGATACAGTCAAACTCAGAAACAACCTCCAGCTAACAGGCTGGAGAGAGAAAGATTTGTTCTTTCTTCTTGATAATACAAGCCTTTTGATTTTCAATCTATGAACATGGAGTCCATTTGTGGACAAGCCCTAGAAACAGGGCAACATCTTTACCACAAATGTGCACATGCAGCAACATGGAAATGCATGAAGGATTTTTCAGGCATTTCTGTCTGTGAGAGATTCTTACAGCATCAAGGTCAGAGAGAGGCTGTGGATAATTTTTCCCAGGCAGAAAGATGTAAACACTCTTTGCTTGTTACTGATGTTTTGAAAAGATGTTTTGAAAGGGGTGTTGGTCCTTTGGCCAGTGGAAAACTGTACCTTGCATTTGTTTGCTCACACAATTCTGTTCACACACTCACTGCGTGGATCTTGAGAGAAAGAGATCTCTTTGCATTTTGCTTTTGCATGAATAAAAGATCAAATCCTTCTGATCATTCTGAGAATGGAGTCTCTTTTGTTGCTCTGGCCCTGGTAAGGGCCACATCATTGCAACAGAGCAAGCTCCACGACAGGCAAGAAATTACAAAGTCAAGCCCCAGTTAGGTGGGAGAAGACTGCTGGTTACAGCCACTGGCATTCAGTGCCCCTCAGAGCAATGAAGAGCAGCCTTTCTTTACCTTCTCCTCCAGCTGGGCCACCTGGTGCTGCAGGGAGTCCCTCTGCTCACACAGCTCCTGGCACTGCCGCTCGTGCTGCTCCTTGGCTGAGGCCAGGGCTCGCTCACATCTGGCCTCACACTGGGACTCCAGCTCTGCCTGGATCAGTGACAGCTGGAAGGGAGTCCAGGAACACACACACACACACACGAGCTGGGTTTGCACAGGAGGGGAATGCCTGGGGCTGGGCACCCACACAGGGTGCAACCCTAGGGCTGCCACCAGCTCCTGCCCACACCTCTCACTTCAGCTCCAGCCACAAACCCCAGGCTGGCCAGAAGGTCTGGCTCAGATTTCAGACCTTGTGGCGTATTTCTAAACAACCTTCACTCCTCAGAAGTCCCATATTCTTCTCTCTACTACAAGAGCTCAATTTGGTGCCTCTCCTTTCCTCAGTTTGACATGAGCCCACAAATTCAAGCAGGTGATGCTTTCATTCTTCCCCTACCTGAGCATTTTCACATTATTTCCTGCCTGGAGGTTCCCACAAGCCCTCCAAACCTGGAGCAGCAGCTCCCCTGACTCCTCACCTGCTCTGCTGCTGCCTGGTCAGTCGAGGTCCGAGCCTTTTTCAGGAGCTGCCGGAGCTTGTCCAGCTCCTGCTGGTACGACCTGCGAATTTCCTCCATCTCTTCCTCTGCCTGAGCTCTCTCTGAGAGGGATTTCTTCTTCCTCTCTGCAGAACTCTGCAGTACAGAACATGACACAGAATAGGCCAGACTGCACCAGAGCAGCTTCTCTCCCTCAAGCAGAAAGAGCTGCTTTGGGCAGGGAACTTCATCACCTGAAATCGAGCTGAGGTTATCTCAGGGGAGGAAGGCTGACACATTAAATAAATAAATAAAGCCCACACCATCACAAAGGATCCACCAGTGGATGAGTCAGGATTTACTGAACTTGTATATTTAAAAGGAAGAACCTTTGGTTAGCCTTGGATTAACCTGAAGTGAACAACTGAAAGCTCCAGCTCTGCTGCTGGCACTGGACATACCTTTTCCAGAGTCTCCTTTTCCACCCTCAGGTCTGCCAGCTCTTCCTCCAGGGCTGCAATCTTCATGTCCAGCTGTTTGCGGCTCTGCTTCTCAGCCTTGAACCTGCTCTGAGTGTCCTGAGAGGCCTCCTGGAGCTCTGCAGACAAATCCCCAACACTTCCCTGTGGGTTTGGCTGCAACTCCCATTTCAGGGGAACACACCTGGGGGCTTGTGCCTGCACTGAGGACTAGAATTTATCAAGAGTAGCCCATTCCAATGCTTTGCAACCATTTCTGTGAAGACATTTTCCCCAATATCCAACCTAAATTTCCCCTGGCCCAGCCTGAGGCTGTTCCCTCCAAGCAGAGCCTGACCCCCCCGGCTGCCCCCTCCTGTCAGGGACTTGTGCAGAGCCACAGGGTCCCCCCTGAGCCTCCTTTTCTCCAGCCTGAGCTCCTTTCCTAGCTCCATCAGCTGCTCCTGGGGCTCCAGAACCTTCCCTGGAATTGTTCCAGCCCCTCAATGACTTTCTTGTCACATGGGGCCCAGAAGTGACCCCAGGATTCAGGGTGGGGCCACACCAGGGCCCAGAACAGAGGAGTGGGGGCAAAAACCACCTCAGCTTTTAACTTTCCATCCACTGGAACATCTCTGGCTGCTCTACAGGATGTTGGACAGAAGAGCCAAGAGCTTGTTCCACAAAAGGCATCCCTGGGACAGGATGATTTCGTTTGTTGAGCCATCCCACTTTGCCTTCAGTTGTGACATGGATGCACATCCTTCAGACATTTGAGTGCATCCACATCCCTCTTCCACCCCCTGTGACTGATCCTAGGGAAAGCAGGAAGAAAGCCCAGAAGCCAGGAAAAACCTATGCCTTATAAAAGAGCCACGAAGGAGCTCTCAGGGGACAGGAAGGAGCAGCCTCACCTGCTACCTGTGCCTGCAGCTTGTTGAGCTGTGCCTCCTGTCTCTCTGCATCCTGCATGGCACAGGAGAGCTGCTTCCTCAGCTCCATCTCCTTCTTCTGGTGGGCAGTGAGCTCCAGCTGCAGCTGGGAAACCTGGGCTGTGGCAGCTGCCAGCTCCTCTGCAACTTTGGCCTGGAGCACAAAATGGAGCAGGGAAAAGGGAAGGGAGGAAGAAGAGATGTGTGAGGAAGCAGCAGAACTGTTCTCCCAGGAAGAGCTGGAAAAGGGCTGGAGGCCTTATCAGGGAACACATCTCCAAACTGGAGAGGCAGCAATGACTTTTTTGCCATATCAGTTTTGTCCAGACTGACTGGAAAGCTGCAGCAATGACCTTGTCACCATGTCAGTTCAACTTACTGAGTTTCCCCACAAAGGTGAAGTGTGTTTAAGCCTGGTACCAGTGCCTGGAGGCTCTGCTCAGTTTGCAGACTATGAAAACATCTATTTGAGTAAAAAGCCTGGGCTCCAACATTTAATTGTCTTCCATAAGCTTACAGGTCACTGAGGAGCCACATAAAACACAGGCTGGTGCCAGCCAAAAGAGCACCTTGTCCCCAGAGCACCCAGCACGAGGTCACCCCAGCTGCCCACAGGCAAGGCTGGCATTCCCCAGCAGCTCTCAGACATTTGTGGACCTGTTTGGATTTAGGACTGCTGAGAGTCAGTGACTCAGCTAAAACCAGGCACTAGCACAGCTCCTCAGACACCTCAAAAATGGCAGCAGAGGCTCAAGGCATGGAGACAGACACAGAGTTCCCTTCCCAACCTTGAGTGACACACAAATTTCAGAGGATGCTCTGTAAAGACACAACTTGCACAGGCAATCCCTAAACAGCTTCCACACCTCTGCCTCTTTTGAGATTCCCAATAGATTTTTCACATTCTTGTAACAGCCGCGTTCAGGAGAGCTGGATTTTCTCTCTGCTTTATCCCCCAAGAGAATTCCCTCCACACTAGGACCAACACCTTGTGGCAGAGAAGAGCTGTGAGCAGAATTGCTCCAGCTCTGGTGATGATGAGGATGTGCTGACCTGGAGGGCTGGGATGCCACACCACTCATTTTAAAGAGGAGGCAGCATTTCAGAGAGTGGCCAAAACCAGATCTGCTTGAAATGTCCCACTGCTCTGCTAACTCCTGGCATGCTAAAACCAAACCTCACAGCATAGCTAAAGACATCCAAAGGTTATTTTAAGCCTGGCCTCTGTCTTTAATGGCAAATAAAGAAAACAAAAATAGGAAATCCTACAGCAGGAAGTGTTACTAGACAGAGGTTTCTACAGAGGATGCTTCATGTCCACAGCTCAGCTTCAGCCTCCAGCTTTCAGGCACCAAGAATCTGGGGTGACCTGTACCTGATCTGACAGTGATCCTGCTCTCCCACAGGGAGTAGAACAAGCAGCAGTGTGAGAAAATTCTTGGAAAGGGCTCCCCAAGAAAGAGTGGGGCCAGTGGGGAGACACTGCTAGTCACAAAGCCCTTTTCCCAGCAAAGGATCTGTGCTAATTCAAGCTCAGAGACAATTCTTTTCATGCCAATCAGTTTCTAGTTCAAGAGGAAGCTGGGCTGGCACTACCAAGGGGGCACAAGCATCTACCACCTCCACAGTCAGCAGACACTGCCTCACCTGGTCCCAGCCCCGATCCACTGGCAGCATGTGCTGGGAAGAGAAAGCAGCGACAGGAAACAGGAAGGGTTAAGAACACGACTTGAAAGGCAAAGGCATTCATCAGCAGAAAAGCAAAATGCTTCATAGCAGGAGCCTAAGGCATGCCAGAGAAGCCTTTACATTACTCCAAGAACTGTAAAAGCTTAGACTAAAAAAAGGGAGTGAAACTGATGTAAAAAGAAAGGCACTGAAGGTATCCTTGGGGTATACACACCAGGGGTGGGAGCAGTCCTGGGTGTGACCTGCACTGGAGAGGTGGGGAATTACTCATGGTACACAAAGCCTTCACCTAAAGCTGTGCCTTGCTCTGCAGGGCCAAAGATCCATCAGCCAAAAGCAGTGAGTTACCAACACCTCAGTGAGCCTGGGTACAACCAAATCAATGGTGAGGCCCTATCTGTCTGTGAACAAGGGATAAAGTAGCTTCCAATCCTCCTCCCTGGTTCTGTCTGTCCCTGGGGATTCAGTGACTGCAGCTCCAGGGCAAGCTGGGTTAGACAAAGGGAAGAAGAATATCAGCCTTCATATTTACAGTCAATACTGTCCCAGAACCAGGGGAAATCTGCTCCAGGGCTGTCCTGGCGTGGCCTGGAGCCTGTTCTTGTCACATCAGCCCTGGGCAGTGACTGCTCAGTCAGTGGGGTCCTGCTGAAGATGAGGCCCAAAAGACTCCTGAGGATCTTACACTTCCACAAGATGATTCCTCCCCAAGTTATTTATTGTACCAGCAGGATGCTGTCCTCACCGAGAGAAAGGAATTTAACTTCTTATTTCAGTCTGACTTATTCCTGGTTAGAATCTCTCACACCCCTACTTGTTATGGGTATGCAACCTGGGCTGGGGGGTGGAAAAGCAGCCCCCTTCCCTGTCTGCTCTCACCACCATCAGCCATTCCCTGCTCTGCTCTTGACCACACTTTGGAAAGCTGCAGTTTTAGGTGCACCAAGTTATGGTTCTCATGCAGAGGAAGCATTTGTCACCTGACATTTGAACTGGAGAGAGACACAGCTCAGCAGCAGAGCACAGTGCAAGGCTGAACTGGGTGCCATTTAAGAAGCCAGTGCTTGAGAAAGCAGAGCAGGCACCATGCAATGGCAGAGCCAGGGCAGCACACCTGGGCTAGGCTGGCCTGCAGGGGTGGCTCAGCATATGCAGCCATGCATAAATGCATTGCACTGGTTTAAAGCTATTTCCCAACAGCCCCTTTCACAAAAGCTCAGTGTGTTACTGGGAGAAACAAACAGCTTTTGGTTAGCATAAGAAAAAAGCACAAAAGTGCAATGAAGAAACTCCAGTAGGAAATACTTTTTCTTATATCAATATTCACTCTGTGTCAGTTAAAGAGAAGCAATTAAACTCTTCTGCAACCATCAGTGCAACTAAACAACTGAAGTAGTTCCAACTCTAAAACCCTGTGATACCCAATTCCTCAACACACTGGCCACATGCCTACTGAGTTAACAATAAATCAGTTAAGAATAGATAAGAATATTAAAGTTATGACAGCATGAAATGAATATATCCTCTGTGATACTTTTGTCATGAAAGCCACCAAAACATTCAATTTTTTTCTCCAAGTTCAGAACTGCAGTTGCCTTCTAAGAAAACAGCCTTGACTAACAAGGCTTCAGCATCTTTTAAGGCAACAAGCTCAGCTTTGTTCAAGGCACCATTACCTTCTCCTGCTCTGCATGCAACACTCTTGCCTGTGTGCTCTCATTTGTTGTCTGCAGGGAGTGGTTCCTCTGCTCCATCAGCAGGTTACTCTGCTCCACGTACCTGTGAACAGGGAGAATCTGTGAGCACTCCTGGAAACACAGGGCTTGGAACAGGGACACTCCATGAGCACTCCTGGAAACACAGGGCTTGGAACAGGGACACTCCATGAGCACTCCTGGGAACACAGGGCTTGGAACAGGGACACTCCATGAGCACTCCTGGGAACACAGGGCTTGGAACAGGGACACTCCATGAGCACTCCTGGGAACACAGGGCTTGGAGCCAAGGGCTCACACAGAAAAGGTGACATTTCAAAGAAGTTCTCTGTAATTCATGACAAGTCTCAGACAGTTTTGCAGGATGTGCTGATCTCAGAGGGGTGGGAGGGCTGTGCCTGGCACAGCAGAGATTGTATCAGCTGGGGTAAGTGTTTTACCTCTCTGAAAATGCCTTGTGTTCTAGGAGTTTTGATAACTTGGTATCAAGCTCAGCTTCTCCAAGGACACCACATCCCCTGCAATTTCTTCACCTCACTAAAAAGGCAGCAAAAATAAAGCAACTCCCAGAAGCAGGGCGAGTGTGCTCAAAGACAGCATGAGGGATTTTGTGTAAATCAGAGTTTTGGGGTAACTCTGGGGTGGGAAGGGTCCCCACACTTTTAATACCTTAAAAAATATTAGAAATATCAGAATATGGCTCTCTCCTAACAAATACCCCTCAGTTCTGCCCAAGTGCAAGATGGAGAGCCTGGAAATGCAGTGAGGCTCCCAGCCCTTACCTCTGGTTGCGCTCAATCAATTCGCTGATCTTCTCATTCTGCTCCTCAATCCGACTGCTCTTCTCAAATATCTCCTGCTTCAGCCTCTCGTTCTCCTAAAGCACAGCTCAGCATGAATACTCAGCAGACCCAGATTTCCTTGCAGCAGTTCCTAAACCTTTGTTTTGCACAGATGCAGGGCAGTGGTGAGGCTCATCCCTTCTGTGCCCAGGAAGGCACCATGGCACACTTAGCAGATCCTGGCACATGACAGTGGCTGCCAAATCCCATTCTAGAAAATATTGTGTCTGGTTCACTTTTTTACCCACAACCCCCAAGTTTTTAAGTCTGCTGCTTGGAACGGCTTCAAAGCACAAAATTAAGCAGTGAATACCAGAAGGAGGTGGTTTCTACAACATGGCACTTCAGCTGTGAAACTGTTCTGCAGGAGACTGGGGGTTAAATCCATAATGGCTTGAACTTCTCCCACATGAACCTTTTGCCAAGGCCTATTAAATACCAACAATTCTGGCTAAGAAAGTACCCAAACCCCAGAGTGTTGAGCTTTTTGGAGGGGGAAAGAGGGATGGAAATCATTGTAAGTCTCATGCTCATTCTGGCCACGCCAAAACAGAACCCATGGGCAGATGGACATTTGCTCTCCTTAGGAACAACACTGTGAGCCCCAGCTCCTGATGGAAGTGAGAGCAGGCTGCCCACACTGACCTGGATGATGCGCTGGATATTGCTCATGATCATGGAGGCTTCCATAGTGACAGAGGAGATACCAGGCAGCAGGGAGCTGTTAGCAGTGCTTTGCTTCTTCAGCTCCTCCACCTGCAGGGACAAACTGCTCTTAAGCCACTCAAAATGAATTTATGGGTGCAGGTATTGATGCCTTAACTTTTAACTTTTATATTTTCCCAGCCCTGCCCAATGTCACTCTGCAGTTCCCTGGAGCTCGTTCAGTGCTGTTCTCTCATGCTCACACACACACAACAAAGCCTCTCCAGCTCTCCAAGGACACCCAGACCCTCCTAGGCCCAACAACTGCAAACCACAAGCTTGGCAAGAGGGGGGCAAGCTTGGGCAAATTCCATCCTTGCCTGGCTCCTGCTTGGGGAATTGATGCTGAGATCCAAGTGGGAAGAACTCGGGAGCTGTCCTTGTCCATGTTGGGATGCACTGAGGCAGGAGCCTCTGGAGCCCAGAGTGTACCTCTGAAGGCCTTTCCAATCAATCCCTCCTTGATTCCTTTATTCCTGTCTGCTCTCTGTTTCTAGGGAGCCATTTAAAGCATCAGTATGAGTCAGACATGTGCAAAGAAGCACTTCACTGCTCCTTCTGCTCAGCTGCAGGGAACAGGCACTGAATGAAGTGAGACTCTCCCAGGGCAGGGAATCCCTCCAAATAATGCAGCACATGATATTCAAGACAGTCAAGCCAGCACCTTTCTCCAAGCCTAAGCTTGGCTTTTTCACAATAGCTGAACTGCTGCCACTTCAAGCTGTGATGATATTGGAATTTCATTTATTTACTGTATCACTTAAGCTTAATGCAAGTATTTAAATAGAGCCAACTGTTCCCAGCACACCTGGAGAGCAGAGATGTCCTGAGCAGGCCATACCTTGGCAGCCAGGTGATCCATTTTGTCCACCACTTTGCTCACAGCCAGGCGGATTTCAGTGTTGTGCTGCCGAGCTTCTGTCATCAAAAAGGAAGTGACATCTCCAGGTGCTTGAAGGGAAAGGAGAGAGATTTACAGTGACAAGGGGAAAGACCTGCACAGAGACACAGCAAAAGCTTGGCAGCATGAAGCCTGCCACTCTCTGCCCAGAAATAAAAAGATGTGGTATCTCTTAAACTGATAATGTAGGTATTTCCCAAATAACCCCAACAGGCAGGTTGAGGAGTACAGGAAATTCTGGAGCCATGTGACAGCTCAGCTCAACAAGAGCCAAGCCCCAAGACACACCAGAGGCACAACCAAAGCACAGCAATGAAGGTCAGCTCCTGAAACTGCACTGAAAAAACAGGCTCCAAGAAAAGGCTCAGCTACACTCAAGACTTCACCAACTGGGATGACTTAAATGGTTCTTTAAATGCCTTTAGTCCTCCCTAAATTGGGCCTTTTCCACTTGAATTCTTTCCCTGGTTGGCAGGGAGCTGGTTACTATTACAGTTTTATTTATAACTGGAAGCACCAAACTCCTTTAGTAATACCCAGTCTTGGGAAGACACAGAAATTCCAGCTCCTTTCACACTGCACAAAGCTCCTTAAGGTAAGAAAGAGATAGGTATTTGCTGGGAAGTGTTTGCCCCTATTTGGTATTAAAAAATAAACCTTTGGGAAACAGCACAGCACTACCACAGCTATTAAATCATCATCACAAACAGGAATTGCAGCTCTCTGAGAAGCAGGTACCTTTTAAAACATACCTTGGTAAGGAGCAGGATACATCTGACCCACAGGCTGGAGCTGAGAAGCAGATGCAGCAGTTTGGGGGTAAGCAAATGCCACTCCTGGATATGCCTTGCAGGACAAGTTTAATAGGTTAGAATGTGTTTTGCTGTTTCCCCATGTCCTCACAGTTTCACACCTTTTATTTTAAGCCCAAGAGCAAGGATGATGTTTGGAAAGAAGAAAATCACAAGAATTAAGGAGTTGGAAAGTCAAAATACACAACAGTCATTGTGAAAGGGAAAGAATAATCTTCTTTTGAGGCTTAGTTCCCATCTTCACTCAAAGTTAAGCAAATCCATGTTACCCTACATTTGTGAGAGCCAGAGATCAGGATGTGGACAAAGTTATGCTAATTTGAACACAAGGTTATTTCCTAAAAGGGGCTCACAAAGCACAACACAACTCCATTGCAACTTTACTGCTCATTGCTCAAGTGCTTGCAAGTTTTTATTGTATCCACTACAAAACCAGGTATTAACAAAGCCTGGCTCATCCTTCATTTAAGAACTCATCATAAACAGAAAATTAGCCCTTTTGGAATAAATTTTAAGAAGCATGTGATGAAAACTTGAGAATGCCAAAGAGACACAGAAAAGAGCCTGGAATTCTCATCCTTATGTTAAAGTCCTTGCTCCCAGCAATGGAGAAGACTCAGGAAAAAGAGCAGAAGTGCCAATGTTCTCCTTGAGTTCATTTTGGTACCTGAAAGCCTTGTGCTCCCCCAGGCAGACCTGAATGGGGCTGGATGGTTGCAGGAATTAAAGCAGCAGAAGATACTGAGGGTGCAGCACCAGATGCTTGAGGTACTGAAAAAGAAGAAATTAATTCAGCACACCATAAAGCAGCTTGAAAGAATTTAATTCACCTAGTGTGAAATGGAAAAAAAAAAAGAATCACTAAATAGACAAAAGTTTAACAAAAGACTGCCTGCAACCTTGTGAAATGAAATCCAGTAAAATGAGTGATAAAAGGTCAAGAAAAGAGTAACTTTCTTACAAATCCCACTTATAGCTCCACTTAAACAACCTCTTCATTCCAACAGAGATAGCTCTGAAGTTTATTGACACAAGGTGTGACTCTGAAGGCTGCTCAGCTGACCAGCAGCCTTTGTGACCATCCCATCAGGAGAAACCAGCCCTCTGCTGCCCTTCACTTGGATTTCCATCATGCCTACAAGCTGCTGTTTGCTGGGAAAGGATTTGTAAC
This sequence comes from Erpornis zantholeuca, assembly GCA_013400515.1. Lineage (NCBI taxonomy): Eukaryota > Metazoa > Chordata > Aves > Passeriformes > Timaliidae > Erpornis > Erpornis zantholeuca. The sequence goes on along the minus strand of VZTN01031865.1, from coordinate 504,196 downwards.
ATTCCATTTACAAATCCTAGTGCCCAGTGACAGAACAGCTCAGGCATGGTGCCTGCTCCTCCTCAAGCACAAGACCCCAAAATGGAGAAACACTCAAGGATTCAGCCTTGTGCTTCATGGATTGGTGCCTTGTGGATCAGCAAGCCTCAGCAGAACCTTTCAATTCCTATTTCAGTTCCTGGAAGGAATGCTCCATTCCCACAGCCCTCAAGGAGTGGAATGGGAGTGCAGCAGCTCCCCAGCACCTTACCTTGTGTGGACACTGTGGGCAGCACTGCCTGAGCTGGCTGGGAGGGTCTGGTTGAAGCCACTGGCTGTGTTGTCCCTCTCAGAGTATTTGGATCCTAAAAACATTTCTGCATGTTACAAGAAACACCACAGAACCAACCAGCCAACAGCCTGAGCCCAAGGTCACTTGAGACAAAGTGCTACCCTGATGCCTTAGGTTTGAACTTTTCTATTTTCCCAACCCTGCCCTGCCCAGTGTCACTCTGCAGTTCCCTGGAGCTCGTTCAGTGCTGTTCTCTCACGCTCACACACACACAACAAAGCCTCTCCAGCTCTCCAAGGACACCCAGACTAAAAACTGTAAACCATCATCTTAAGAGAGAAAGGGGCAAGCTCAGAAAAATTCCATCCTTGGCTGAGTTCTGGTTAGTAAATTCATGCTGATATAAGTATGAAGAACTCATGACCTGTCATCCATTTTAAGATACACTGAGGCAGGAGCCTCTGGAGCCCAGAGTGTACCTCTGAAGGCCTTTCCAATCAATCCCTCCTTTATTCCTGTCTGCTCTCTGTTTCTAGGGAGCCATTTAAGGCATCAACCCCAGGAACCCGAGTGGAACCTTCCTGTCCCAGAACCAGAGCAGGCTTTCCCTGGACAAGGAGAGAGCCACTGCTGCAGATAACACTTCAAGCAACCCCCAGTGTAGGAAAAACAGTAAAAGAGTCACCCTGCTGTGACTGGTACCTCTATTTCTGAGTCACTGGAGTCCAGCTGACTCCCTGCTGTCCCAGCAAGGAAAGGCAGCATGGGCTGTCCCATTTTGGCCATCCGAGAAATCAGCTTTGCCTTTGCTACATCTGGGTTCTAAAAGAAACATTGAGTTATTTGCCCTTTGTCTCAGCCCAGGCTTTTGAGGTATTACAAACACTTCTAAATCTCTGACTTAATTCTGACTCAATTTTTCAAGGACTGGGTGAAAAATCTACTTTTAAAGCACACAAGGTAGCACAGGATTTGTTAATTTGGCTTGTTTTATATATCCTCCTTCTGGGATAACACTGCTGTCACTACAGAGAAACATCTATCCCTGCACAAAACACCAACAAGAAAATGTGTGAGCTCAGGAAGCTGCTTAGCAGATTTTTCTGTCTGGAGGCACACACACAAAGTCTTCTCATGCAGCTATATAAACTTATCCTGAATGTCCAAATTCCTTTGTTATCTATTTCAAATTTGTCCATTTATCTCAAAAGACAATTGGCCTTGTGAACATCCAAGGTCACTTTGCATTTAGGAGTGGCAACTGGGATTGAGATTCCTCAGGTCCTGGTAATCACAGAATCATCAGGGTTGGAAAAGACCTTTAAGGTCATGGAGTCCAAGCATTAATCATCAAGTCCAACCATTAATTCCTCCAAAAACAAGGCCCTAATCTGCTGTCAGGTGAACATTCTGGTGTTTTGCTTGCATGATGCTCACTTTATCTTTCAGCAGTGCCCAATGCTAAGGTGAAATCAAATAAATTCCCTACTCAGGCTTCGAATTAAGAAAAGGCAGCACTTACTGTGAGCTGCTCACTGATGGAGTTGGACTTGGCCCGAACAGCTGGCTCCCTGCAAAGCCAAACAGGTGTGGAGGTTAACCAGGAGGAAATTCAGGAGCCAACATTCTGGATTAATAAATACTCTTAATTACTCCTCTCCCTAGGAAAGCTGTTTTCTTACATCATGAGCATTTCTTTTGGCCTACACTTCTGGGAGATTTTTGCAGTGTTATCTGCAGATATGTTCAGGACATCACTGTGGCCTTGGGAACAGCTGATTATAGAAAGATGATTTTGTTGATTGCTTTAACAATCACATTCTGGTATAAATAATTTTATCCAAGTCCAATAACAGTGACAAGAGCAGCACTTAACTTGGACTCCCTTAAAAGGGTGACTGACTCATTTAATTTAAGGAACAGAATGTAGAATTGTTAAGGTTGGGGAATACATCTCAGTTTGAGTCACCAAGCATAACCCAGCACGAGCACATTCACCACTAACCTCATCCCCAAGTGCCACATTTGCACTTTTTGAACACCTCCAGGGATCGTACTGATGCCAGAATGATTTTTTTTTTTCTTTTATGCCACTCTTACACACTATTTTATACAGTTTGATGTATTCTTAGTGCTTTTAGCCCTCACACTTTCCAAGGCTGATAACTCAGCTCAGCCCCATGGCACCATTAAAGAAAGAAACCAAACATCCTGGAAGCCCCAGACACCCAAGTCCTCTCCAAAACATATTTTGGTAAACTAAGATAGGCCCATCCAGGGGGAAGGTTCCTCAAAACAAAAGGTTCACCTCTAATTGGAAAATCTTTGATAAATATGTTAATTTTGCAAAGCCTATAATTGTGTGTATTTCATTGTAACAGTGTGTGTACACATTTTTTGGGCCATTCCACCTGGACCAAGTGCTGCACCCAAAGACCCTGAAATAAATACCAAGGTAAAAACCCCTTTTCCCCATAAACTGTATTTTGGTTTTAATTTTAAGACCAGAGAAAGGCAACAGTACCTCCACCCTGAGCAGCCTGTGCCAATGCCTGACCACTCCATCAGTGAAGGTTTTCCTAATACCCAACATAAACCTCTGCTGGAGTAGCTCAGAGGTGATTTCCTCTCCCCAGTCACTTGATACCTGGGAAAAGAACCTGACCCCACCTGGCTACAGCCTCTTTTCAGGGAGCTGTAGAGACTGAGAAGGTCCAAACTGATGCCAATGCCAGCTGAGATGAGACAGCTGGCACTGGGTTAGAGCAGCACCCACACAGCTCACAGATCTCAGGAATGCTGGAGAGGAACGACTTTCTTCACTGGAGCCCATTCCAATTGCTTTAATCTGGAAGCCAGCACTCAAGCAGAAATTCCAGCAAGTCCTGTTAGCAAGCACTGCTCTGCCACATGGAGGGCACTGAGCTGGCACACAGAGGCCCCACACGTGCCAGATGATGTGTCAGTGCTGATGGGCATGTATTTAACACACCAGGCTGTTTAAAGCATGCTGCTCCTTACCCAGGCTTTGGAGGGATGGTGGAGGGAGGCAATAACCCCGGGTCTGAGGAGAAGCCATCCGAGCTAGGAACTGGAGAAGGTGCAGGGGAATCCCTTGAACTGACACTCAGCCCATCTGAACCAGAGCACTCCTTTGCCAGCTTCACCTTAAAAAGCATACAGCAAAAATAAAGATGGTTTTCTGGGTTCCTGTAAAAACTTTCATCAATTTGTTTATCTGTGATGCCACTCTCTGTGGAGCTGCTGCACTTCAAGGAAAAGCAGCCAAGTGGTTCAGAGCTGGAAAAGCTGAGTCTTTACATCCTCTCATTCCTCCCACAGCATTTTGCTTTCCCAAGTGATTCACAAATGAGACAACTAAAAAATCCCAAGACACTTAAAACAAACAGCCCTGAGGGATTTTCAGGGTTTAGGGTTCTGTTTTGGGTTTGTTTGTTTGAATTAAAGATACATATCTTGCTGAGGTTTTTAACAGTTTCTGAGCTGGAGTTCTCACACCAACAGCAGGCTCCCACAAAAGAGATGTAAACCAAACCTTTGGCAGGAGACACTCACCCGCCTGACTTCCACCTCAAACACCAAAGTGGAGTCTGGGGGGACACGACCAGCCATGCCCTGAGCCCCGTAGGCCCAGGCTGGGGGAATGATGAGGAACCTTCGCCCTCCTTTCTTCATGCCCAGCATTCCTTCTTCCCAGCCCTTGGGTTTGCAGAGGCAACAGGAGAGAAAGCAACAGCTGGGTCAGTGATATTAGTTTAATTCAGAGAGATACAGAAAGATTCTTGCAAAATCCTATTTCTTTTCAGTGTGCAGCACTAAACCTTTGTCCTGCCATGTATCATGACAGGCAGTTGTAAATTCCAGTGTCAACTTAAGAATAAAGATGCAGCTTCACCACACAGTGGTGGCCTCCCTCAGCAGTCTGGGGAAGAACTGGACTCCAAAGAGATCTGAATTTCTCTGATTAGATTTACAAAGCACCCAAAGAAAATAGTTTAGAAAATCAGAAAAGGGACGTGAAGTCAGAGGAATGCAAACTTCCCAAGGGATGCCAGCACTGAACAAGATGGCTTTAACAGCCAGGCAAAATTAGTAAGATACAGGATAAAATAAATAAAATAGACAAATAGCACATATTCAGTAAAGGACAACTTGTAACAGGTCATACATTAATTACTCAGGTCATGGAAATGCCCTGAACAAAAGCATCTCTGGCTCAAACCCTGATTTAATGGGTAACATTACACCACCCAGATGAAAAATTAGGTCCTTTAGAAACAGAGTTCCCCAAGAACAAGGGAATGGATTAAGTAACTTGCAGAAAAACAAAGACAATAAAACCCTGGCTCCTGAAAACAGGAAGTTTTCTTTTTACCAAAGAGAACAACTCCTGTCTAACACTGGTGTTGGAAAGGAGACCAGGCTCTATTGTGCAAATGAAGAAGAAAAAGCTTGAGTGAGTCACAGTTACAGTGTTCACTAATAAATGAAACAGAAATGGCATGTATGAATCCTGAACAAGATCTGCAGTAATTCAAAGCTCTGAGACTTCAATTATTATACTGAAAGTGCTGGAAGTTGTACCTTGATGACCTTTCCAGATCCCAGCTTCAGCCGCAGCAGTTTGTCTTTGTTAACATTAGAGTCAAACACCTGGAGAGTTGAATGAGAACACAGAATATGTGGATTTTCCAGTGTTTCAAGATTCTGAATGTTACTTTACACATTCCACAAGCTCCTAGAACCTCTGGTCAAATGCTATTTCCCATCCCACTACTACCAACATTAATTCTCAGCCATAAGACAGAGCTTTAGTCCATTTCCTGAAGTACCATTTCATGGAGTGAATGAGAACTGGAGACTCAGACTTCAGACCTGCTTTAGGACAGTGATGCCTTAGGTTTTAACTTCTATATTTTTCAAATCATGAACTGCCCAGATCCATTTTGGGATGCACTGAGGCAGGAGCCCCTGGAGCCCAGAGTGTACCTCTGAAGGCCTTTCCAATCAATCCCTCCTTTATTCCTGTCTGCTCTCTGTTTCTAGGGAGCCATTTAAGGCATCAGCAGGACTGGGTCAAGCAAAACACAACATTAAATATTCATGTGTGAGAATGCCCATGGAGGTTCAAAAGCATTTCAGTCACCTCCCCTGAGCAGTAATGGAATCACAGAAATATTAAAGTTGGAAAAGCCCTCTAGGATTACCAAGTCCAACCATTCCCCCAGCACTGCCATGTTCACCACCAAACCATGCCTCAAGCACCACATGCAGATGGTTTTTGAACACTTCCAGGGATGGTGACTCCTCTGCTGCCAATGCTCAACAACCCTCCCAGTGAGGAATATTTTTGTAATAGCTCAGAATCCCTTAGTATTCTATAGGCAATACACACGACCCCACTTACAGTGCCATAAATGCCCAAAATAAATTTAACCACAACACCAGTACTGTGCCAGATGTGCAGGCTCCCTCCAGGGACCATCCCACTCAGCATCAGGAGGTGGCAGAAATGTCCTTACCTGTCCAAGGCCGTTATTCTGGAACAGCCATCCTGTATAGGCAACCTCCAGGGAGTCTCCTCCTTCCACTGCCTGCCCTTCTCCAAGGAGGAGATCCTGGCAGAGCACCGAGTCCAGTGCAGGGGAGCTGTTGCATTTGGCAATGCACACCTGCAGAGGGAAAGCCTGGCAGTGTCTCTGGCCTCTCATGGACAAGCTCCACTCATCAATCTGATGCATTCCTTGCTGTGCTGATGGAGCCCACGTTAGAAATGCACTAATCCCAGGGCATTCCACATCTCCTCGTGCTGAATTCTGCTGATTAAACACCCTCTGCCCTTGGGAATCTTGAGAAGAAACAGGGTCCCTGACTTTAAGAGATTTGTTTTAATGAACAAAACTCAGGGCAGGCTCCTCTCAGTTCTGTCTCCATCCCAGTTATGCAGGCACTCAAAGCTGGACTCCAGTGAAAATAAAGCTTGATTTGCCCTGTTGTAAACAAGTCCTCAAGAACTGCCTGGCCCAGGGGTGAGCAGTTACCTGCTTGCTGAAATCCACTGCTGCCTTTTCTGACTCAAACATGATGGACCAGTTTTGCCTCTGATCATCATAGAATGTGCTGTAATTGTTGGGCTGAACCTGTGGGAAAGGAAATCAGTCCTATCTTAGGCATTAAATGATGCATTCAACTGAACTAAAAAACTCATATCCAAAAGGAGATTAAAATAAGAGCTAGTGAAATTAAGCAGGAAGAACCCTGCTGTTCTACTGCCCAAGTTCAAAATTAGCTTTTATTTATGTACTCATAATAATGGAAGAATTATTATAACTTAAATACTTGAGCAAGTATTAAGTTCTTCCTAGATGCTGCAGTTCAGACAGGAAGGTGAAACCCTTTAGAAACTTCCTTGAATCCTGGTTCTTTAATACATACTGAGAATTTTTAAGTATAAGTAATTTACACTTCATAATTTATTGTATTTAGACATCCAAAATCAATTGGAGAAGTTACTTCTTCCTCACTTCTAAAAACCCATGTCACCAGAAGTGATGACATAACCCATTAATGTGCTTATAAAACCAAAGAGCAAGGTCTAAGCTGGCACAGGAATTTCACTATTTTGGAGTGAAATTTCCATCTATCATACCAAGAAATTTGAAGAAGAACAGCAAACCAACACATCAGTTTTCTGTAAACCTGGCAGAAACCAACTTCCTGAGAGATCCCATTTTAGGGATGAAATTCTGCAGATTGTTCTCAACAGGAGGAAAATGCTGAGTGTTGATTTTCTGAGAGAAAACATTTCCTTGCTGTCATTTCCTCCTGCTTACTCAGTTGTATTCTCTCAGACACTTAACTAGAAATTTTCAGCAAAAGGAACTTTGCTGTTTTATCCATCACAGGGCTGCAAACCCCAAAAGACCTCTGTGAGCACAGGTAACCCTTCACCTCCCACAGGAGCCTTGGTTTGGAAATCTGAGCTGCAAAAGGCAAGTGTCACAGCCTCTTGTGCAAGACATGAGGAGGAGAACAGTCACTGGGACACCTCCTGCTCTGTCACTCACATGTGTGGTCTCAAAGGTTATAAACCAAGGCTTAAGGAAGAATTTTAGAGCCAAACTTGTGTTTACTGTGGTCAATCAATGGATTTCTAAGGCAGAGCCTCACCGTGAGCACGAAGCCTGGATGGATCCTGGCAGAGGTGATCTGCTGCTGCTGGCTGATGTAAAGGAGGATCCTGTACTGGATTCCACAAGGAATTGGGCAGGGAAAAAGAACAAAAAACAGGAACTCAAAATGTCTTCAACTCTAAGGTGCTTTGTCACACGCAGAGCCTAAGGCTCAGTATTTATTTGTCAAATATGCCACATCAAAAATACTAAACACAGTTTTGTGGCACCTATTAAAACTGGCTTATTCTCAAGGGTTTCATTTAGCTGCAGCAACCAAGCAAGTCAAAGTCATTGTTTTGTAATAAGCAAAATGCTTTAACTAATTCCTCATTTTTCACAGTTCCAGTGGAAAAAGATAGTGCAGTAACCCTTCCAGATCCAGAACTCACCACACATGGCATAACACCATCACAGAGTCATTTAGGATGGAAGAGACATCCAAGATCCTTCCCTCAGCACTGCCGAGGTCACCACTGACCCATGTCCCCATGTGCCACATCCACACGGCTTTTAAACCCCTCCCTGGGCAGCTGTGCCAGTGCCTGACCACCCTTTTGGGAAAGACACTTTCCCTAATATCCAACCTAAAAATGTCTGTGTGTATAAACTTTTTTCTTTGCATAAAGCCATTAACATGTAACAGATTGAGTTGGAGGGACCTTTCCAACTACTAAACAACACAGGTGTGAGATTTCTTGACATATTTGGCTCTACAAAACATAATCTATGAAGGAAATGTGTTTTCCTTTGTGCACCTGCACTGGACACAGCTCGGTGGAGAACTGGGAGTGACCCAAACTGCTCCCAGCTGGATGTGATATCACACAGGCAGCCTGAGGAAGGCTGGTTCCTCCTGCACTCCCTGTCCTCCCCAGCTCCCCCAGAACAACACAGCTCAACACTTCCCAGATCACCAACTCAGGAATTCAGTTACCAAACTAAGATTTATTTTGTTCTTGCCAAAGCAGAAGCAACTTAGTGAGACACGAATTAGGACTTGAGGGATATGAAACATCACAGATACCAACATCAAGGATGGATGAGAGTTTTCAAAGTAGCTTTCAAACACACCAGTTTACTAGGCACCTCAGTTCTGTGCTCTTCAAGGAATGCTACGGAAGGAGATTTTTAACACCAAAAGAACAAAAGTTAAGCAAAGCATCTCTGTACTACTGGACAGAATTTTCCTTTATATCCATTCCCATGTGCACAGATTTGTGATCCAGTTGTCAAAGACATTCTAAATAAATACCAAAATGACTTCCAGAAGCACTGCAAACCATTTCAGGCACAAGCTGTAAGACATCTTACAAACTCCAGGACTGCAGAAAAGGAAGATGCCCCCAAGGTGGCTGAGCCCCAGGAAAGCCCAGGAAGCAGAAAGGCAGCAGGAGAACAACAGCAAAAGTAAAACACCCTGGAGAGTTCAGAGAAACACAGCCTCATACCCAGTGAGCCCTCAGCATGATGGAGTTAGAGAAGGAAGAGTCTCTCACCTCTTTGGCAGCATGATTCCCCACTACAGCTGCTCCATACTTGCCTTGCTTCAAGTACTGCCCATTTGTACTGGAAGATAAGGAAGATTTCAGTTGCAGAACTGTCCCTAACTCAAAATTCTTTATCTTATCTTTATTTATCATCTTTCCTCAGGCCTAAAATGTCAGGCAGCCTTGCTTAGCTTAGAGACTGTCCTGCTTGCCCAGAGGCCAAGAGCACAGATTGTGGAGCGAGTTGAAAACTGCTCTCAGGGCCCAGGGCAGAAGAGTTTTTCCACCACGGCAGCATCAAACAGGCATTTTAGTGCTCTCACTCTGCTCATGCCTCAATTCTCAAATATGTGAGCCACAATTATCTGACAGAGCCTCCTGAAGCAGTGCTCGTGTCAGCCCAGCAGCCAGGACACAGCTCCCAGCAACAGCCAAACCCACAACCTGCTCTTTATCTCTGCCTCACCCAGAGCTGCAGTGCAGCAACCGAAACTCTTCTCGAGCACAAACTTCTGACTCGCAGCATTTCTACCTCGCAGATATGTCTGAAATCAACTGTCCCTTCCCATTTATCCAAAAATATCTCTGGGGTTAGGGGCACAGACTGCAGCAGGTCAAGCACGAGTCACTTACTATCGGTACGCGAGCACCGCGGTGGCCACCAACACCGAGGGGGCTCCTGAGGCTGCTGGGGCCACAGCAGGAGCCTTCTGGGCTTGGCCTGCTGGGGACAGAGAGCAGGGACACCTGTGAGAGGCACAGAACTGGCCAGTGCAACCACCACAACACGTTGCTTCCCCCAAGGAAAAATAACTCCAGAAGGAAATTACAAAAAACCCCAAAGACTTGCGTTCCAAAGTCGCCGAAGGCCAGGTGAAAACCCAAGTGTAGGAGGGCACTGGAAGAGAACACCACCGAGGAAAGCTCAGGGAATTATTTGCTCTGCTGCTCTTCACCAGGGCCCTTGTTCTCCCCACACACATGTGCTGCTGAGTGTGTTCCCCAATCTCAAGCCCAGTTACTCACGAGCTGCTGTCTGACCCTTCTTGGGCTGCTTTGGTGCAGTGAACTGAAAGAATTCATTTCCCTGGCTTGAGACTGTTTGATCCAGGCCAAAGAGGGAGGCTAATCTGGCTCTAGAAAGGGAAATAAAACCATTTAACTGTATTTAAAACAGGCATTATAGATAATGAACACCTTTAATTAGAAGTTAAGCCAAACACAGAGTATTTATTATCACTTTGGAAGTAAACAAAGGGCTGCAGGTTAAGTTGCTCTATGCTAATTAACCATTTAATTTTGAACTGGCAGAACTTGTAGATGAGGAGGTTGGGAAAGTGGTATAATTGTGTTTCATTTCCTCAAAAATCAACTGAAGGTATAAGCACTGAAACTACATAAAAAAAAAAGAAGTTACTTTGCTTCACATAAAATAGTTGATTCTTACTACCAAAAAAATATGACAGAGATTACACATTCAGCTCCTTAAGTTTTTTTCTTTAAATGTTCAGGAAACACATTCTCCCATTAAGTTTTAAAAGTGCAGGAGCTCTCCCAGCTAAGGGCAGAGGGTTTAATGCCAGAGTTTACTCCTTCAGGATATGATGTTTGCAATTTCACTGCTTCAAGGCCACTTAAGCTCAACCTACTCCAAGGGACAAGGGAATAATTCAGAGGATGACACTATTGTCAGTGAATCCCCTTTAAAAAATAACAAAAATTTTTAAAAAGAGAGAGGATTAGTTTATAAGAGGTGTTAAAGAGAAGCTCCTGGATGGGGGTGGGGAGCGCACAGAGCTGGAATTGCGGCTCTTGGAGCGGCAACAAGTCAGCGATACAAAAACCTGGATATGGGACACAAACACGATCCAAGTGGAAGGAACAGCCTGGGAGGAGCCCCCGGAGGGTGAACAGCCCCAAAGCAGCACTCACACCTACTCCTCATTTAATTGAAAACACCGAGTTCTCTGCCCCGGCCCCTCCGCTACCCTTGGGGACTCCGGGGCGGTTCCGCCTCCCCCTGCGGGAGGGGCTCCCCGAGCAAAGCGGGGTCCGGGGGTCCCCGGGAGGGGTCTCAAACCCCAGACCCCCTGCCCCGGGCACACCGGGAACCCGCACCGAGCCCCGCCGGCAGCCGGACTCTCCCCAGGCTGCCCCTACGCAGCGGGACGGCAGCGGGGCACTGCCCCGGTCCCAGCAGGACAGCTCCACAGGCGGCGGCCTGCCTGTCCCTCACCGCCGCGGGCCTTCACCGGGGCCACGGCCCCGCGGCCTGCCTGAGCCGCCGCGCCCT
>VZTN01031865.1:467271-492594 GCA_013400515.1 Erpornis zantholeuca | reverse complement strand
CGGGGCTCCGGGGGAAGCTCCTGGCCCGGCCTTGCGGTCCCCAAGGTGACTGCCGGGCCCCCGCGGCCGCCGTGCTGCCCTTGCCGGGGCTCCGCGCTGAGGCAGAGGGCCGCGCATGGCTGCTCTGAGGGCCCTGCGGGTCCGCGGGGCGCTCGGGTGGGAAGGTTGGGGACAGCTGGGCGCTGCGGTGCTCCGGGTTTGGCTCTCGCGTCTCTGAGTTACCCGGGGACATCGGCAATGCGCTGTGTTCTTCACATCGGAATAGTTCCTGGCGTGGGGAAACCTCTGAGCTGCCCCGCCGGAGCAGTTTTCCACGTTCACCTTGTGCTTTGAGAAATACACCTTTTGGTTAGTTCTGTTTAATGAGGGGTTTTTTTTGTGGTTTGTTGTGGTTCTTCTGTGTTTTTCCCCTCTTGGAAAGCGGGGAAAAGTGCTTTGTGAGACCCACTGGTTTTAATTTCACCTTAGATCCAAATGATGTTGAAAGGCAGGCAAACAATGCATGGGAGGTCAGAACGGCAATAAGGGTTGAATAATTTCCTGGCTTTGGGTATTTGCTGGCACTGGTTGGAAATTTGGAAATTTGTACTGTCAGTAACTTACTGGATGTTTGAGTCTGAGCAGGAAGTTGCCAGGTCTGTTGTGGAGCTGTAATTCAGGAGTTTATTGCAATGTTTGAGATATCAGTGATTCCATTTCTAAAGGGCCAAGATAAAGGGGAGTGTTAAGCAGATTTGTATTGTGGAATGTGTGATGAATTTAGAATGAAACCTGGAAAAGGTCAGAATCTTACTTGTGTTAAAAAACTACAATAATGTGGTGTAAAATCCTGGTGGGAGCAGATTGTTCCAACCTTGGTAAGGCAAGTGGACATGAACTTCCTTCCCATGGGAAATGTGGTCCCTTGGATGGAGTTTGTTGCTTTGGCTCCTGTATTTCTATCAAGTTGGTTGTCGAGATACTTTTGTTTTTTAAATGTCAAAGACCCTTGTGACCAAGTCCTGGTGTGGCACTTCAGTTTAGTTTTTTTAGGTACAGATATCACAGAATATTCTGAGCTGGAAGGGACCCACCAGGATCATCAATCCAGCTCCTGTCCCTGCCCAGACCCCCCAACAACCCCACCCTGTCCATCCCTGGCAGCGCTGCCCAAACACTCCTGGAGCTCTGGCAGCCTCGGGGCTGTGCCCATGCCCTGGGGAGCCTGGGCAGTGCCCAGCACCCTCTGGGGGAAGAACCTTTCCCTGATCTCCAGCCTAACCTTGCCCTGGGATAACTTCAGGCCATTCCCTCAGGACCTGTCACAGAGCAGAGATCAGAGCTGCCCCCTCGTGAGGAGCAGCAACCCCTGGTGAGTTCTGACCTCAGTTTTCCCTTCAGGATGAACAATCCCAGTGCCCTCAGCTGCTCCTTGTGTGCCCTTTCAGACCCTTCACCATCTCCCTAGCCCAGTGTTATATCTGTATATATTTCCTATATTTTTCACTGGTGTTCAGCCCTGGCCAGTTTTAATGCCAGGGTGTAGCAGCACGTCCTGCAGCACTCAGCAAGCATTGCATCTTAGCCACTTGTCCTTTTTAAATTTAAGCTTTGTTCATATTCCTCATCTATATTTGAGGGTGCAGTGGGCTCGTGGTTCCACCCAGTTCCCAGGCAGAGGCCAATTCTTCCTGTTTGTGCTCGAATTCCAAGCTCCAGAATGCTTACTAGTCCTGCTTTTTGTGCCCAGGTGGATGAAACGCTCCCCACAAGTGTTTATTAAGTTGACTTTCAGTCTTTTTGATCTTAACTTGCCTCTGCTTGAGCCTGAGGTCAGTAAAGCTTTTGCAGGATTTTGCATGAGTAACAATATGGGATCTTATAGGGTAAGTTAGCATTCAGGTTAACAATCCCAAATCATGTAATTTGTGATGTAATGTATCCTGAGGCTTTCATCAGGCTTTGGACTCTGCATTATTTTTTCCCCATCCTTCATTAAGAAGGTAGTACTGAGAATAATGTGTTAATGTTGCTGTTTAAATGAAAATTGGTTTTATAACTAAAGATTTGTTGGTGAAGCTGTGATTGTTCTGCTGTATAAAAACTAAAGTGATGCTTTTTGCTACAAACACAAGAATTGTTGCAATAAGCTGATTTTTGCTTCTTCTGCTCTCTTCCTCCCCAAAAACAAGGAAATTTTATTGAATATTACTGATAATTATCAGATAATATTCAATATTATTCAGTAATATTATAAATATTACTGAAAATAAAAGAACTGACAGGAGTTGCAGGCTCCCACACAACTTTGTGTTGAGAACGGAGAAATTTTCTAGAACCGTTTCCCACTGAGATTTGGCTGCTTTTCATTTCATATCAGATTTCTCATCTAGGCCAGGTTGTTAACTAAGCTGAGAGTTAGGATAATTTCTGCCAGCAGAGAGGAAGAATTAAATCACCTTTCCAAGTCAGTTTTGCATGTTTGCTTTTTTATATTAAAGGTATCATCCCTGCCACTGACTCTGACTTGAAGTGGTACAAGGACAAGGTTTGTGGGGTTTTTTTGGTTTTCTCTTTTGAAAAGAGGTTTGGGAGGATTTTTCACTTCACTTCACTTCTCCCTTTACAGTGTAACTTCAAGGTTTGGATTAGTGAGACACACTATTCCTGAACAAAAGCTTAATGCCTGAGAAGGGAGGGCATTGAGAATAATATTTTCCAGTTTTATTTTACAAGTAAATGACAAAATCTACCACATTCACACAGTGAGTTTTGAGCAGGGCCCTGAGGAGTTTCCTTTCAGCTGGCTCGTTTTCCAGTTAGACATTAGGTTTGAGAGAAGACAGAACTTTTTGTTCTTTGAATTGAAATGTATTGTTTTCTCCTTTCCTTCTTGGTTTCTCTGTTTGCTATGAGGACCCCTCTAGCCAACAGAAAACTGCCATGGCTCTGCAGACCTGTCTTCCCTGCCCTGGCCTGAAGGTCACCTGAAAGTTAGCAGGAGCCTGCAGCAGAATTTTGGGAAGTTGAACTGAAGCACATTGCCAGCATGAACTTCTCCACAAGTCTGCCAGGAAATCACTGGGAGTCTTGGCAACTTTTTCTTAGGGAAGGATGAAAAAGACTCAATCTAGTTTATGTTGTTTTTCTGTGGGAAATCCAATCTTAGTTAATCTACTCCATTGCCTTTTGTTTCAATCTAATTTTCTGGAAATGTTCCCAATCAGGTCCTGGAGAACATGATGCCGATGATTTTTTCATTAACCTTTTTTTCATCTGAAAGCTGGAATCTGCTAATGCAGAGAGTAATAGGACTAGTTGTTGTAAACAAATTAAATTCCTATTTTGCTGTGCTTTCTAAAGCCTTTCATTTGTTGGTCCTGGAATTAGACTTTCCTGGTTTAGAAGCCAATCAGGAAGTGGGAGGCTGTGACAAAATAGCTCCTTTTTATTTTCCCTTTTTTATTTCTACAGTTTTTAATCTCATTTCCCATTGTCTTTTCTTCCCTGTGTTATCAGTTTGTATCTATAAGGGTCTCCAGCTGATTTCCAGTGACACTTCAGTAACTGTGATTGCAGCCAGAACAATGGCTTTGCTTCCTGCTCTTTTCCTCTCTGTGTATATAATCTTAGAAAATCACACATTTGCTGTATCACAGATGTAAATGTCATTTTATCATCTGTTAAAGAAGTTGTCCAAGCATATAATATTTTCACTTTGATATTTATCTAGATGAATACAGCAGTCCATGGTAGCTCTAGAGCACAGGCCAAATGCTGTGAGTGATTGAGGCTCTTCTGTTCTCACTGCTTGCTCAGCATGTGCTGGTATGAAACTGGGAGAAAACTGGGAACAGAATACAGGTGTTTTGGCATGGAACTCACAGTGAGTGCCCCAAGCTCTCTCCTGAGACTTCATGAGAACCAATTCACTTCCATAAACTTTCTTTTCCCACACTTACTCATTAGTTATCACAGATTCAGATCTCGTTCCTCTGATGAAGGTACAGGAGCTTGGAATATGAGCTTTGTGATATATTTAGCTGATCTGACCAACCTGGATAAGGGGAACCCTGACAGTCTTGGCTGTTACTCTTAAACACTGCATCTGTTGGGGGAAGGAGTGTCTGGCAAATACACTTTCAGGCTTTTTCACATTAGAGATAATATAATTGGACTTGCTCTGTAGGATTAAGGAGTGCTTTGAGGCCACCTGTGAGGTGTAGTGCTCACCCTGAGCTAATGCTGTGAGCAGACCAGCTGGCCTGCTCTGGGGAGCTGGGAAAAGCAGCTCCTGGAAAGGGATACGGCTCCAGCCTCCTTAGGGAGAGGCTCATCCCTGCAACCCAACCTGCTCCTCGTCTGATGTCTTTAAATGGTGGCTGCACTCTGGGTGGGAGAATGGCAGCAGCTGGTCCCACCCTGGCTGCTCCTGGTGGGATGTTCCAGAGGCTGCCCTGGGAGCCAGGGATCCCCTTACTCACTTGCTTCCCTCCTTAACCTTCCCTGCTCCCAAAGAGACTCAAACAACTCATTGGCACAGCTGGACTGCATTTTCAAGCTTTCATCTTTTACTCGGGAAGGAGAAACATTTAACAAACGTGGAGCAGACTCAAAGTCAGTGCTCCCAGTAGGAGCCATCCCAGTTCACTCTCCTCCAGCCCTCGGGAAGTGACCACAGCGCTGCCATCAGTGTGGCTCCGTGGGAGGGCATTTCCGATAGGTAAATCAACCCTTGTACATCAAAGTGATAAGGGAAGTGGGAGCACAAGCTCCCCAGGAACACACCCAGCCTGGGGACACTGTGCAAGTGAAATGCAATCAGTGTTGCTTTGGTTTTCTCAGCTCCTGTGTTTGTCTGAGCTCCTGGTCTGATGGATTTGACAGGAGACTGAGTAGTGATTTCTGGGTTTGCTGCCAGGAGGGTTTTATACAAATGAAGTTACCTTTGGCTTTGGCGCCCTTCATTAACTTGGGATAAGACTTTATCTCACGAGGACGTGCGGAGCTGTAGTGTTTAAGGTGGTGTCAGGTGAGACTGAAGTGTGCTGGAGAAGTATGTTATAGATACTGAAACCTGATGAACAGCTGGAAACAAAGCTAGATGGGAGTTTTACAGCTGCCCTCATGTTCCTGTTGTAGGCTTGGTTATACTTGTAAAGCCATTTTTGTGCACTCTTCATGCAAGGCACAGAGCAGTGTCTGTGGGATCTCTTGCTTTATGGGTGGTAAAGCCTAATACACTTATTCTGATTATTTTGCTTCTAGTTTAAAAAACCTCTTGGCAGCAGCATGACTTTCCTTAATTTTCTGAATTCTTCCAGGACATCCTAATAGCAGGATCATGTGCACTGCTTGTCAGTTGATCCTGTTTTGTGCAACCCTTGCTTCTGATCTTGCTTGTAACCACAGCCCCCACCACGAGGCCCCTTGTGTTGCAGGGCACAGCACAGCTGTTCTTGCACTTTTTTTGCTTTGTCACTCTTTTTTTCCATAGCTGTTGTTGGCTCCAGCTTTCCAAGCAGAGGGGTCCCAGAGCCAGCTACCCCAACAGGGTTTGTCTTGTACACAGTGTTGAAGAATTTCTGCACCATTGATGGTTTACCTGCCTCATTATTTTTTTCTCACTTCCCAATGCTCCTAAAAACTGGCTGATAGCTTTGAAAACATCACATTTCTTCATTATGGGGCAGATAGAATCACAGAATCACAGAGTGGTTTGGATTGGAAGGGACCTTAAAGCTCATTTCACTCCACCCTTGCCATGGGCAGGGACACCTCTCACTGTCCCAGGCTACTCCAAGCCCTGTCCAACCTGGCCTTGGGCACTGCCAGGGATCCAGGGGCAGCCACAGCTGCTCTGGGCACCCTGTGCCAGGGCCTGCCCACCCTCCCAGGGAACAATTTCTTCCTAATATTTTATCTAAAGTTGCTCTCTTTCAGTTTGAATACTAAAATACTTAAATACTAATGCTAGAATAAACTAAGCTTGCTTTGTTACCCAAAACCAAGCAAACCACTAATATATCCGATAGAGATGGGAATGTTTGAAATGTGTTTCAGTTAATTGTGGTGGAAAGTAATCTCTGCAATGCACTTAATCAGATCAGGGAGTTCTAAAATCTCTTTGCATTTTTGCAAAGATCTCGTGAGATCTGCTTTTGCTGCTCTGTGGATCTCTCTGTGAGCATCCCAGTGCTTGGTCTGGTCCTAAGCTAATCCGAGCAGTAGTTAATGATTAGCCTTTGATAGAGATAATGATGTGCTTGTCAGCATTATGTGAGGGTTGAGAAACTTTGATCAGTCTCAGACTTGTTGCTTCTCTGGAGAAAAAGGCTCTCCTGGAGTCGGTACATGGAAAACCTCTCTCTGGAAGAGTAAGTACTCAGCATTTTTTAGCTCTGAATCATTTCTTTTGTGGATTAGCAGCTCTGTGGCCATCCAGGAGTTTGAAAATGATGAAAAAGGCAGCGTTCAAAGCTCTTGTCCAGAGTGGACTTTGTCACTCACGGAAAAATTGTTGGTGGTTCTTGTTCCAGCTTTCCATGCCCTACAGTCATGACTCTTCCTGTCAGAAGAGTGTCACGAGGCCAAGGCTCTTCCAAAGATAAGTTCCTTTCCAGAGAATTGAGTTGATTGCTCCTTTCCTCTTCTTTATACTGGAGATCTTCTGTCTTGCTGAGATTTTCAATGTTTCAGTAATTTCAATAATACTTCCAGTAGTTCAGGTGCATTTTCAAAAGGAGAATGTGCAGGTACTCTGTTCCATGGATTGGGGCTATGAATTTGTGCTCTGAACCCTTACAAGTATTTGCATTACTACCTGGAAGCTGTTTATATGTCACTGTGCCATCCTCTTGCTGTTTGCCAAGATCATGGATCAAGAGTAAGAAGGTGCCTCTGGTGATGGATATTTGGCCTTAACCATCTACCAAAACAGAGATCAACTTCCTGGGCTTAATTAAAAACCCACTGGAATGGATTTTGCTGCTGGTGACCTGAGTTCTACCTTGCTTTTTACCCAGAAACAGCTTGAGGCTTCTCAAAACAAGTGTTTGGAGGCACGAAAGAATTTGATTCTTGGCTGTGGTAGAACAAGTTCTTGTGTTGAGGGACAGTCATGGGTGGTGCTGCGAAATGAAAGGAACAGACATCCATATCTCCTCTGCAAAAAAGGGTATTTTTCTAAAAGTCAGTCTTGTGAACTCTTAGGTCTTTAGTCAAAGCCTGTGTTTCAAAGGTCACCCTGACATGCCAGAGCAGGAGCTGGGAATCCCAGGGCATCCCAGCAGGAGCTGACATCAACACGAGGCTGTTGCGGCAGTGTTTGACACAGGCTGGAACGTGGCAGCTCCAGGGAAGGGGAATGGCTGAGTGGCCACCTTAAAACGCTGTGTGTGCACATGGCCACGCTTCTGAGGAGTAATTACAGACAAGCAACTGCTTAAATATGAAAAGAAAGGAGTGAAATGGAATTGCTCTGCAAGGATGCTTTCCCGTGTGGTGGAAGGTAATGAGTGTGTGGCTGTCCTGGACATGGAAAAATGTCTGTGGATTGCTTCAACCAGCATGTCTCATATACATGTGGAACGGCCTCCTAAAAATTAACCAGGAGTTCTGGAGTGTGGTTTTCTTGTTATTCAGATTCTCAAAACAGCTGAAAGCCAGATCAGAACTTGTATGAGTGTTGCCTTTTCTGGGCTAAGTCTGATTCAGATGTTGAAAAGCAGCCAGAGAGGGAAAATGAGCTGTGTGAAAATGGGCAAGTAGGGTAAGATGTGGGAATCTCCTGTGAATTGCCTGTGCTGGACTCCCTTTTATGAAGCCTCTAATAAACCGGTGCCATCCATTTATTACCCTCATCTTTAGTTTTATCTGCGTGGGCCAAAGGTATTTATGCTGTTTCTAGATAACATTTGTAATGAGATGATAACAGATAACATCTGTAATCCTTCACCTGTGTTAAAGGCCCACTAATGCACTTCCAGGACACCCTGAATCACTTTTGGCTCTGAGGAAACTTGTTCTTGCTTTCTTGGGAATGCACTTTTTTGACTTTGGTTTCATTTAGTGTCTCCCGAGATTATTGCTTAGTTTTACAGGGTTTAAGGCTTGGAGGCACCATAAAATCAATCTGGTCAGAGCTGTTTATGCTGTGTAGCCTGGTGTGTGTCCTTCCCACTCCAGTAAACCACAGAGCAATGTTTTATCAGGATTAACTTGCAGGTAGGCAGGTTCCTGTCTTGCATCCTGATGTATCTGTCATTCCTTATAGATGGAATGCTTCTGCATATGGCTACTGGACACAAACAATAATCTGTGTCCTTACCCTGTGGACAGACACATTTGTGTGGGAGACAGGCTCCTTTCCATAGGTGTACAGGTGGTGCAGGAGGTGTTGAACCTGGAGGAATCTGGGGGCTGAATTAGTGAGCACGGTGAAGAATCTTGTATGCAAAAAGTGGTTTTCATTTGAAGAGAAAACTTCTCACTTCATGGAAATAGGTAAATACCTGTTGTAGGTAGAGGAATACATGCTTGAAGCTGTTCTTGATTAGGGCATGTGAAGTGGGAAGTGAAATTCTCCACTAGGCCTGGTTTTTCTAAGGAAGCAGAAGTTGTCTAATCTTACAGGATACACATCTTGCAAGATGGAGTTCCAAATATTAATATTCTTTTATATTAAAAAAGTTTTTGCAGAGTATCACGAGGCTCAGGACTCTGTCCATTTGTTCTCAGCCTCCCCTGAGGCATCAGGATGGTTCCTGCTCTCTGGCCATGTGGATCACATCTGCCTGGTCACCATTCCTGTGTTCGATTGTGTAACATGTGAGCAAAAACTGCCACTTGAGGATCAGGAAGTATCTGTTTATTCAGGAATTACGTAACCTTGGAAAACATGGGGCACGTGGCCCTGCTTTTCTGTCTCCTGTTCCTGGTGCTGTCCCGTGTCCCCTCACTGCTCAGGATCCTCAGTTGTCCTCAGCTGATGAGTGAGTGCTGAGAGTTTTTAGTGGCAGCTTCCCAGGTGATTCCTGCCTGAGCAGCACCCACCCTCCTGCTTCTCCATCCCAGCACGGCTCTTACACCCCTGGCCTTTGAGCCATTCTGCCTTATCTCTGCCTAAACTTCCTCCCTTCCTGCCGGGAAGGGAAGGCCCTCAGGTTTCTCCTCCCTGGATGCTGAATCCCGGGGATTTTGTGACCTGGATTTGTGTTCCTGTGTCATGCCCTTGATGATGTGAAGAATAGAGGTGAAGCTCTGCTGGTCTGCAGACCTGGGGTGACTGATTGCTTCAGAAGGCTCTGACCTGCCCAGGGAGTGCTGAAGCACTTCTGTAGATGACTCCTGGGGAGTGCCTTTGATGGAGACTTGTCAGTTCTAGCTCTGAATTCACGCTGGCATTGGCTATAAGGGATTTTGGTGTCTGCCATGCCTTTCCTCTGATGTTATCAGACTAAGAGTCTGAGGTTTTCTGCTCTGCAGGATTGTTTTCGGCTGCCTTTCACTCCACTGGGCCTGTGGGTAATGACAAGGTTTTGCTTCACTTAATGAAGTTGAGTGCATTGTCCTGTAAAGAACAATCTGTCCTGGGTTATTTTTTTTTCTTGTTCAAAGATTACAGATTTCCTGAGGCGTCTGCAGAAGCTGGGAGATTAAGAATGACTGTCCCCTTCTAGGGAAGCCTCTAACAGAGGGTGAGCAGACAAGTTTGCTGTGAAAATAAACTCCATCAAAGGGACATTATTGTAGCCTTGCTGAGAGGAAGAGCTCTGGCCCCTCCTCAAGTAATGGGGATTGTGCTGAGTGACTGTGACCAGCTCTGCTTTAGTTGTACAGCGGAGGGATGCTTTGATTCAGAGCAAAGGACAGCACCTTAAGGATTGAACATATGCTGATACTTCATCCTCTTGTTTTAATCTTCATTTTAATTAAACATTAATTAATGTATACAACTGCATCAAGCTGCCAAATGATGTGGTGCTGTTCCAGGAAGTTTGTGTGAGCCTGAATCCCAACTGGAATCCAGAACTGGAGCACTGTTTGGGGGTTTTGCCATGTGCGTGGGTGATGGCTCCATGTGGAGGGGGCAGCCTGAGCCTTGGGGACACAGCAGCCCAGTATAGAGAGGGACAAACCTGTATTGGTACAAGAAACACAAGGGTTTGGTAAGAATAAAATAAGCAAATGATGGCAGCCAGGGGGCCTGAAGGGTGGGTGTTTGGAGGAGCAGACTGCAGGGTGTGATTGTTGGCCCCAGCCCTGTGATCTCTCTGTGCTGCAGAGAACCTGAGCTCAACTCTGGCTTAAGGCGTCACCCCCAAACCTCCTTGTGTGGGTTTGCTTCATTCTGCTCCCACATCCTGTGGGGTTTGTCAGGATCACTTTAATATGGGTCTGTGTCAGCCTGGGCAAATGCCATCACTTGTGGGCACGGCTCACAGACAGTGTAGTGCTTTTGGTGTGCCAAAACTTTGTCATGACCTTCAGCATCCACAGCTGTGCTGTAATGGTTCCAATGGGTCCTCAGTGGAGGTGATGACAGAGGATCAATCTCCTGTGTGGATTTCTCCCCTCACAGCACATGAAAGCCTGCATGTCATTTAAAAAGCCCATTCTTTGCCTGTGTTGTGCATTCCAGCTGGGAGAGCTGGGCTCTGGGTGCTCCCCCCTTGAACCCTTTTGAACCTGAGCACACGATGTTGTCTGCAGCCCTGCTCAGCTCTTTTTTTGCCCAGTATTCTCCGTTCCCTGCACTGCACCCTCTGCCATCTCAGGCTGGCCATCCTGCAGGGTGCCTGCCATCCTTCAGAAGTTGTGAAACCCGTGGGTGTGAACAGCTCAGCCTGCTTACAAGTAGACAGGGAGAATGTGCCTTGTGTCACACTGTGTGTTCCTTCCTGGCTCTGCTGATCCAGCTTGAATCCATTTTCAAGCTTCCATGGTCAGGGACAAGCCTCAAGAAATCCAAACTTGTACAGCCTGACCCTCAGCATGTATTTGGAGCTCCTGAGCTGTGCCCTTCTCTTTCCCTTAATTCAAACCTCTTCTGGTGTGTTCAGCTTTTGGGAAGCCTTAAACGTCTGGGAAAAGCTTTAGGATGAGACTCTTAAGGTGGTGAGGCAGTACCAGGGAGAGCCACAGTCTGCTGTGAGCTCACAAACATTCCTTGAATTCTTAATATAGCTCTAAGAATTCCTTCTTCAGGAATTGTGCAAGGGAAGAACAGAAGTGTGCAATTACGCGTGCTGGGCACAGCACAGTCCCTCCCTGTGTCTCAGGGCCAGCCTGGGGTTGCTGAAGCTGCTTGGGAGAGTTCCAAGGGGAATTTTCACATTGGGAAACAGCAGTGTGTGTCTGTAACACGTGTTCTGCTGCATTACTGAAGAATGCAGTGTTTGTTCCCTGTGTGTCTATATGGCTTGGCCCAGAGGGCCTGGCTGGCATTGCTGGGGGCTCCTACAGCATGGACAGGTAGAATTGGTCTGTCCCACTGCTGTGCCTTTAAGCAGCTCTGGAGCTATGCCTGGGATCCTGGAAGAATCACAAGTCCACCCATTTGGTAAGGAAGCAGTTAAAGTAGAGAAGTTTGCCAGGAAATTGAATAAACTAAAAGCAGTGCTTAGGTCTCCTGATGAGGAGCTCAGCGGAGCCCACAGCTAGAGCCAGTGAACAGAGCTGCAGTGTCTGCAGGCTCCTGCTTCCCTCCCACTCCATTTACAGCACTGCTAAACAAAAAAGGGATTGGGCTTGGGACCACGAGCTTGGGAGCCAGTGGAGCTCGGTCTGCCAGCGGCACTGCTGTAAGTAGAGCACTGGGAACTCCTGGGTGCCTTTTGCATTCCTTCTGTGTTTTTGCTGTGGCACTCCTTTGTGTCACGCAGCACTGAGCCATAAGTGATATGTAAGAGAGAGATTTTTGCTTTTCCAGCTTGCTATTCTTAATCATTTTCCTTTTCCTTTCTCTCAGGAACTTTGATTTTAATTCTTAGTAAATATTACCGAGTCTTTCTCAGTTCAGAAGAGAGGGACCTCCTGACCCTGTTCTTGCTAGCAGAAGTGTTGGTGGAGAGACACTGGGTACGAATCACTTCAGCTGTGCTGAGAGGAGTCAGGAGGGTTCTGAGCAGGAGCCAGTCCTGTGCCAGCCACTGCAGCAGCACTCTCTCTGTGGGCCAAATAACTGCTTTAAATGAGACTGGAGAGGTGATTTTTAAGGCTTTGGTTCTTTTGGGCAGAGCCAGTGGAATTAGTTTTATTTCTTGGGTTTTCTGAACTGACTTTGGAAAGATGAGGCACTGTTCAGAAGAAAAGAGTTGGTGCTGTAATGGGCATTGATTTAGGGCTCCAGTGTTAATCCTATTAGACTTCTGATTTGGAAAGGGGCATAATTCCCTTTGAGTGTGACTTTAAGGAAGATCTGTTTGACACTGAGCTGGTTGTGAAGTACTTTCTGGGAGTTTGGTAGAGCCTTCCCATAGTGTGTCCTGTTTCTGCATTGAAAGGTGTCTTTTCCTTGGGTGTTTGCCACAGGAAAAACTGGGATTTGCTGTGAAGTTGCAGGACTCTGGATGAACACAGCAGAAGCAGTAGATAGGGAAGCTGTGGAGGGGGTTATGTGTAACAGCAGTGATCTTTGGCTGAGACCTACTTGAAAAGACTTCTCTGGCTTTGGCATCTCATCAGGTCGGAATCTGGGGGCTGAATTAGTGTGTGCTCCTTTACCTCCACTCCTGGCCTGTCCTCCCGTTCTCTGTGCCCTGGAGTTGCAAACGTGGCCTCCTGGAATGTGTGAGCACTGCTTTTGTGTTGGTGGAGGGCAAAGCTGAGTCCTGGTGTTGACAGTTTGCTGCTGTCAGATCCTGCTCCTGGCTGCACCTGTCCTGAGCCAGCCTGGTTTGCAGAGCTGCCACGGTGGCACTGCAGGGCTGGGACAGAAAGCTCTGTGTGAGCAGGGCCTGCCCGAGGTCCTGCTTAGAGAGAGGAGTCCTGTGTGTAGCTCTGAGTCTTGCAGTTTTCCTTAAAATCCGAGGGGTTGTGAAATGGAGGCTGTGGCTTCTCTCACCTGGGGTAACAACACTGAGAGGGAAAGAAAAGAAGCCCTGGAGGAAAATTTCCTCATTGCTCTCTCCTGTTCCACCCTGTTTGTTTTCTTAGGCAGTAGGTTACTGCAGAGCACAAAAAATGACTCTGTGTGTGTGTGTCCCTTGTGACAGGGACACCCTGGGGTCTGTCCCCTTGAGGTGTTCTAAGTACCTGGGCCTGATGCAGCCATGGGCTGTGGCAGATCCCTCCTCAGGGCTCCATGCTCAGGAATCCTCAGTGCCTCTCCCTCTCAGTGCAAACATCTGGAGCAGGCAGCAGCCAGAGATCAAGTCACCCATTCAGACAGAAACACCTGCTGAAGGCTGCCTTTGTACAAGGCTAAAGCTATTTAAAGAATTTCCAATAATAGAAACTTGGGGAGGGGGGCAGAAGGATTTTTTTTTCCTCAGGTATGGAGTCAGCCTTGTTAAACCACCACCTTCTGGTGACACACAGATCTCAGCTTATTTCTTAGGAGCTGTGCAAACTAACCAGAGATTTGCAGTTTGGAATATTACACACCCATTAACCTGTTGCTGCTGCTGCCCTGTATATTGTTTTTTACCTCAAGGCATAAGTAGAGATCTCCTGAATTGTAAATCAGAGTCTGACTGTCCTCTGGAACTGATTTGTTTTTAAACAGAAATTTATGCACTGTTTGTTACCTTCAGTGGCACAAAACACAGCTGAAGTGGCTCAGATGAGGTTATTTCCTCTTAAGCTGCTTAATACCCCATCCTTTCAGGATCTCTTAAAATGTCCTTCACTGTTGGGTAACTGCAGCAAGGGGTTGGATTTGATGTTGGAGCACTGGGATAGCAGGGTGGGAAGGAGCTACACAGGTGAGGGTCAAGCTTGCCCTTTGTAACCTGTGCCAAGGCCTGCCCAGCCACAGGCAGCCACTCCTGAACGTGTTCTTTGTTCCTACAGAGTAAATATCCCAAGATTACATCCTCTGTTTCTCCCTTCCTGCAGACAAATTATGATTAGTGAGAAGGAAAGGAGTGAAAAGCTGGACACAGCCCAGCCACAAAGGCAGTTTTTCATCTGGTAACCAGCCAGGGCTTCTGTGGAGCGTTTTGGAACCTGCTGAGCTTGGCAGGAGTGTGAAATCCTAAAAGGAATAAATAATCATTGGACAATAGTCACTAGTGAGGATGTTGTACCCAAAGGAAAAGCAATGGATCAGTCAACTGAGAGGAGAAGAGGGAGGAGACAGGGGCAGCTCTAAACTCTGTGCTCTGTGACAGGGGCAGGAGCCTGGGAATGGCTGGAGCTGGGCCAGGGCAGGCTCAGGCTGAGATCAGGGAAAGGTTCTTCCCCCAGAGGGTGCTGGGCACTGCCCAGGCTCCCCAGGGAATGGGCACAGCCCCGAGGCTGCCAGAGCTCCAGGAGTGTTTGGGCAGCGCTGCCAGGGATGGACAGGGTGGGGTTGTTGGGGTGGCTGGGCAGTGCCAGGGGTTGGATTGATGATCCTGGTGGGTCCCTTCCAGCTCAGGATATTCCATGGTTCTATGATTCCAGGAGATTTTAGCTGGGGGAGAAGGGAAGTTCTTGTGTTACGTCTTTCCTCTCACAGCACACTTACCTTTGATCCCATGGGTAAAGCACTTGGGTTATTCTTCTTCCTTCCCTGATGCAAAAGACAGTTTGAAGTTTGTGTGTCTTGGCAGAGGATTCCTTTCCCAAGTGTTTGTATTTTGGGACTGCAGTTCTGGAGCCTGAACATTTCAGCTCTGGAACAGGATAATCTTCCAAGCTGTACCATAAGGGAATCACAGTGGGCATTCTGCAGATATCCCTTGGTGATGTTTTTCTGTGTCAGCTGAGCTTGCATTGGTCTCCTTTTTATCTCCCTGTGAACATTTTTCTGGTCTTGATATATAAGCACAAATCAGGGGCAAAGTGAGCTAAAAAATCTTAGCAGAAATATGGACAGGGAATTCATTGTGCTTTAGCCAGTGCCATTAGATTCCATGACGAGTTACTTTCCAGGAGATTATTGTGAAGTCATCTGATGCAATAAGGGATGGGCTACAAACTTCATCTGCACAGAGATGAAGAACATAGCTGAGCTGGGGGCTCCTGGGGTCACTTATTGCTGCTTCCCTGCATTATTTAATTTCAGTGTTTGCAGGGTATTACTTCTGTCTTTCTCTTGAGTTCCTCCCCAGCATTGATTAGTTTCCTTATCTTCCCCAAATCTCTAATTGTCTCATTTCTCTCTTTCATTTAGCCCCAAAGGCCCTGGATATCCCTGTCATGGATGCTCCAGAGGGCTGCACTGGCACTCATGTTCTGGGCCACCAGTGACCCCTGCTCAGGGTCACTGTCACACTGAGCCAGCTCCACCACCAGCTGTCTTTCAGGGTTTTATTTGCTACTTCCAGTTTAGAAAGCTCTTCTAGAGTCTCATTTCCTCTCTGCAATCTAAATATAGCCATGCCTACCTGTTCAAACACCATGCTGCCTTTTGGCTTAAAAAACTGAAAAAACACACTTGTAAACTCTCCTGATGATTGATGTGGAAGGAAGTATGTCTCTCATTTCTTTTTAAACTTTATTTTGATAAAGCGTATTTCTTTTTAAACTTTAATTTGATGAAGTGTCTGAACTTTGCATTTTATTTCACTTGGTTTTACTTTAGTGCAGGACTGGAGTGGGTGGGTACAGAGTATGCCAGGCAGGGTCCAGCAGGACAGATGCTTTCAGGACTGACTGGTATTTCCAGGTTATTTTCTCTCCCTTTGCTGTTTCTACCTGATGATTTTCATTTCCCACCAGCAATTGCCAGCCCAGGCAGTGCTGGGGCAGAGTGCAGCAGCCATGCCCGCAGCTAACCATGGAGGGTATTTTTATTTATTTTTTTTTAGTGTGTCCAGACATCCCTGATTTGTGGTAACCAGATTAGGGATTGGGACTGGCAGCCTCCTGAGTGTTTCGCTCACTGTGGGTAATGTGATTAGAGGGGAGATGTGGCAATGTAAAGCCAATGGAAATGAAATTGGATTGCCTGTGGCTGTTGCAGACCTTTGCCTGACAGTAGGTCTTGTACCAACTAACACAATTTCTGTGTTAAACATGTTCCCAATAAAATGCATAACTGTCAATTAAGAGAAATCCTGTAATCTGATCTTTTAGTATATGGAATTTAAAGTGGTGCTCGCCAAATTTTTGCCTCTTGCAAGACTGTGCTTGGGATGGGGCTCTGTTTTTTTCCATGTGTAGATAAGAAATGTTCCTTTATGCTGTGCACTTGTCCTCAGGCACCTTCTCAATCAAATTGGGCTGCAGAGGGACACACCTCCTTTAAACTGTCCTGCTGTGTGCTCTCTGTAGCCAGAGCAGGATGCTCCAGGAGTTTTCCAGAGGCAGCAGTTCTCAGTGCCTTGGAATATCTTCTCTTGCAGTAGCAGTAGAACAACCACGTTCAGTTTAGAAAAGGGCTTCATTTTTGTTTGTCTTTCAGGGTCCCACTTTTCTATGTGCCTTTCTGAATCGCTCTGTCCTCAGGATGTCTCACCACATGAACAGCTCCATGCTGCCAACCTCGCATCCTCCTGAGCATCACCACTCCTCCACCACAGCCTCGGGACATGGCCATGGACCTGACATGATGATGATGGTAAGTGGAGAAGTCAGGATAAACCAGAGTTTTTCCTTGGCTGTGGTTCAGGGTAACTTGTCATCTTAAAGACTGTGCTCTTGAGAACTGGGAATTAACCTGAGCCTTGGGAGGCAGGAATCTTTCCAGGTAAAACCCAGATCCCATTGGGTCTTCTGGAGTGAAGGAACGGCATGAGGAGATGTGGAGCAGGAAATGGTTTTCAGAGCTGGAGATCCTTTGGCAAAATTGACTTTTCTTGACAAACCTTTCTAGCAGCCAGTCTGAAGTCTGCTCTGCAGCCAGCTAAGGGCAGAAATGCAAAGCAAGAGCTTTCCTGCAGGAAAGGGATGCATGGAGGTCTCCAGGCTGGCAGTGAGAGTCCTGGGCAGCACTGAGAGGATTGCCCAGCAGCATGAGGGGCTCTGCTGAGCTCCCTCTGTGCCCTTCCCTCCTGAACTCTCAGAGCACACTCGGTTTGGGGAGCAGAGCACTGCCAGGGCTCTTTGCCATGTTGGCATTAAGGCTGGGTTGGTCCTCATCCCTGCTGCTCCAGCTGACTTTGATTCCAACAGGTCCAGACTTGTGCATTTGGCATCCCCGGGGTTTTGCAGAGATCCTGGCCAGAGTTTCCATGGAGATGGCTGTAGGATCAGTGTTTGTGTGTAGCCAGTTCTAGGAACTTTTTCAGCTCTTTCTCCTTTTCCTGAATACTTTGGGAGCGAGTTTCAGATTATTAAAACATGTCTGTTTATGGTTAAATTTCAAAAGGAGGGGAGAGAGGGCACATTTCTATTTCAAATGAGAGTGTTCTCAGGAGTGGATTTTGCAAACCTTCAGTTGGAGTTTGTTTGCCAGCTCTGTGCCTGAGCAGAGAACCAAGAATCTCTGCTTCTACTTCTATTGCAACCAGTGTCAGAGCAGGAGATGAGAGCTCTAGAACAGCCTTGGTGGGCATGGCCCACGTGGAGCTCTCAGTCCAGCACTGCCACTGCTCTCCTTGTGAAGCTCTTCCCATCATCTCAGCTCAGTATTGGCATCCCTGGGCCATTACTTTCCATGTAAATGTCATTTCTTTACAAATATCAAGTGTTCCCTGGATAGTTACACGACCCTGCCTTGCCCTGCAGCTGAAAACTGTGAGTAATTGCACAAGATTTTGAATTTGTAGTGCAAATAAATCTGTCAGGGAATGCAGTACATTGGTACAGCATCTTAAATAACAGACTCATTTAAATAACACTAATTTAATGTGTGTTTCGCCATTCCTCACTGGCATCAAGTAACAGGCTCAGATTCAGCTGCAGCTGTTTGGTTTATGTGGGTTTTGTTTTAAATGTAAAGATGTTAAATTCATTGAAGAGATGAAAGTACTCTCTAAAAGGTGTTTTACAGCAATTTCTGCTCTGGGGAAAATGAATGGTGATTCTTACAGATGCTGATATGAATCATGATTTTGTACTTCAGCAAATAACCTTCATTAAGCACTGAGGGAAGTTCAAAGAGAATTTCCTCTTGCTTGGTCAGTACTTCCCATGTGAAAACACTGTGTGCAGCTGTGCCCAAGACATGCCAAGCTGTATTTACCTAGATGGGAAGTTTGTGTCACCTCCAGCTGGCCCAGGGATCATTGCTGTCTCCCCTTCCCACCCTGTGCAGGCTCAGGAGCCCTCATTCACCCAGGGGGCAGCTGTGGTCCTGCTTTACCTCCTCATGTAGCTGTTTTTAGGCCTCTGTTTCCCATAGGATATAGGGAATTCCACAGGGAGACATCCCTGCTGGCACAGTGCAGGAGGGGAGCAGAGGACTCACCTGTACAACCCTTACCTGCAGCATGTAAATGAGGCCAAGGTGGGGAAGGGAAAGTTCCCGAGGGGATGGGAGGCAAGGAGGAGCTCCATGGAGGTATCCCCAGTCCCTGACTGCTGCTGAGGGGAACAGGAGCTCCAAAAGCAAGGAGAAGGCACTTACCTGGAGTTCTGTGAAGGACGGGGCCTCCTGCCCAGGGCTGCCTGAAGGAGCTGGGAACTGGAACTGGAACCTGGAGCATCTCATCCCTGTCTCACTTGTGTGTGTTACACCACATTTACTGCAGACTTTCTTGGTGGTTAGGTGGTGAGCAAATAAACTGATGTGAGTTCCCATTCTGATACAAACCCCACTGCTACACCTTACTGTGAGCTCCATCTCAGGGTGAGCTCTTCAGGCTCATCTTGGTGTTCTTTGTGTTTTGGGCAGGCCATGACTTTCCACTTCAGCTGTGAGAATGTGCCATTGCTGTTCTCTGGACTTACAATCAATTCTCCTGGAGGTTAGTAACACAGTCTTGTGCAGTCCAAACAAAAGGTTTGCCATTGGTGTTTCAGGGTTCCTGTCTGAGGAATTACCTTCTTACTTGTGCTAAAAATACATGGACATGCTCTGTTGAATCTGGTTTAAATGGCATCTGTGGGGTGAAAGAAAAAATATGTTTGTAGAGTTCAAGAGTTTGGTTTTATTAGTGAAAGATCACTGGTTTTGCCTCATGGGTGAATTTGCAGTGAGTGTCTGGATGAAATTCCCATTTCCCACCTATCAGTGCATGCACACAGAGCCTGGCCGTGGCCTGTGCAGCACAGTGGGGTTATTCAGTCACAAGTGACTCTGCTGACACATTTCCTTGCCCAGAGACAATAATGTTTCCTCTCTTGTCAGAAATGGCTGGTGCTTTTGTGGCTGTCTTCTTCCTGGCCATGTTTTATGAAGGCCTTAAGATTGCCCGGGAGTGTCTGCTCCGTAAATCCCAGGTCAGCATCCGCTATAACTCCATGCCAGTGCCAGGCCCCAACGGCACCATCCTGATGGAGACACACAAAACCGTGGGGTAAGGACTGCACTTCGTTCTAAAGCAAAGCTCTGCAGGTGAAACTGGCACAGAGGAAACTTTGTGCAGACAGTTATGGTCTCTGGAGAGTGTTCTGGCTCCAGATTGGGATGCTGCGTGGCACTGGAGGATGGGGGACACCTGGGCACCCTTGGGGATGGGGACAAAAGGAGGAAAGCAGCAAGGAGCCAGATGAGCTCAGGGTTTTTGTAATGAACATGTTTGGGAGAGTTCCCAGGAACAGAGATGGGGTATTACATCCAGTGACCATGACAGAAGACACTTGGGATCCATTTGTTGGCAGGTAGTCAAGGGCTCTGTGCAGAACAGGAACCATTCAGCTTTGGCAAAGTCTGTTCCAAAGCTAAAAGCGAGCCCTGTGCTTGCTTTGCTCTGTGGGCAAATCCAGGTTCAGGTGCTGGCTGCACGCAGGAACCCCTGCCCAGGCTGTGTCACCTTCTCTGCCACCCCGTGCCCACCTGCCTGTCCTGGCAGCTTTCTCTTTGGGGATGTGCATTTGTGCCATGTTTGCTGACTCGTTTGGGTTTGTGTTCCCAGCCAGCAGATGCTGAGCTTGCCCCACCTGCTGCAGACAGTGCTGCACATCATCCAGGTGGTGGTCAGCTACTTCCTCATGCTCATCTTCATGACCTACAACGGGTACCTCTGCATCGCCGTGGCAGCGGGAGCGGGCACCGGATACTTCTTCTTCAGCTGGAAAAAGGCTGTGGTGGTGGATATCACAGAGCACTGCCACTAACGCTGGATGTGCCCACAGGCCTCTCCACCCAGCTGCTCCCTGCAAGTGCAGCCACCCTGAGGACTGGAGCATTCCTAAGCTGCCAAGAGAATCATGATCAATAAAATCAACTGGAGTTCACCACAGGTTCCTGGAGGGGTGCAGGGATGTGAGGAGCTGGGACACGCTGCTCCCCTTGACTCTTGAGAGTCCGTTCTTGGCCAGGGTTTGCTTTATTTTTAGATTATGCTGTGATTGAAATTAGTTGGCTGACAGAACTGTAGGAATTATTATTTTAAAAAGAGAAGAAAACCATTTTATTTTTAAATTGTAAATGCTCGTCAGCGAGGGTTTAATGAACAGTAGGAAAAGATCAAAGTTGCCAATAGTGTGTGAATGGCTGTTTTAATTTTGATTTCTTTCAATGTGTACATAATGCCAGGGGAGGAGATTGCCCTGGCATTGTGGCTTTTGGGGCCAATGACACCTTTTGCTGTAGGACTCGGCCTCTGAGGAAGATTTGGTGCTGCACATCAGACATGCTCAGGTGTGTCCTGGCAAGGGAG
The DNA here is from genome assembly GCA_013400515.1 of Erpornis zantholeuca. NCBI lineage: Eukaryota > Metazoa > Chordata > Aves > Passeriformes > Timaliidae > Erpornis > Erpornis zantholeuca. The sequence continues at coordinate 471,757 of VZTN01031865.1, read as the reverse complement.
GACTTTGACCCAAGGATGTGACCTGTGCACTTCAGGGTTGGATGAACCTGCCCTCCAAGCCCACCAGAGAATGATGAGTGTTGTTAATCTGATGTATCCAGCAGCTTTACTCAGCCTCCAGGGAGAACACCTGAGTTTGGCTGCTTTCCCTTCCCAATTATGGAGCAGATGCAGGATATAGTTCTGTATTTACAGGGCAAAAAGCTTCTAAATAAACCATTGAACCCACAGGTACTTCATGTGGAACTGCACCTGGATGGAACTAGAGCTAAGGTTTGGGTTACTAGAACTGCTTCTGTAAATGAGGCAAGAGCTAAATAATGATTTAATGACACTAAAGTTAAAAGACTGAAGAGGGTATTCCTGGATAGTGAAGGGGGAAAACAACCACATTCCTGTAAAGGAGAGATTTGGGGAAGAGGAGAAGGAAAATACAGGACTACAGCAGCCTTCAGTGTCTTCTCAGGTGAAATTCTGAGCAGTGTGGGCTGATAAAAAAGCATCCCTGACCCAGATGAGTCCTCTTTGTCTTAACAATCACAGCGTGCCCACGCTGGAGGTGCAGGCTCTCAGTGCACTGGGAGAGAGGTGCTGTGGTGCAGTGAAGAACTTGGTGAGTACTGTGGGCTCTGCCCAGTGCCCAGGCAGGCTGTGAGGGGGCAGAACCTGCCTGGTGCCAGGACAGGCTTGGGCAGCAGCTCTGGTGCAGCAGCTGGATGTTAAAAACAGTTGTGCAGAGTGTGGTGCGAAGCTGGAGTCTTCCCTCTAGCCAGTTTGCCCAGTTTGTGCCTGTAACTGGCTGGAAGAGAAGACAGTGGGAATTTGAGAAGAGCCCTGAGAAACAGACACCACTTTCAGACTGGGACTGGTGTCTGGGACATGCCATGAGAACAGGGAATCCTGCTGGGGTAAAGCCTCTGGGCACACACAGGGAAGGTTTTTCTTCTGGAGATGCTGCTGGTGACTGCTGGCAGCAGCTGTGTGAGGAAAGCTGATCTTTGGAGTGGTATTTTTTAGCCCCTGAGCCTTAGAGGGTGAGGCCATCCCTGTGTACCTGGGTGCTCCATGGTGCTGGTGCTCCTGTCCCTGCACAGAGCCCACCCTAAGGAAATCCAGTACTGCTGCTACCAGGATTTGAATTGCACCTCCTGAAGTCAGCCCTCCTGGGTTGATGCCAACTGTTTATTTGGACATCTTATTTTCTCTGGACAGTGTAACTAGAGAATAAAAGAAGCTGAGTTAAAAGCAGGCTTAACTAAATAGCTTATTTAGTTCCTAAATAGTTGCTTTCTGTAGCAAATTTGCATCTGGGTGAAAGAGGCGGTTATTTTCATGGAAAAGTTCTAGCCACCTCCTGCTGAGAGACAGGAAAAGTGCTTCCTTCCCCAGTCTGATCTTTGAAGGGAGTTCTGTCTGAACAGAACCTACTGGTGCCCTCTCTGCACCTGTCAGAAAGGTAAAACTCTCCTGTGCTCTCTCAGCAATCATGGGAGGGAAAACCTGACCCTCCCCATGCCTGGAGAGCTGGGAGGAATGTTAGTGTTGGACAGAGAAAATGGACAATCCCTTCCCACTCCTGCAGGAACTGAGAGGAAATCTGAGTGTTTGTTAGAGAAAACTGGAGCTGTTAAAAGCTGGAGGTGGTGGTTGATGTTGTGGGAGGTTTGCACTTCAGGGCTTGACCCTGAAGGAGCTCAGGGTGCCATTGCCACTGCTGCTGTTGGTTTTTCTGGAAGGGGCTGGAATTGTTGCCATTACAATCACAGGGTGGAGTGAGGAGTGGCTTTGTGTGGTGACATTGGTCACCTCATTTACCTCTTGCTGTGTCTTTCTTTGAAACAGAAGCTGCTTGGCCTGATCTTGCTGTCACCTTTTAGCCACCTTTCTGTGTGTCCAAGTGACCAGACTTGAATTCTCTGAGGGGTGACTTGGAGATCAGGCTGTGGCTTGTGCAGTGTCAGTCTGGTTCTTGTTAAGCTTTTCTGCCTCGTTCTACCTGTACCACCTGTGCCCCTGGCATTGTTTCATCGCCAGGATGAGCTCCCAAGGCTCTTGTCCTGCCCGTGCTCTCCCCAGAGAGGGCACACAGCTTTCTCCAGCGTGCACTGGGAAGGGACACTGACCTAGCAGGGGTCACCTGAGCAGGGGTGACATGAGGGCTGCTTTGAGCACCCTGGGCTGCCTGGGGAAGGTGAGAAGGGAAGTGGCCCAGGAGAGCAGGGCGAGGCCATGTCCCCTCTGCTCCTGAGCTCCCTGATGCACAGCTGGGGAAGGGCTGTGTCCAGGCTGCCCCCTCCTGCCATGGCTCTGCTTTGCTCTGTTCAATGTGACAATCCAGAGAAGCCACCAACCTCCCTGTGTCCCAGGCTCCCCCTTGCCAGCATCTCCACCACAGTGTGTTCTCAGCCCGGGTTGCTGCATGCTGTGGCAGAGCCTGAGCAAAGCCTGAACTCCCTGTGGGTGGGATCGGCAGCTCTGGGGCAGCCTCAAGCCCTGTGCTGAATGTAAAGCTCTCCTGGTGACACGGGGAGGAGAGGGCTCGAAGGATTACCAGACTTGGGTACATGAAATTCCTGTGTTGACACACGTGTAGCATGCTTGGGTGTGCTGTCCTGCTTGGGGGTGACATCCTGTGCCTGTCTTTGTGCCCTGATGTTTGCTCTGCACACACTGTGCCTCCGGATTATCGTCAAGAAGGGAGCACAGAGCATCCAGGCTGTGTCCCTGAGCAGGATTTTGTTGCTTTTCTTTGAGTGCCTTTTGAGTTTGTCTGGAGCCAGTCCCACCCAATCCAGCAGGATTTCTAGTTTTGTTTACAGTGGACTGTCAGTTTTGTTTTTACTCTTGCTCTTTGTGGCGGTAACTTGTTTGATGTTACTGTGAATATCAAGAATCTCCTGTACATAATTAACCAATAAAATAGATTGCATTTTACTGTGGTGGGGGTGTGTTTTGGGAACAATCCTCAGTGCATCCCTCAGAGGGAGCAGCAGGGCCCAGGGTCCCTGTTCAGGTGCTCAGGGATGGGAGTGAGGAGCAGCATCCTCTGGGCCTCCCCAGTTCCCAGGGATATGCCCTGAAGCTGCTGGGATGGAAATGTGGGGAGTCACTGAGAAGTTTGTGTTTGTTCCAGCCCAGTCACACTTTGCAGGTCTGAGGAGGGATGGAGAGAGGAACTGGTCCCTCCCAGATCTGCCTGCCCTGGAGAGGGAAGAGTCAGGGAGAGGAGTTTTAGGGAGCTGTAACAACCTCCTGAGGTGTTGCCCTCTCAGAGCTGGGGTCTCCTGGGAATGCCAGAGCAGCAAAGCGATCTCTGATCATTTCAGGTGGTGTTAGACACAAACACCAGCTCTTTTCTAGGCCAAGCTGGGGCTCTTTCCAGTTGGAAAAGTTTGAAATTCTGTGCATTTCCCCAGCCTGACCTGAAATTTGATTCACCTACAACACAGGAAGCCTGAATTTGACTAACTCCAGTTTGGAGAATTGCTTGGGACACTGAAAAAACAGAACTGGGCATTGTGCTGAAGATGGTAGGAAACAGCCCTGGCCAGAGGCAGGGAGAGCCTCCAGCTCCTAAATTCCCTCTCTGCTCTTGCCCCAGGCTGCAGGGAGAAGACTTCCCTAAACACCAAGAAGCTGCTCAGGTTTTTAAGTTGCATCCTTCAGCTCACCCTGCCCAAGCAGCTGATGAGGGTAAATCCAGGGACTTGCTGAAGAAATCAGTGTGCCCTTGGCCTTTTCACACCACACTATCCATAAGGAACTATTTGGTGACTTTGAATCCAAGCAGGAACCAGCCCTAAAGCTGCGTTCCAAGGGTGACAAACCAGCCCCCAAACCAGGGCTGGACAGAGGTGGAACAGGGAAGTTTAAATGAAAAATGGCTCAGAAAAGATGGGATAACATTCCACATCCATGTGCCCAGAACATCATCCAGCTCTGCAGCCATTCCCTGCTCAGGGCCCAAACCACATCCCAGCTGTGACACACATTGAGAAGCAGCTCTGGGACGTATTTGGGACTGGGTGATGTAACAGACATGGGGGATTCTTTCCTGCCTGCCTCGGGAAAGGACAGAGCAGTGCCTGGCACCTTTATCCCAAAACACTCATCAGACACTTCCAGGACCTTCTCAGTGGGGTCACCAGTGGGTAGGGCTGGAGGTTCAGGTGGCCACACTTCAGTGTCTGGTTCAAGATCACCAAATCGCGATTCCAGAGGATCCTCCCGCAGTGTTTCACCCCCCTGCTCACAGGAGCAGGGAACGGGTGGTCCAGCTCTTCCCATTCCCACCTGGTCACTGCAGCCGTTTACAGCAGCTCGTGGGATTATTAGTCTTTTCTTTAAAAAAATACGTGTTTATTTTAAACCAAAACACTCAGCCGAGGGGCATTCACGGGTTAAAGTTAACCAAACTTAAAAACGTAAGAGCTCAGAGCGGGGACGGCGCGGCCGGTCCGGCGCGGCCCCCGGCTGAGCGCGGCTG
>VZTN01031865.1:440599-466715 GCA_013400515.1 Erpornis zantholeuca | reverse complement strand
CGAGGCGCGGCCCGGCCCCCCGAGGTGAGTGCGCGGGGCGCGGGGGACGCCTCCGGGCCCGCGGGAGTCGCGGCTGCTGTTGCTGTGTGGGGTTCGCGATGACACCGGAGCCATTTCAAGGAGCCAGAACGCTCACGCGTTTCAGTGCGTTTCTGCACAATTCTGAGTGTTTTCCCGGGAAGTTCGTGGGATGCCCCTCTCCGGCTGGAGGGAGCCGGGCACCGCTCACTTCCCCAGGCCCCTCTCCGGCTGGAGGGAGCCGGGCACCGCTCACTTCCCCAGGCCCCTCTCCGGCTGGAGGGAGCCGGGCACCGCTCACTTCCCCAGGCCCCTCTCCTCATTCTCGCCGGCAGCTGGAGGATGGCATCGCTCCTGGCTGGGCTGGTGCTCAGCAGGAGGAGGAAAAGCTTCTCGTTCTAAAGCTTTTTCAAAATATATCTCTGTAGATAATAAATAATAGGAACACAACACAGCCTGATTTAAGCATTTTAACGTTGCATTTTACTTTTGCGCTTTGGCCTTTGGCCCAAAGCCTCAATGTCCATGGGCTAGCCCATTCCTGGCAGTGCCCGAGGCCAGGTTGGACAGGGCTTGGAGCAACCTGGGATAGTGGAAGGTGTCCGTGCCCATGGCAGGGGGTGGAATGGCATGGGCTTTAATGTCCGTTCCACCCCAAACCAGTCTGGGATTCCGAGAGGATCTTTGCAAGGTGCCCAGCCCGGTTTTGCTGGCACAGCTCAGCTCTGTGGCACGGCCAGGCTGTTTGTTGGCCCCTCTGTCCCCAAACACACTCCAAGCTGTTTCTCTCCCTGCAGCCCCCCAAGCCCAAGCCCGCAGAGGAGGGCGAGGGACCCCCGGCCAAGCGGGCACCCATCTTCTACGGGAGCCTGGAGGAGAAGGAGCGGGAGCGCCTGGCCAAGGGCGAGTCGGGGCTGCTGGGCAAGGAGGGCATGAAGGCTGCCATGGAGGCTGGGAACATCAACATCAGCAGTGGTGAGCGTGTGGAACCACCCTTTGTTATCCCTCCCCGGAGATGTGACGCTTGCAAACGTGTCTGGTTGCTCTCTGGGCATGGCCTCAAACCAGGCAGGGGTGGGCAGCTCCTTGCTTGGATTTTCCTGTTTGGGAGGGATCCAGGGGCAGAGAGGCTCTGGAACAGGTGCCTAGGGAGGGGGTGGAGTATCCCTCTCTTGAGACATTCCCAACCCACCTGGACACATTCCTGTGTCACCCGCTCTGGGTGACCCTGGGGCAGGGGGGATGCACTGGGTGCTCTCCAGAGGTGCCTCCCAGCCCCGGCTGCTGTGGGGGACGCGCAGTGCTCAGGGCTGTGTCTGTGCCCGTGCCCAGGGGAGGTGTTTGACCTCGAGGACCACATGAGCGAGCGGCAGGCCGAGGTGCTGGCCGAGTTCGAGCGCCGCAAGCGCGCCCGGCAGATCAACGTCTCCACCGACGACTCCGAGGTCAAGGCCTGCCTCAGGGCCCTGGGGGAGCCCATCACGCTCTTCGGAGAGGGCCCTGCGGAGCGCAGGGAGAGGTGCTGTGCCTGCACTCGGGGAGTGGCCATACAGGGAATTCCTGAGCTGTTCCTGGGAGCTGGGCTGCAGTGAGCGCTGCCCGTCAGCAGTGCTGGGCCACAGGACAGCTGGGAGAGCTGGGGGTGTTCAGGCTGGGGAAGAGAAGGCTCCAGGGAGACTTTAGAGCTCCTTCTAGTGCCTAAAGGAGCTCCAGGAGAGCTGGAGAGGAACTGGGGACAAGGGATGGAGGGATAGGATACAGGGAATGGCTTCCCAGTGCCAGAGGGCAGGGCTGGATGGGATACTGGGAAGGAATTGTTCCCTGGGAGGGTGGGCAGGCCCTGGCACAGGGTGCCCAGAGCAGCTGTGGCTGCCCCTGGATCCCTGGCAGTGCCCAAGACCAGGCTGGATGGGGGTTGGAGCAGCCTGGGACAGTGGGAGGTGTCCCTGCCCATGGCAGGGGGTGGAACTGGATGGGCTTTAAGGTTCCTTCCAACCCAGACCAGTCTGGATTTCTGTTCTAAGAACCCCGGTGCAGAGGGAATGTCACACTGATATTAGACCTGAGAATTCCCTGACTAAATCCAGCTTCATGACTTTTTTGCAGGTTGAGGAACATCCTCTCAGTGGTTGGCACAGATGCATTAAAAAAGACCAGGAAAGATGATGACAGGTCCAAAAAGTCCAAAGAAGAGGTAGGGGTGTCTGCTGTCCTCTCAGTGCTGGGGGAGGGATGGTACATCCAGGTCTGATATATCCAGGACTCCCGGCTTTGGCCAGCCTGTGGATTCTCATCCCTTCAGGCTTTTTCCCTGTTGCCCATTTCAGCAAACCCATGGCAATGTTTGATCTCAGTGAGGAGCACTGAGTGTGGGTTTTTACTCCCAGACTGAGCTCTGTGCTGCACTCACTGTGCAAACCAGGAGAGCAGTGTGTGGGCTCTTACTCACTGTGCAAACCAGGAGAGCAGTGTGTGGGTTTTTACTCACTGTAGCAAGTCCCTTATTTTTGTTCACATCTGGGAATTAAAAAATATCTTCCTGTTGCTGCATCTTTTTCTACCTTAGGTTAGTCTTTCTGCTTCTGTCTCTCTTCTGAGTGTATTTTTTCCTTATTTTTGAGTTGTGCTGTAAGAAATAATTTCCACAGCTCTGGGCTTTCTCTTTACTGGGTGATGTGTCAACAAGGAGGGAGTAAATGCAAATGAGTCAGGGTTCAGCTGGAACATTGAGTGAAGTGGCAGCATGTCAGGATCAGATCTGTTGGGCAGAGAGTTTGGTTTATCTCTCTTAATCCCTTTTCCCAAGGCTTACAGTTGTGCAGAAGGCACTTAAAAAGAGGCCAGAGTGCAGCAGGGTTTGGGGGCAGCTGAGGGGAATGAATGCAGGGGCAGCAGCAGGGCTTTTCCATCAGTTTTATTCCTGTTTTTACAGTATCAGCAAACCTGGTACCACGAGGGCCCACGCAGCCTGAAAACAGCCAGGCTGTGGCTGGCCAACTACTCACTCCCCAGGTGAGAGAAAACAGCACAGAGGAGGAGGGACAGGCAGCCACTGTCAAACCCCAGTGCTGATCCCACTGTGGGTGGCACAGGAAATCCAAGGAGTGGGGAGGCAAGTCCAGGGAGCCCAGAGCTTGAGCTCCCAGGGGCTGATCCAGCATTATTCCAGTTTGGGGGCAGAGCCAGGGGAATGTTCCAGCAGCAGGGAAGGGGCAGTGCTGGCAGTTGTCACTCCACCTCTGCTCTCCCCAGGGCAGCGAAGCGGCTGGAGGAGGCTCGGCTGCTCAAGGAGATTCCCGAGGCCACCAGGACATCCCAGAGGCAGGAGCTGCACAAATCCCTGCGGGTAGGCTTGGCAGCTGCTCTGCTGCTGTGTTCACAAGGTTTGGCTGATCCTCCAAAGAGCCCAGCAGGAATTTAGCTGCCTGAGGTGCTGTCCAGATGCACATCAGTCTGCAATCCTGGGAAGTTCTGCTTTTCCTCTTTCCCTGTGTCTCTGGAGGATGTTGTGACTCCTTCAGAGTGATCCAGGGAGTTGTGTTTTGTCCCTGTGCAGGGCAGAGGGATGTAGAGACATCCCTGCCTTGCCTTGCCACTTTGCTGTGAAGCTAAAGGAATGAATTCCTGCCTTTGGCATGGGTTTGGCTGGCTGGGAAGCCAGGGAATCCAAGGGAAATACCCAGCTCCAGGTGCAGAATGTGGTTGGGATGACTCTGAGATGCCCTTTCCGAGCATGCTAAGCCAGATTCCCAGCTTAACCAAACAGAGAGGCTCAGGCACACTGTGTGCTGCCCACCTAATCCTGTTTACTCCAGAGGCAGCAGCTGCCAGAGGATTTGCTTCTCCCCTCTGCCCCGTCTGTCTGGTTGGATTCTTTGGATGAGTTGTGGAAAGATGCCAAACCCCAGCCAGTTCTGTGTCAGAGCTGCAGAGCTCTGGGGCTGGGGGGGCCCTGGGGGGCTGAGCTGTGCCCCAGGCTGTGCTGGGCCAGGCCGGCCCTGGAGTGGCTCTGAGGCAGCTCCTCCTTTGGAAAGTGACTTTCCAAGGGTCTCTGCCTCCTCCTGTGCACATTTGCCTCCCTCACCTCAGGCTTTGGCTGGGGATTGCTCTGGGCTGGTTGTGCTTTAATCATTTATTGATACTTTTCTTTGTGTTTTTACAGTCCTTGAATAACTTCTGCAGTCAGATCGGGGACGATCGCCCACTGTCCTACTGCCACTTCAGCCCCAACTCCAAACTGCTGGCCACGGCCTGCTGGTGAGACAGCCCTGGCAGCAGCTGCTTTGGGAGCTGGGAGAGCACAGGAATGTTTTTGGGGGCTTGGGAATTGTGAGATGCTGCTACTTCCTACCCTGGCTCTCATTACTTCATTGTAGAACTGAGCAGAGATTGATCTGAGCTGGTTGTCCCAAATGTGTTGGTATTTTAGCCACTGCAGGACCTCAGGGTGGCTTTGCAGCTCTGTTTGATGTGTTCCTTGATGTTCCTTCTCCACTGACATTCATTCTTTGTCCTCCCCAGGAGCGGGCTCTGCAAGCTCTGGTCTGTGCCTGACTGCAACTTGGTTCACACCTTACGAGGTAATGAGCAGCTCTCACTGAGGCTTTTGCTTCTTTTGTTCCTCTCTGTGCTGAGCTCCCACATCTGAATTACTTTGTGACTCAAAATGTTGTATTTGGGCAAATTTCTCTTACTGAGAGCATCTCTTGGCTTGGGATCATGGGAATGTGTCAGATAATGAGGAGGGAAGCCTGGCCTTTAGCTCAGACCTGAGCTCCAAGTTTGCTGTTTCTATTTCTAAACAGTTTGGTTTCCAAGCCTGGTCTGAGTTATTTGAGTTACAAACAGCAGCAGAGTTGGGCAGGTCACTTGATAAAAGCAAGGTTCTTTGGGCAATGATCACCTCTTGGACTAAATACAGATGTGAGGACAAATCCCTTGATTCCTATGTTGAATTTTGTCTGCAGTTTGAGGGTTCCAAACCTTGGTGTTGGATGCTCTGCCTTGGGTGCTCCTGGAAGTGCAGTTTGGGTTGCAGGGCAGTGTCACCCAGCACTGGGCACACAGTGAAGGTGTTCACCTCACTCACCAGTGCCAAGGAAATGCTGCTTTTCTGAAGAACTGCCCAAGATCCTGTGGCAGATTCTCAGTTTTGGTTTTCCTTTCCCTTCAGGACACAGCACCAACGTGGGGGCAATTGTGTTCCACCCCAAGGCCACGGTGTCCCTGGACAAGAAGGATGTCAGCCTGGCCTCGTGCGCGGCCGACGGCTCCGTCAAACTCTGGAACCTGGAAAGGTCAGAGCTCTTCCAGATGTGCACAGCTGCAGCATTGCTGTGCTGGGGTTTATTCCATGTTCCTCCAGACATTTATCATCCTTCTGCCAACATGACCTCTTCTTGTAGTTAGCCCAGTGCAATCGCTGGCCTCAGTATGTGCCAGCCTCTTCAGCTGAAAGAGAGAGCACCCTGATTAGGGAGTCGAGAGGAACATCAGCTCTGATGTTCCTGTCTGGTTTCATTTCACCAGCAGAGCTTTTGCTGCCATCACAATGTGTGGGCAAAGGCCTGGCTCGAGGCAGCCCCCAAGGGTTTGTTGTGTGTTTCAGTGATGAGCCTGTGGCAGACATCGAGGGACACAGCATGAGAGTGGCTCGTGTGATGTGGCACCCGTCCGGGAGGTTCCTGGGCACCACCTGGTATGGACACCCCGGGAGTGGCTTCCAGAAGTGACCATGGGCACCCCAGCTGGTGGCCCCGTGGTGCCAGGGCTTGTCCACAGCAGGGCAGGGCTTGGCCATTGGTGAGCACAGCTGGGCTGTTGCTGTGTCAGTGACAGCAGGTCGCTGGGACTCCTTTCCCTGCTCCTGTGTGAGACACTGTTGGGCTCCAGCTGGAAATAAAATGCCCTCAGAGCTGGTGAAATACTCTTTTATTCTCCCCGGAGTTACATGGGGACCAGGGGAAAGGGACTCAAGTTACACCAGGGAGGGTTTAGGTTGGATTTTGGGAAAAAGTGTCTTCACAGAAAGGGTGGTGAAGCAGTGGCACAGTCTGCCCGGGGTGGAGTCAGCGTCCTGGAAGTGTTCAAAGAACATTTGGATGTGGCACTGGGGACATGGGTTAGGGGTGAAGGTGGTGCTGCTGCGTTAACACTTGGACTCAGTGATCCTGGAGGGCTTTTCCAACCTCAACATGGTTTAACAAGCACTTTGCTCTTGCAGCTACGATCACTCGTGGCGCCTGTGGGACCTGGAGGCCCAGGAGGAGATCCTGCACCAGGAGGGGCACAGCAAGGGAGTCTACGACATCGCCTTCCACACCGACGGCTCCCTCGCCGGCACGGGGTGAGCTGCCCTCGTCTCAGGGTGGGTGGGAAATGTTGCCAAGGGCTTGCTGTGACCAGAGATTTCTGCTGGGGGAATGGCTTCCCACTGCCACAGGGCAGGGATGGATGGGATACTGGGAAGGAATTGTTCCCTGGGAGGGTGGGCAGGCCCTGGCACAGGGTGCCCAGAGCAGCTGTGGCTGCCCCTGGGTCCCTGGCAGTGCCCAAGGCCAGGCTGGGCACTGGGGCTGGGAGCAGTGTCCTGCCCATGGCAGGATGATCTGTAAGGTCCCTCCCAGCCTGACCCAGTGTGTGATCCTGTGATTGCAGAGGCCTGGACGCCTTTGGCCGGGTGTGGGACCTGCGCACAGGACGCTGCATCATGTTCCTGGAAGGGCACCTGAAGGAGATCTATGGGATCAACTTCTCCCCAAATGGGTAAGGAGGGAGCTGGAGCTGATGTGGGAGCTCTGGGTGCAAACCCCACTCCCTAAACACCTCTCCCTCCCCTCCCTGGCAGGTACCACGTGGCCACGGGCAGTGGGGACAACACGTGCAAGGTGTGGGACCTGCGGCAGAGGAAGTGCATCTACACCATCCCTGCCCACCAGAACCTGGTCACCGGCGTCAGGTTCGAACGTGAGTCCCTTCTGCTCCCTATCCCTGCCCCTCGAGCAGCTCCAACCCACACCTGCAGCTCAGGAAGGCCCAGCCTGGTGAGCAGAGATGTCCTGTTTTAATTTGCAAGTCTCACTTCTCCCCTTTTCTCCTCCTGTGCAGCCAACCACGGGAATTTCCTGCTCACGGGCGCCTACGACAACACGGCCAAGATCTGGACCCACCCTGGCTGGTCCCCGCTGAAGACGCTGGCAGGGCACGAGGGGAAGGTGATGGGGCTGGACATCTCCCTGGATGGGCAGCTCATTGCCACCTGCTCCTACGACAGAACCTTCAAGCTCTGGACAGCCGAGTAGCTCAGAGGGGCTGGTTGTGGACTGGCATGGGGACGCTAAGGACTTTCGGTTGCTTTTTTGTATTAAAGGAAAAAATAGGAATCGGCAATTCCAATGTGTTACAGCAGCTGCAGTCATGGCTGCTCTGGAGCTTGGGTGTGTTTGAAGCACCAGTGTTGGCCAGGGCTTGGTTGGAGTCAAGTCTTGGGGGTTTTCCCAGTTTTTGGACTGTTTATATACTGCAGGTACCACTTTCTGCTGTAATTTTGACCCATGTACTTCCACCCTCCCTTCCATGTTTGGCTCCCATGTGTCCTCCAGACATTTGCAGTTATAACCACAGAGCACCTCGGGTTTGGTGCATGGTTCAGCCTCTGTCACTGCCCTTCTCACCTTCCTTTTTGGTAGGAGTGTGACTTCAAACTTGATTTGCAGTTAGAGAAAGAGCTCAGAGGGAGAGGCAGTGGTGCCCTCCTTCCCCTGCCTACACATGGATGGAGATCTGCATCTCCTTGGATTCACTTACAGTAGGTGTCCAAGGGTAGGGAATATTTGATTTTCCAGGTACCACCTTGTGTCCTACTCCTTGAGCTGTCCCATGGACTGCACATTGCAAGTCCATGTCAGCATCTCCTGTGTAGGGTTTGCTGTGTGAGGTGATGTGAAGGTCTTTCAGTGTAGGATTGTCTTGTTCTGCCCTACCCTGTGGAGAGCTTTTGTACTTGTTTGTTCTTTAAATTGAGGTTTTGCAAATGTCGTGCCCTGGAAAATCTAAACACGTTTTGAATGTGTATCCTGAGCTCTGGGCCTGACAAGGAATGGAGAAATTAGTGGAATTTTACAGTGCACTGTTTGATTTCTGCTGGTGTAAGAAATGGCTGAGGAGGGGTAAGGTAATGGGTTTGTTCAGCCTGGAGAAGAGGAAGCTGAGGGGAAACTTCTCAGGAGGTGCAGCTCCTCCTGAGCACGGGGGCAAAGCAGTGCAGAGTCTGCAGCTCCTCCTGAGGGCAGCTCTGATTTCTGCTCCCTGGGACAGGGACAGCACCCAGGGAAGGGCTGGAGCTGGGCCAGGGCAGGCTCAGGCTGAGATCAGGGAAAGGTTCTTCCCCCAGAGGGTGCTGGGCACTGCCCAGGCTCCCCAGGGAATGGGCACAGCCCCGAGGCTGCCAGAGCTCCAGGAGTGTTTGGGCAGCGCTGCCAGGGATGGACAGGGTGGGGTTGTTGGGGGGTCTGGGCAGGGCCAGGAGCTGGGCTGCATGATCCTGGACTGCTTGTGGTTGGATGAAAATCTTCATGAGTAAAGAGAAGATGAATTCACCTCCCTGTTGTCAGCTGGAGAGCAGCTGTTCCTTGGGAATGTGAGCACAGTTCCTTCCAGGGAAAATATGATGGAATGAGAGGCCAGCAGCTAACACAGAAGAATTATTTAATTGCAGTCTCTGGTCCAAGCCCAGGTCTGGCTGTGTGTGCCCAGCCTGATGCTCAGGTGTCTGCTCCTTGGTCCTGGCATCTCATCTCCTTCCTCTGCCCATCCTGTGCCTCTGGCTGCAGGGAGGCTTTGTAAGGAAAATGCAGGAGGCTCAGTCAGGAGCAAGAGGTTGGCCTGAAGGCTCCCAGGGTTTGGCTTTTCTGGACAGCCCTGGTGCCTCCCTGCCACCCCCAAACCAATCAGCAAATCCCCCACTCCACAGAGTCAGGGGAGCTCTTGGGGGTCACTGTCCCCTCCTGGGACAGTGGCCGGAGGTTCCAGCGCTCAGAACGCTGCCAGCTCCTCCTGGGATGGCCGGCAGGAGGTTCCAGCTCTCAGAACGCTGCCAGCTCCTCCTGGGATGGCCGGCAGGAGGTTCCAGCGCTCAGAACGCTGCCAGCTCCTCCTGGGATGGCCGGCAGGAGGTTCCAGCGCTCAGAACGCTGCCACCTCCTCCAGGGCGGGCTCTGCGCCGCCGCTGAGGCGGAGCACGTGGATGCCGGAGTTGGAGCTGGCACAGAGCAGGGTGGAGCTGTCGCAGGCGGCCAGCGAGGCCAGCGGGCCCGAGCCCTCGAGGCACAGCGTGGCCAGGCAGGCTGCAAGGGAAGGGACAAGGGAGGGACGCTGGGTGTGCTGAGGTGAGGCAGGGCCACACCATTCTCGCACCTCCAGGCTCTGCTTGCCCGAGGTGGGTGAGCTGCTGCCCTCACTGTCCTGGATCCACACATCCAACACTTTGGGATGTGCCCCCTGGCAGAGAGACCCTCACCCCTGTGCACTGTCCAGGCGGGCAGTGGCTGGCAGGGATCCAGACTGGGGTCAGGCTCTGCCCCTCCCTGGGAGAGGAAGCAGGACTGGATGGACATACAGACCCCCAACACACCTTTTTCTCCCAAAATTAAGTTTTCCTAAGGGCTATGCCACACTCTCCGTGCAGTTTTGACGAATCTCCAATAGGGAAATAAGATTTACAATATCCAGTGCCACATGAGCCTCTCTGTTTGTGGCTGTTATTAAACCCCCTGAGACAGTTTGTGAGCCATCAGCCTGTGCTGCACTCGGCAGTTACCTCTCCTGGTGCCCTGCACCCTTCCCAGAGCAGCTGGATTATGGCTCACCCAGCTGGGAAGGCAGAGGATCAAAGCTCTGCCAGCCCCACAGCCACCCCAGCTGCACAGGCACCAGGCAAAGGAACAGGTAAGAGAACAGAAGGTCCTTCTCTGCAGGAGAGCCTCAGGTTTCTATTTTCATCCCATCTTAAATAAGTTCCCTTGGAGAGGGGCTTATCCCTGGGGAGTGTCTAATGCTGTGAACCTGAACAGCTTCCCAAGTGTCTCTGCCTGCAGCACAAGGGTTCCTAAGAACCTGCTGCCATGGCAGGGCTTGGCAGGTAAACAAACACCTTTGTGTCCAGCTCAGGGAAGGACTCACCCTCACCACCAGGTTTAATCCCAAAGTGCCCACGATTCCTCTTCAAGAGGACAACCAAAATGAGCCCTCTGCTCTCCAGCACAACTTCTGTTCCTTACCATTTCCTACTTGTACCTGCAGAAATCTCTGGAGCTGCCCTGTTCCTTTTTCTTATCATTTGTCCTTTCACAGCTTAATTTGGATCTATCTTTAAAAGCTGCCTGGTAACTCTTCCTTTTGGCTGAGGGAGGCCCCCTGTCATCTCTGACAGGGAACTCCTTCATGCCCCGGGGCATTTCTGCACCCTGCCCTGCAGCTGGATTGGAGTAAACTCCCGAGATTGCAGCAGTCACCCTGCCCACCACCACCAGGAGACAGAACTGAGGGAAGTGGGTTTGTTATCCAAAAGAAAGGAACATGCAGAGGGCAGGAGCCTCCCCTACCTGCAGTGTCTTGGTCCCAGACCTTCACTGTGCTGTCGCTGGAGGATGTGGCAATGCTGGGCGTGAGCGCTGGGCCCCGGGGCAGGAAGACACACGAGGTGGTGGTCTGGAAATGCCCTTTGTACTCACACACTCGGGCCCTGGTCTGCCTCAGGTCCCAGAGCTGCAGGAAACAGGCAGTGTTAGGCAGTGGACACGGGAGGGGAGCAGGAGCCCAGGCCTCGCTGCTCAGTCACTCACAGAGGGAAGGGCAGCAGGAGCCCACCCAGGCCTCGCTGCTCTGTCCCTCATGGGAGGGAAGGGCAGCAGGAGCCCACCCCGGCCTCTGTCACTCACGGTGGCCTCGGCGCCGTGGCCGGCGGAGCCGCTGCTGCTGCTCAGGCAGTACCGCCCGTCCTGGCTCACGTCACAGCACGTCTGGATGTGCTGCTTGGCTGGGAACGTGTGTGCCACCTGCAGCTCTCGGCTGTCCCACACCCTGCAGGGAATGCCAGAGGCCAAGGACACTCTGAGGCATCATCACCACGGTGGTTTCCCTCCATGCCCTCCCGCACATCCCGGCTGTGCCCCCGTGCTCTACCCTGCATCCCTTTATCCATGCTGGATCACTCCCCAGCTTGCTTTCTCACAAATCCTCCTTTTCACCCACAGCCACCACCCAGTGCTGCTCCCAGCCCCTGTCCCTGGCTGGAGACTGCACTCCGAGGCCCAGGTAGCTACACCAGCAGTGGTCATGACAAACACGCACACAACAGCTCCACGAGCCTCAGGCTGTACCTCCCTTCTCTCTGGCCACAGGGAGAATTTACCTGGTGGTTTTATCCTCTGAGGTCTGGATGACATAAGGCTCCCCAGGAACCCAGCACAGGTGTGTGACCTGTGGAGAGGGAAGGATGAGCAGGAGCCACCTCTGTGTGCAGCCCAAGCTGTGTCTGAGGATGGAACCACTGAAAGGGTGGTCAGGCATTGGCACAGGCTGCCCAGGGCAGTGATGGAGTCACCACCATCCCCAGAGGGATTTAGAAGACATGTAGATGTGGCACTTGAGGACATGGGTTAGTGGTGGCTGTGGCTGTGGCAGTGCTGGGGGCATGGCTGGACTCAGTCTTAGAGGTCTTTTCAGTGATTCCATGATTCCATGTGCTTCCAAACAGGTCTGAGAGCACTGATAAATTGCCACAAGTCCCTTGGTACCTTTGTGTTCCTGGGTTTGTTGTTACCTGGAGAAGGCAACCAGCCTCAAGCTGTGCCTGCACAGTGTCCCAAGGGCTCCCTTTGGGCCACCCAGCTCACAGCAAATTGTCTCTATGCAGCTCCATGTGTGAGATAACCATACAGACAGGGAGATACTGGGATGGGCTTTGAGGAAGCAGCAGATCCTACCAGATTCCTGGAGATTGCAGCTCTGCCCAGACACTCCCCGGTCTCGGTGTCCCACTTGCACACGGTGTTGTCCCGGGAGCCTGTGCACAGCTGGGAGGCGTCTGCAACCACGAGTTCACGTCAAAAACAAGGCAGGAAACATTGTCAGTCAGTCCCTGGGGGCTGGGAGTGTGTTGTCCCTCACCTGGGCTCACAGCCAGTCCAGTAACAACCAGGTCATGTCCTGGGAAGTGCTGGCTTGGCCCCGAAGCCCCGTGGAGCTCCCACATCTTCACTGTCTTGTCCCGGGACGCGCTGAAGACTCTGTTGGAGTCAAGGGCTGAGGTGACCTGCCAAGGACCAGGAGAAGCTGCTCATCCTCCCACCCTGTTCACAAGGAGAGCAGAACTCTGCTGCTGTCCTGCCACAGCCCAAGACACACAGGAATATGTCTGGGGAGAGCTTGGCCTCCCACCTCTGTCCCTCGGAGCCTGGGAGCGGGACAGTGGATGAGTGCTCTCAGGTCTTGTTCTTAGAAACCATTTTTCCATTTTATAGGAAACACTTCCCCACAAACCCAAATGAGCCAGTGCACTGTTGTTTTTGGCACTGGGGTGAACAAAGCTCCCTTTGTCCCTGCAGTACCCAGAGCCCAGGGGACCCATCAGGGCTGTCCCCAGTGGCCACGCCACACACAGCTACATGTTCCCTGCACATCTGCTCTCCCAGGAGCCTGCCTGGCTCTGTCATCCTGATCCCAGAAAGGAAATTGAAATCCTGCTATTCCAGAAGATGCCAGCTTTGGCACATGGTATGGGTATTCCCAGAATATACAGCCAAGTGTGGCTGATTTGTGGAATAATGTCAAGTCTAGCAGAACGAGACCTGAAAAAAGTGAATGGCATCTCTGCATCAAAACCTTGACCTCATAATTCATCCTGAGCTTTTGCTACACAGTGTCTTGAAATGGAAGACAAGCTCACATCCAGACCTCTTGCAGCCTTGCTTAGTCTGGATGCACCACTCTGTGCTGCTTCCCAAAGCATCCACTGGGACCTCGGGAAAAACCTAACGTGTTCTGATTGTATAATCATCAATCATTAAGGTTGGAAAAGACCTTTAAGGTGATCAAGTCCCACTGTCCCCATCCGGATAGCAGGAATACCCTGATCCCACCTCCTGTGTGGAGGACAAAGGTCCACCACATGAGTGTTCCATCATTCCTGGCTCCTCAGTTCCTGAGGGAGACCCTGGCACTCTCACCTTGGTGACCTCGCGCTCGTGGCCGAGGAAGCGGCGCAGGGCAGCCCCAGACCTCCAGCTGGACACAGCCACGCTCTGCAGGGACAGGGACAGCATGAGAGCAGGGCAGGGAGGACTTTTCACATCCTTGGTTATGTCATACCAAGGCTCGTGCACAGTCCACAGGACAGGGAACAGGTTGCTCTGGTTTCCAGCATGTACAGCTGTCCTTAAAGCCAAGTGATGTAAGAGTCAGTCCAGCCATCCCAAGCCTGGGTGGGAGCATTTGATGTGATATGAGCTCTGGAGAGGTTATAACATTTGATTCCATGTGCTTCAGTGCATGCCCTCACTCTAAGCTCATTTTTCCTTTCTTTTCTCTTCTTTTCCTTTCAGGGACTGACACAGTTACCATCCACAGAAATGTTCAAAGCTCACATTTCACTCTCATTTTTGAACCCATTGATGCGTTTTCCTGCCCCAGGGAATACCTCACCTTATCCCTTCCTCCTGACACACACAGATCTGGTTTGAGAGCAGCCACAGAGGTGACAGCATCGGTGTGAGTGGGGCTGTGCTGCTGGGAGGCACCAGCAGCTCCCATCTGTCCCACGGAGCCGTCGGCCCTGCAGAGAAAGGGACAGCAGTGGGGACTGGGAGGCCAGGTCAGGTGCCATTCCCTGGCACCAGGGTCTGGGAGATGGCACCTCTGGCATCTTCTGACATGACAATATCTGTCTTAGAAAGCCAGAGAGAGGCTGTGAGTGAGATGGAGCAGACACAACAAAGCAGTTTTGGGCCAAAGAGCCATTCCTGGAGCTGTTCCCCTTCAGATCTCTGCCTCAGCCATCACAGAGCACAACCACTGTGGCCATGCTTATGTGCTTGGCCACTCCTGTGAGTGACATTTGGGATTTCAGTCCCCCAGAGAAGCTGAGCAGACTTTAGAAGTGAGGGTTAGAAATAAAAACCCAATTCAAACATCCAATAATGAAACAGAACCCCTGTGCTTGCCATATTGTCTGCTCATTTGTGTCCTCTCTGCACTCTCACACCTGGCTTATTAACAAGCCCTGATCTCCCAGCATTGCTTTACCTGTATTTGGTGGTGTGGAAGCTGATTTTACTCTGCAGTTTCCCCATAGCCCTGGTAACGAGCAGGCAGTGGCAGGTATCACATCAGCACCATGGGGACACGACCTGTGGGTGAGGGGACACAGCATCACCAGGGATCCAGAGGGGTTTCTGTTTGTTACACAGACAGGATAAGGTGCTTGTGACATGTTATCCACATCCAAACTCCATTCAGAGTAGGAAGAAAACCTCAGAGGAGGGGACAACTGGAGGTCCTGAGTGAAACCTTTAGCTTAGAGCAGAGCCAGCGGCAGGGTGAGGTCAGTGGGACCTCACACTGAGCTTAAAAATACCCAAGCTTGGTGAGGCCACATCAGAGATGGAGCTGCTGCCTGTCATTCTTTACACCTCCTCTTACTCCTGGAGCTGGTCTGGACTTCCATATACCCTGGAGATGCCAGTTTTTGGATTGGTGAAGGCAAACACCTTCAGACCGAAGCTCGTACAGCAGCTGCTGCCACCAAGGGCAGGCACAGTCAGCCCCAGCTCAGCTGAGACAGCCTGGCAATACTCGCAGTGATCTTTCCATGAGCTGAGGAGCACTTTGGGAAGAATTTCCACGTCCAAACACCAATTCCAGGCAAGACAGGAGCACGTGGATAACCCAGATGCATTCAGCAAACACTTGGCCAGGCTGCCCTGGCCCTTCCAAGAGGGATCAGCACAGCTCCAGCACCAGCATCCATCCAGGTGAGGAGCAGCACCTCTCCCCCTGTCCTCACAGGTCACAGCAGAGCAGAAACCAGTCTCAGTGACAGTGAATTGTCACAGACAATAACTGCCTGCTGCTTAGCTCCAGGCACACTAATTGGATTTAGTCTGCTGGCATCCCCATCTTCCGTGCCTGTAGCTTTTTGCTAATCAAAATCAGGGGAAAAAAACCAAACCCACCTGCTTTTTCCAGCAAAAAAACTCCATAAAGGCTCTGCCCACAAAAAAAAAGGTGAAAACCAAATCCTGGAAGCACCGAGCAAAAGGGGTTGGATTTCTACAAAATTCCTTTTCTAATTTTACCCTGACAGCCTTTGTGATTAGCAATTAGTAACACCCAGTTAATCTCCTGCTGTTCTATCCATGAGTCTGCATGTTTCAAAGATGTGAGGAATGATCAGTTCCTGAGGGGCTGTGATAATTTGGCAATTTACTCTTTCAATCAGACTGAGTGCCCCAATCGTTTCAGTCCATCAGGAATGTGATTTTTCTCTGACAGTGGGAGGACTCTGGAAGTTGCAAAACGAGATTCTAGGAAAAGCTAAGGCGTGAATTCTGAGGTTTTTAATTCTGATGGTTACTGTTTCCAGCCAGAAATTATTTAATGTTCATCCGCACCTGCAAATCAGCACATGGGCAGCTGCCAGAGGAGGCTGCAGGGAAGGTGGGAGCTCTGTCCTGTGTCTCCCCGTGTTCTCCTGCCTCTTCCCCACTGCCAGAAAGAGCAGATTTTTCTGCGTCCTGGATGAGATCAGTGCTCAGGCAGGATGTTCATCCAAGGTTTTGCTGTCTGTATCCCAACACACATTCATCCAGCACCTGCCCCACCACAAAGCTCCAAAAACTCAGGGACCCTACAACAACTGATCCACACCAAGTTTCACCTCCAGCAGCCTGAGTTTCATGCTGGAGGATCCACTTATCCTCCCTTCCCCGCAAACGCACTGCTTGACAGAAATCAAACACGCTTTTTACTGAATTGCTGTTGAAAAATAAGACACGCTGCTGCCTCCACCTGTCCAGGCTCTGCAGTGAAAACTGCACCGTGGGACAGGGAACACCAGCAACCACAGCAGCAGCACGGGGACCCCAGCAGAGCTGCCCCATCCTCACAGGGGAATGAGCATCCCTTCGAGAAGGGTGTTTGACCGGCTTTGGGGAAAAAGGGGCACACCCTGGGTTCCTGAAGCTGGGGGTGACCCCACGGAGATGCTGGCAGCTCTCTGTGGATGGGGGTGAGCCTGTGAGGGTTAAACGGGAACATCCTGGGTCCCTGGGATGGGGGTGAGCCTGTGGGGGTTAAATGAGATCATCTTGGGTCTCTGTAGATGGGGGTGAGCCTGTGGGGGTTAAATGGGAACATCCTGGGTCTCTGTGGATGAGCCTGTGGGGGTTGAATTGGAACATCCTGGGTCTCTGTGAATGGTGATGTCCCTGTGAGGGTCAATGGGCGCATCCCGAGTCCCTGTGGATAGGGGTGTCTCTGTGAGGGCCAAGGGGAGCATCCTGAGGGAGCGCCTCAAGTGCCATGTGGGGCAGCCCTCGGGAAAGGTTTGTGTAGAACCGCGTCCCTGAGAGGGGGCAGCCCCCCGGCCCGGCCCGGCCCGGCCCCGCCGCGCTCCCGGTTCGATCCCCGCTCCCGGCCCCGTCATGAACGAGGCGGTGTCGCGGCGGACGCGGGAGACCCTGGGGCAGGTGATCCGCAAGCCGCNTGGTCCGTGGGGGTGTGTGGGGGCCCTTGTGGGGGTTTGGGGCCACAGGGGTCCCTGGCGTGGTGTGGGAGTGCCTCGGGAGCTGCGGGACCCTGGGGGTGTGGAGGTCCCGAATGGAGTGTGTGGGTCCCTGGAAGAGTGTGGGGTCCCTGGGGGTGTGTGGGGCCGTGGGGGTCCCTGGCAGGGTGTGGAGGTCCGGGATGGAGTTTGGGGTCCCTGGGGGTCCCTGGCAGGGTGCGGAGCCGTGCGGGTGTTCCCACAGGGAGCTGGGAAACCTCTGGGCCGTGTGGGCTCACCTCAGGATGGCAACGGGGGCTCTGCGAGGGGTTCCTGGCCGGCGTGGGGCTGTTGTGGGGTCCCCCGTGGGCAAGGGGCTCGCTGTGGGGTGGCGCAGGGAGACCGAGGAGGTGCGGGTGTGGGGTGGCTGCCGTGGGGCTCGGGGCCCCGTCCGGGCCCGCATCCATCACCTCGCCGCTCCGTGTCCCAGAACAAGCTCGTGGAGCGCTGCGAGCGGCTCCAGCTGCAGAGCGCGGCCATCGCCCGGCACGTGGACGAGGTGCTGCCTGCCAAGGACCAGAAAGTCCTGGTGAGTCCCTGGGGCTGGCCCCGCCTGCTCCCTGCTCGCCATTCCCGGCGGGGATGCTCAGCTCCCGGGGGGCGTCGTCGAGATGCTGTTGTGGAAATGGAGTGCCAGGGCGTTGCCTGCAGTTCCTGCTTCCTTTGCCTAAAAAATGTGCCCAGACAATGGTGTGAATGTACAGCAATCAGACCTCCCACTGGGATCAGTACCTTAGCGTTCCTGGGTTTATTTGTTCCTTGCTGTCACTGAGGATGAGGACGAAGGACAGTGAGGGAATCACAGAATCCCAGACTGGTTTGGATTGGAAGGAACCTTAAAAATCACCTAGTTCCAACACTCTGCCATGGGCAGGGACACCTTCAACTATCCCAGGTTGCTTCAAGTTCTATCCAGCCTGGCTTGGACACTTTCAGGGATGGGGTAGCCACAGTTTCTCTGGGCACTCTGTGCCAGGGCCTGCCCACCCTCTCCGGGAAAATTTCTTCTCAATATCCCCTCTATCCCTGCCCTCTGGCAGTGGGGAGTCACTCCCTCTTGTCCTGTCTCTCCAGGCTCTTGTCCTCAGTCCCTCTCCAGCTCTCCTGGAGCCTCTTTAGGCACTGGAAGGGGCTCTAAGTTCCTCCTGGTGTCTTTTCTTCAGGCTGAACACCCCCAGCTGTCTCAGCCTGTTCTGATGTTTCTCTCCAACAGTGAATCTGTGAAGATTTGCTGAGGGACAGGACTCTGGTCCATCACAGGTTATCACTTAGGTACCAGGGCTGGCTAAGGAGGTGGCAGGCAGGTTTGGGACTGGTATCATGCCAGTTGCTGTGGCCTGGGCTCAGTTACCAGAGTAGCATCAATGGCTGAGCCCATGGAGAGCAGGCAGAAGCAGCTCGGGCTCTTCGTGGGGCTGGAGCAGAGCTGATGCTGTGTCCTTGCCGTGGCAGAGCGCGGCCAGCGCAGCACGGGAGCTGGTGATCCAGAGGCTGCTCTTCGTGGGGAAGGCCTGTGAGAACGAGGAGCAGCGGCTGCTGGAGAGGGTGCATGCCGAGGAGGAGCGGGCACACCAGAGCATCCTCACCCAGCAGGTGCACTGGACAGAGGCTCTGCACAAGCTGGGTGCCCTCCGCACCTACCTGGTGGACATGATCACCAACCTGGATGACCAGGGCCTGCTGGTGAGTACTGCGAGTCCGGCAGCCCAGAGCTGACCTGGATATTTTGTTATGGGATTTAAATGTGGTGTTCAGCAGCTGCTGTGCTCACAGCAGGGAGGCAGAGGTGGATGGGACATACATTTGCAGGTCTGGCTCAGGGGACCTCCTTGACCTGGTCCTGATAAAGCCCTGTGGTCTCCTGGTGGTTCCTAGAGCACCTGCTCTGCCTGATCCTGCTCTTGCTTGCAGTGAGGTCCAGAACCACCCAGGCTCGGGTCTCCAAGCTCTGGGCTTGTAGCTGCCCTTAGGCTGAACAGCCAGGACAGCTCTGGATTGTGAGCTGCTCTTACAACAGTTAGTTGTGCCACCAGTTTTCTGGTGTCTAGTTTCAATCAAAACTGACCCTTGAAGCACCTGCAGCTCTGCTGGAAAGTCCCCTGTGTTGCCTGGCTTAGCCCTGCCAGGGATATTTGCCGTGCAAAGCAGCCTGTGCTTCCCCTTGCTCAGTTCCTTCTCTGGTTATTGAATCACCATGGGTTCACACAAGTGATTCCTCTCATTTTAGATGTGAGCAGGTCTGCCTTGCACCACCATGTTCAGCCTCTGCTTCCCACATGTAACTTTGTGAGGAGGGGAACAGCAGCTCAGCTTGGAAAACAGACCCAATCCCATGGAAAGAGGGCAGATGTTCCTCTGATGGGAAAGGCAGTTTGTGTCTCAGTGTGCTGTAAAGAAGAAAGGTTGGAGAGCAGGATCCATCTCTGCCTGTGGCAGAGAGCAGCCACACCCTCAGTTTCTCCTTTTGGAGGGGAATTAGGGGATCATGTGTTCTCCACCTTGGATTGCTGGCATTGGTACTTGTGCCTATCTGGAATCAGCACGTGCCATGCCACAGGGAAGCTGAAGGCATGCAAAGTGCCCTGCTTGGATTTGAGCAGGGATCAGGTATTTTCTTATCACTTTGCTGTATCTTGAGAATGCCTCCTGCCCAGCAGGTACAGAAGCAAGTGGGGCTGTCTGCAAGGTCACCTGACTCTTGGCTTAGTCCCTGTGCAGCCTCCCCGCTTTGCTGAAAGCCCCGGGGTTGTTTGCTGGGAGCACAGGCTGTTCCTGCAGCTTGTCCTAGTGGGGTGGGGCAGAGAGGGGACAGCAGACAGTGCTCCAGTCACCTGTGCAATATATTGCCTTCAGCCATTCCCACTCACTTTCTGAGTTGGGAAGTGGGAGGTGCTGCAGCTGAAGAAAATGGATGTTGGATGCTCTCCTCCTCCCCAGGGCAGATGTTGGGGTGAGGGGTGACTCCTCTGGGTCAGGAAGGGGAACACTGCTCCCTGGGTCCAGGTTTGCTGTGTTTGGGGTGTCATCTGTGAGGATTTCAGCTGTGATGACTCTTTCTCTCTTTGTCCCCAGCGTGCAGAACAAGAGATCTTTGAGAGGTCAGTACCCAGCTGCTCCCGGTCCTTTGCCTGACCCTAATCCAAGCTTTCCGTGGCTCCTGCTCCACACCTGCATTCCCACAGCTCCTGTGCTGTGTGCCCTGACTCAGGCACCCCATGACACCTCTTTTGTCCCTTGTGCTGCTTTTGTTGTGGACAAGGACAGAGTGCAGAGATGCCAGCGTGGCCTCTTGTCTCTGCTCCATGTGCTTTGCCAGAGTTCTTGCTTATGGGAGAACTCCTCTAGCTCCTTAGAAAAGCACAGGGCTTGCTGGGGGATGGAGCAGGCCTGTGCCAGGCTGTTGGCAGGAGGTGGGATGGTCTGTGCTCCGTGCTGGGGGTGGCTGGCACAGCATCTCCACAGCTCTGCACGGGCAGGCAGAGCCAGGTGCAGGTGTCAGTGTCCCCAACAGCCCCATTGGTGACACCGGACTGCTCTTCCTGAGGAGGCACCTCGGTGGCTGTGGTTTTGTTTAATTTTATTTAAGTCATTTATTTCTCTGGCTGCTGCGAGCATGCTTGCCCTGGCTGCACTGTGCTGCCCAGAGGGCCCATGGGGGTATTTGTGCCTGTGGAGAGGATGGAATGTGCCACAGCACATCCCCAGCAGCCTGTGCCACAGCCTGTCCTCACAACCATGAATTCTCTGCAGGCCACAGGAGCCAGAAAATCCCCAGGCTCTGTGCTGGGTGAAACCCAGTGTCCTGGCTTGCTCTGTCCTCAGACCGTGGGGCTCTGGCAGTAGGGGGAAATCTGATTCTCTCCCTGTTCATTGTGCTCCCTTGGTACCCTGGTGGCTGCTCTCAGACACATTTATTTACCCTGTGTCTGCTGAGTGAGGAGCTGTTGACTCAGGCTGCTGGGATGTGTTTTACAACACTGCAGCCCTTTCACGAGGAACTGTAAGCAAAGCCAGCTGAAAGTATCACTCAGGGTGAGAGCGGGCCCAGACACCCTGCTGTGGTCTCTCTGCAGCCAGAGCTCCTCTTTAACCTCTGCCATACCTCCTCGTGATCTTTATAAATATTTCCCAGCACAACAGATGATTGTATTTTGAAACAGCTCTTGTTTTCCTTTGCTAGGACAGAGGTGGCGGAGGGAATCTTGGAGCCACAGGAGTCCCTGAAGTTAAACTTTAATCAGACCTGTGTTCAGAGTCCACTGCTGCATCGACTGTGGGCCTCTGCTGTGCTCTGCTGCCTCGCAGGTCAGTGTCTCACTCACATCTCACGTGCTCAAGAGATTCCTGCACCCTCACTCTTGTTGTGCCCAAAGAAACACCCCCATGCTATGTCAAAACTCCCTCATGCTGGGAGGCAAAACACTTGTGTGAGGGGCAAAATTCGCTGATCCAAATTGCTGTTCTTTTGCCAGCATTTCCCCTCCCGCAGATGCTCCCCTGGAACTGCAATTCCACAGCAAAGCAACGTGGGTGTCACTGGGGTGGTGTTTCCCTGCGTGGACCACCAGAACGCAGCCCTAGCATAGCTGTGTGTTGCACAACAGGAGGTTTAGTGCCCTCCTTCTGCCAGAGGAAGGTAAAGCCTGGTGCTGCTCTGTTTTCTATGAATTCAGAGCAGCATTTGGCTTCCTGGAAAGCCGCCTTGCACCCAGCAGCGTGGGCAGCCCCTGTGCAGAGCTCAGGTTTGGCTGCTGTGTGGGGAAATAAATCATCAGATGAATGAGGCTGGCAGCTCCTGCTGAAGGAAATGCTGCCTTCAGCTCCTCTTTGAGCTCACTCCTGCTTGCAGTAACTCCTACCTAACACGCACAGGTGCATGGCACTGACTTGCAAAGGGATAATTCAGCCTCGGTTCATCTGCCAGGGAGCACCTGGGCAGGTGCAGCCTGAGGAAACCCTGGAGCATTGTTGCTGCTGCTGCTGGGCACTGTTTGCTGTTAAAGGGATGCTGATCTGGGTCCTGGAGCGGGTTGGGCTCTGGGATGACCCTGTTCAGGTCATCCCTTGATTATTTAAGGGCTCATCCTGCTTTGTGCTGGATGCCGAGCAGAGAGTGTTGGGCAATGGCTGGCGCTGGCATGGCAGGGTAGAGCTGCTGGCAGGGCTGGCAGAGCCACTGACTCACCCACTCCAGCCCAGTTTCCATGGTGGTTTGAGACCTAAAAGGAATGAAGTGAAGGTGGGGGGAGGAAGGGCAAGGAGGGGCACCTGCTGGCAGGAACTGGGTCTCCTTGGGAGCAGGTGAGTCTGCTGGGCATCAGCCTCATCCCTGCTTCACAAATGTAGGAAGTGAGGGACACTTGTGCAGTTCCACAGTCTGCAGAGCCACTGAGGGGTCTCAGGAGGAATCATGCAGCCAGGGCAGGGCACCATGATCTTAGAGGTTTTTCCAACTTTAACAATCCTAGGATTCTGTGATTCCGAAGTGGCGCAGACCCACAATGGGTGCAGTGTCCTCTGGCCAGCCTTGTTCACCCTGGGCTGCTGCTGCCTGGGTTTGTGCAGCTTCTTTCACAGCAAAGCCAAATCCAGCCAGAGCCATGCCACCTCCCCCCCACTGCTGCTCCCAGCACCTCAGGGTGGGTTGATCAACAGCTGGGGCTTTGTAGCAGGAAAGAGATTTCCCTGCCCGGCTCTCTCCAGTCCTGTTTTTCCGGCTTTGCAGGTTCTCTGCACGAAGCCCTCCCATTCTCACCAGGCTCTTGGCTCCCCTGGCTGGGGGAGGAGCAGCCATGTCCTACCCACCCACCGTGGGGGTGGGAAAGGACAGGAACTGAGGTTTGGATCTCTCCCAAAAGTGGGGTGAACCAAACCTGCTGAGTTCTGTTTTGTGGGGAGTCAGGCCAAGGTCAGAGAAAGATGAGCAGGGCTTCTCGTGCAAGGTGGACAAGTGTCTATTGAGTGTGGGCTTTGGTGAGTCTGTGCCTTGTTCTGGCCCTGGCTGAGAGAAGCTGTGGCACCCAGCACTGTCACCCTGGGGAGCAGATGGGGCCCCAGGAGCAATGTGTGAGAAGAGGGTGGTTGCCCTTGTGTTTCTGATGGCCATGACTACCTCAGCTGGTTCAGGTGGTGGCCACCAAGTCAGTGCTCACCACATGGCTTCTCTTGCAGGCTCACAGGAGATTCACATCGATGAGAAAACCCTGAGCCCCCACCTCAGCCTGTCAGAAGACAAGAGAACCCTGACCTTCAGCCCCAAGAAAGCCAAGGTGGACTCGGACTGCCCCGAGCGGTTTGACCACTGGCCCAACGCTTTGGCCACTGCACCTTTCCACTCGGGGGTCTGTGCCTGGAAGGTCAGCGTGGAGCAGAGCTGTGCCTACAAGCTGGGGGTTTGCTACAGCTCCGTGCCCAGGAAGGGCTCTGCCAACGAAGGCCGCCTGGGCTTCAACGCTGCCTCCTGGGTGTTCTCGCGCTACGACAAAGAATTCCGGTTCCTGCACGCGGGGCAGCCCCAGCCCGTGGAGCTGATCAAGGCCCCGGCAGAGATCGGGGTCCTGCTGGACTTTGCAGGGGGAGAGCTGCTCTTCTACGACCCCGACTCCTGCGCCATCCTCTTCTCCCACCGCCAGCCCTTCCTGGAGCCCGTGTACCCTGTCTTTGCCGTGGCACACCAGAGCATCTCGCTCGCCCCGTGACTGTGTGTGCCCTGCACGGTGCCCGGGGCAAGGAGCCCGGGCAGGGCTCTGGGCTGTGTACAGGGGCCTTCAGACAACACCTGCCTTCACACTACAGCTGTTCCTTGTGTGTTTTCCACAGCTTTCCTCTCCTCCCGGAGCCTGCATCCTGTGCTGGGGTGAGGGATGTGGGAATGCCTGGCTGGGCCAGCTGCTCTTAGGTGAATTGTTTAATTTCTGCCCTGCCAAAGGCAGCTTTCCAGCCTGCTGGGGGGCTGGAGAAAAGGGGAAAAATAATAAGAGGTGTATTTGGAAAAATGGCAGGGATGAGGCCCATGGAAAGGGACATTCCCTGAAAGGAGGATGGAGCCAGGTGGGGATCGGGCTCTTGCTCCCAAGCAACAGTGAAAGGACAAGAAAACGGCTTCAAGTTGTGCCAGGAGAGATTTAGGCTGGAGAGTGGAGAAAATTTCTTCACTGAAAGGGTGGTCAGGCATTGGCACAGGCTGCCCAGGGCAATGATGGAGTTACCATCCCTGGAGGGGCTTAAAAGGAGCTGTGGATGTGGCACTTGGGGACATGGGTTAATGGTGGCTGTGGCAGTGCTGGGGGAACAGCTGGACTCCATCTTAAAGGTCTTTTCCAGCCGAAATGATTCTGCGATTCTCTGATTGGGACACAGCCGGAGACGCTTTTGGGGGGAAGCTACCCCATAGCAGGGCAGGGAGAGTGCAGGGGGCTGTCCCCTGTGGGGATCCATGCTGGGGCAGGGGTGCTGCTCAGGGGCTGTGGCCCTGTCTGAGCAGAGGAACAAGCAAAGAGCAGCAGGAAGAAACCTGAGCGTCCCAAGGGAGTGGGGTTTGACTGTAATGTGGTGCAAACACAGGGAGCTGATGGCAGCAGGCAGGGAGGAAGGAGAGGTGTAGGCCTGGAGTTCAGCCAGAGAAAGGGGTTTAAAGTGGTCATCTTTATTCCTCCCTACCCAAATCAGTAAAGTTTGTTAACTGGGAATTCATTTAAGTGAAATTGCCCAACTCCAGACTGTTTGCTCTCAGCAGGAGACCTGCAGGCACCTCCTGCCTGCCCACCGCTCTTGGGAAGGGGGCATGAGGTGGCAAAGCTGGGGTACACTGAGGGGTGCAGGGCCTGGGCAGGGGTGTCCTGTGTGGGCAAACCTTGCCTGGGACAGTGCCAGCACTTGCACTCGGGGATGTTTGAGCCTGTCCCCGGGGTGACTGAGAAGGGATAAACCTCAGTATCTACCTCCATCTCCTGCCAGAATGCAGTGACCCAGTCCCAGCCCCGTTAGGGGAAAACACTGCCGTCCCCTTCCGCAGTGTTTAGAGCCACGAGACACATCTGCTCCGCTGCTGGGTGTCGGAAATGTTTTATTGCATGAACATTCCTCCTGCTTCACAGGCAGCTCGGACTCGCTGCTCTTCCCTGCCCACCTGACAGCAAGAAATCCCGTGTCAGGACAGTTCAGCACTCGGCAGCAGCACCGGACCCCTCCGAACCGCAGCTACCCCTTCTCGATACGAGCCAGGAGGTGGCTGAGCGTGGGCAGGACGTGCTCGGAGGGCACCTCTGGCCCCTCGCCCTGCCCGGCCGCCCGCAGCAGGAAGCTGTGCATGCCCGCGGCCCGGGCTGCCCGGTAATCCCGGCTGTAGTCATCCCCGATGTGAGCCGCCTGCTCGGGCCGGACCCCTCCGAGCCGCAGCGCCTGCTCGAAGATCCTCCCGTCCGGCTTGGCGAAGCCCGCGGCCTCGGAGGTGAGCACGAACTCGAAGTGGTGCCGCAGCTCGCACTGCAAGAGGATGACTTCCAGCCGGCTGTCGAAGTTGGAGACGACTCCCATGCGGAAGCCGAGCTGGCGGCACCGGCTCAGGGTCTCGGCGGCTCCCGGCAGCACCTCCCAGTTGTGGGAGCTGCAGTAGTCGCGGTAGAGCTTTTCCGCCAGCTTCGTCAGGGCCGCCTCGTCCTGCACGCCCGAGAGCCTGAAGCTCTGCTTGACGACATCCAGCCACCACTGCCGGGAGCTGAGCCCCTGGCCGCGGCCGTAGTTGGGGAAGCGCCGGCTCTGGGCTCCGTACACCTCCCGGAAGGAGCGCCCCAGAGCCTCGGGCTGCACCTGCAGCCCCTGGGCCCGGGCCTCGGCGGCATAGCTCTGGCCCACGGGCTGCCGCAGCCGCAGCAGCGTGTCCTTCACGTCCCACGTCAGCAGGCGCAGCCGGAGCATGGCCTCAGCAGCGCCCGGGGACACAGCCGAGCCCCGCGGTGCCGGTCACGTCAGGGGGCTGCGGGCAGCCCTTTGTCCGCCTCGGTCCGAGTGTCGGTGTCCCTCCGGCGGGGCTCAGGGCCCCTCTGGGGTCAGCACGGAGACGCGGCGGGAAGGGTAAGCCGTGCTCCGAGTCCCAGGGGCAAAGTGCCAGGCCGGGGCAGTGACGCTCCCCACGTGGGTGCCGCAGACGGGGCGGGAGGGAGCAGCGGGGCTGGACTGGGGAGGGGGTCCGGGACACGGCCGGGGTGCCTGGGGAGGGTGTCCGGGGCGGGAGCACGGGGGAACGTAGGTGCGGACTGGCAGTGTCCCCGCGGGTCCCCC